>JBBDGP010004578.1:0-307500 GCA_037952835.1 Lithobates septentrionalis | reverse complement strand
GGACATCCACTCACCTGCTGCTGCCACGTCCCTCACCTTGTTGGGTCACTGCCGCATCACCAGCCGTCCCATTACAGTAAATGGGACTATCGGTGAGTCAACAGCGGGTCAGAGGAGGAGCCGCTGCAGGACAGAGATGACAGTTCCTCTTTAAAAATTATGATTTAAACCAAGCCTTTTTACTAGTGATTTAAATTAACTTGATTTAAATCAAATCCACCCTGTTTGAAGCCATTTACTGTTGACTGTCTCACTACATCTGTTGGTAGTTTATTCCATTCATCAACTACCCTTTCAGTAAAATGATGCTTTCTAAGAACTTTACTCCAATAAATATGTCCTTGTGGGTTTAAGACTGCTTTAAGCAGGATTTGCATTGCCATAAACTTGTGTAGGATGGGAATCCTGCTTGAAGTGGCAAATCAACTCCTGGCAAGATCAAATTTTAATAAAACTTTGTTACAATGGGGGAAATGTGAAAAGCAAAAACTGCTAGGACCTAAAAAGCCAGCCAGCTTCCTGATGATGTCTGCGATGAAGATGGCGGTACATGGCCCATCTTAGGTGGGTTTTGGACGCCAGTGTGTATGTTATTTGCGTTCAGCTCCGCAGACCAGACAAGAGGGGGGGGGGGTTAAGGGGGGGTAATGGACCCAGGGGGGTCCATTAAAAAAAATAAAAAAAAATTAAAAGTCAGCAGCTACAAATACTGCAGCTGTTGACTTTTAATTGGACACTTACCTGTCCCTGGGTCCAGCGATGCGGGGGATCGAAGCCCCACTCGTCCCCCCCCCCCTCCGCTCGTCGGCGCCGGCATTTCAACTGTGGACGCCGGGCTGTGGCTTCACAGCCAGGCACCCACTACGCATGCGCAAGCGGCGCCGTGCGCCGTGATTGGCTGCTCAATCACCTGGGACCTGTAATGGGTTCCTGTGCTGAGGGGGGAAGTGATGTCACCAGCCCAGGCAAAGGAAGAGGCAGACTACGAGGGACCCCCTAGCAACAGGCATTTAGAGGTAAGCAAAAAAAAAAAAAATATCCAAATGTTATGTTTTTTTTAGAATTTTTCAGGTATTTTTGTTTTTTTGGGTGGAACCCCACTTTAACCTTAAAGGGGTGAAGTTCCTCTTTAAAGTGAAACTCAATTACACAAATTTAGTTTTTTTCCCTTCCAATGCAATTGCAAATGTCTGTCACTTTTCTGAGGTTGCCTTTCACAAGAACCATTAGGAAGGCCACATAGGCTAAAGGAAATGGAGTCCAGCTAATTTTTACAGGAAAAATCAAGATTTGCATGCAACTCCAACTGCCTATCTCAAGATCTTCTGATCAGTTTTATATTTTTGAGGCATTTATGGATTTGGTGCTAAGATATTAAAACACTGGTTTTCTCAGGTGCCGTCCTTTGAAGACCTGGAAAGTCAAAAATGTTGTATTTTTATTGCTTATTTATTAAATGTGTTGTATTGACGGTTTTTTTTTTTTTTCTTTTTCTGCAGGTTTCTCATCTCTCAGACGTCATAAAGAAGAAACATCAACTACAATTCTTGGGAATGTGGAAATTTTATTAATTAGATGAATCAGTGTTCTACTAGACAATGGCTACCTAAAGCAAGCCTGATTATGGGGACATAAGAACAGATTATTGCAGTTTCATGTGCAATATGATTTTATTTGCAGCTGGTTTTATTCTTGAAGTACATATTTACAGCTGGATGAAACTACGAGGTAGCCCTTTAAGGCCACCTCAACACCTGGCTTTGTCACCATGTAGCCTATGAAGTTTTCTGATTGGCAAAATTAAAGATTAAGTCTATTATATCAGGACATATCTGCGGTAAAGGTATGGAGGTCCATGTCTCACGCGTGGCACCCTTTGCCAGTAATGGAGACATCGCACCTTTACAAACTGGTTCTGCAAGGAGAAGGTCATATACACAAGACAGCTCCTACAGCGATCTCGCAAGTGAGTCCTCTACAAGGCGGACCAGTTCTCAAGTTAGGCCATATTCTCATAGTCACAAAAATTTGTCGGGTACAACAGGTCACAATCAAGATAATCCATACATTCCTCTCAGTGACAGCAATCTTAGGTGGGGTGTCATTCCTCAAGAGCTGCAGTCGAGACTTCTCGACTTGAAAGACTACAAGTCTAGGACCCATGCTATCGAGGAACTCAAATATCTCATCCAACGCTGTGATTTTAGTTCTGTTTCCCATTCAGATGTGGTTGGCTTTATTAGCTTCTTGTGCACACTGCTCGATGATAGCAACTTTACTGTCGTCTTAGTCACGTTGGATGTTTTGAACTGCTTTGTTGTAAATCTTGGCCAAGGAGTCAAACAATTTCTCAAACCAGTCATAGCCTCAACAGTCAAACTCCTTGGAGATGGCAAGATCACAGTTAAACAGGAGTACATGAAGATATACATGAGACTAATGAAAGTGGTTGGACCATACAAAGTATTAACTGTCTTGCTTGAAAATCTGAAGCACAAGAACTCTAGGGTAAGGGAAGAAGTAGTAAATATTTGCATTGTTTCCCTATTGACGTATCCCAGCGAAGACTTCAATTTGCCATTTTTAGCTTGCGAAATTGCACCGTGTTTAATAGATAGTAAGAGGCGAGTCCGCCATGCTGCTTTGGAGGCCTTTGCTGTATTGGCGGCCTCTATGGGTCCAGGAAAAAGTAGTCTGCTCAAAGCCGTTGATGAAGTTGAGCTACAGGAAAACGGTGAAGGACTAATGAATGCTGTGCAGGCCAGGCTGGCACGGAAAACTCTTCCCAGAATTTCCCCGCAAGGTTTGGTAGAGTACGCTCTTCCATTCCCGTCATCAGCTCACATCCGAGGGACTCATCATTTGCCGGGAGCTGACACAGACTGGCTTTTGACAGGAAACAGAGTACAGAGTGGGCATTATCAAACAAGTGATCACAACGGTAGAGGAGTTATCCCTCACATTGATCCCGTAGGTCGAAGAATGTTAAGTGCTGGCAAAGGAAAAAATAAGTTCCCTTGGGAAAATCCAGGCCCTGGAGTCACAGATGTGTTTCCAGGAACTCACAACATCGATCAGGTACTTTTTTTTTTTTTTTTTTTTTTTTTCCCACATGGTTTTTGTGTTCAGTTAATGTTTTCTCCCGGTTGGTTTCATAAATTTGGAATGCATCACGCAACGCCTTCCTGTGAGTGACATGTGCCAGTTAATAGTTTGGAAAACTAAAAAACAGAGACTTATTGAATTGAAAGCTTATGCAATTTGCTGGACTAAAAATGTTTCAAAATCCAAGTAGAACTAAACCCATGCCGGAATTGGCAACTGTTACTTTTGCTTGCGCTTTCAACTACAATGTCAAACCGTGAAATGGCTGGTGTCAAACAGAGGCTTAGGTGGCATCTTCCTTGGCTGAAAGGTTTAGGTTTGAAGATAGTTAAATTGAAAGTTAAATCCCCATTGTGTCTTTCTGTAAACTTAAGAGACCAGTGGTTCCCAGCCTCAGTCCTCAAGTACCTCCAACAGGTCAAGTTTTAGGCTCCATTCACACTTGTGCAACTTGCCATGCAACTTTGGACATCAGTGTCACATGACATATTGTACTCCCATGTTTTCCAATGATAGCCATTCATATATGTGCGACTTAAAGTTGCAGCCACTTCAAAGTAGTTCATGCACTATTTTGGTTAGACTTTCATGTAACTTGAGGGCCATAGACTTCAATGTTAATGCTCAGAATTTGCATGAAAGTCGTACCTGAATGTTATACAATGCAAAAGTTGTTCATTATCACTGGTCAAAGCCAAAGTTGTATCCAAGTCGCACCCATTCAAAGTTGCGTCAAAGTTTGACCAAAAGTTGTAGTCCAAAGTCGGCGCAACATTGGAGTCTTACAAATGTGAATGGAGCCTTAAGGATTTCCTTCACCTTCCACATGTGATTTAATCATTTATTAAATTGCAGCTTACCAGTTCTAAGATGTGATGGCTGCATTTGTTTTTTTGTTTTTTTTAATATATTTTTATTTATTTTTTAGGCTTTCTTTTATTTTTACTTGGGCATCTAGCCAGTAACTTTTTTTTTTTTTCAAAAGAGCAAGCACTACTTCAGTGATCTCTAGTTTCCAGGGGCATCAGCTAGGTATGGTAAAAGTTGGGTCCAAGTTGGGCGAATGTAACTATGTATAATGTAGCCATGCCTAGATTTTTTTTTTTTTTTAAATATACTATTGGAAGTGTTTTGTGGTCTCTGTTTGGTGCGTGCAAAAAATACCCGATTCTGCTAGAAATCTTGTGAGACGATAAGTTCCTATGCACACTGTTATCAATTACATTATTCCTAGTGCTTTCTGTGAATTTCAGAACCATCCCCCTATGTTGTGGAGAAGAGAAGGGGGAGGAGGTGTTCTATATCTTATTCTAGGGGAACAACACTGCTTTTCTCTTGATACAGTCTGGTGAATGTACATTGTCAAAGTCAGGAGGCATGTTACTGGCAAGATCATCCTAGGATAGTACATTTATTTTATTTTTTTATTTATTTCAGTTACTTATATAGCGCTATCAATTTACGCAGCGCTTTACATATACATTGTACCCTCAAGGAGCTTACAATCTAAGAACCCTAACTCACATTCATACATACTAGGGACAATTTAGACAGGATCCAATTAACCTACCAGCATGTCTTTGGAGTGTGTGTTATTGGCAAGATCATCCCAGGCAGGAACTGTTACTAGCAGGATCATCCTAGGATGGGGAGTGTGTTATTGGTGGAGTCACCCTAGGGTGGGGGAGTGTTACTGGTGGGATCCCCCTAGGATGGGGGAGTGTTACTGGTGGGATCCCCCTAGGATGGGGGAGTGTTACTGGTGGGATCCCCCTAGGATGGGGGAGTGTTACTGGTGGGATCCCCCTAGGATGGGGGAGTGTTACTGGTGGGATCCCCCTAGGATGGGGGAGTGTTACTGGTGGGATCCCCCTAGGATGGGGGAGTGTTACTGGTGGGATCCCCCTAGGATGGGGGAGTGTTACTGGTGGGATCCCCCTAGGATGGGGGAGTGTTACTGGTGGGATCCCCCTAGGATGGGGGAGTGTTACTGGTGGGATCCCCCTAGGATGGGGGAGTGTTACTGGTGGGATCCCCCTAGGATGGGGGAGTGTTACTGGTGGGATCCCCCTAGGATGGGGGAGTGTTACTGGTGGGATCCCCCTAGGATGGGGGAGTGTTACTGGTGGGATCCCCCTAGGATGGGGGAGTGTTACTGGTGGGATCACCCTAGGATGGGGAGTGTGTTACTGGTGGGATCCCCCTAGGATGGGGGAGTGTTACTGGTGGGATCACCCTAGGATGGGGAGTGTGTTACTGGTGGGATCACCCTAGGATGGGGGAGTGTGTTACTGGTGGGATCACCCTAGGATGGGGGAGTGTGTTACCCTAGGATGGGGGAGCGTGTTACTGGTGGGATCACCCTAGGATGGGGGAGTGTGTTACTAGTGGGATCACCCTAGGATGGGGGAGTGTTACTGGTGGGATCACCCTAGGATGGGGAGTGTGTTACTAGTGGGATCACCCTAGGATGGGGGAGTGTGTTACCCTAGGATGGGGGAGCGTGTTACTGGTGGGATCACCCTAGGATGGGGGAGTGTGTTACTAGTGGGATCACCCTAGGATGGGGGAGTGTTACTGGTGGGATCACCCTAGGATGGGGAGTGTGTTACTAGTGGGATCACCCTAGGATGGGGGAGTGTTACTGGTGGGATCACCCTAGGATGGGGAGTGTTACTGGTGGGATCTCCCTAGGATGGGGAGTGTGTTACTAGTGGGATCACCCTAGGATGGGGGAGTGTTACTGGTGGGATCACCCTAGGATGGGGAGTGTGTTACTAGTGGGATCACCCTAGGATGGGGAGTGTGTTACTGGTGGGATCTCCCTAGGATGGGGAGTGTGTTACTGGTGGGATCTCCCTAGGATGGGGAGTGTGTTACTGGTGGGAGCACCCTAGGATGGGGGAGTGTTACTGGTGGGATCACCCTAGGATGGGGAGTGTGTTACTGGTGGGATCACCCTAGGATGGGGGAGTGTGTTACTGGTGGGATTACCCTAGGATGGGGGAGTGTTACTGGTGGGATCGCCCTAGGATGGGGGAGTGTGTTACTGGTGGGATCACCCTAGGATGATCCACCAGGACCAGAAAAGGCGATTCTGCCAATAACGCATGACACCACCACCACATCTAAGAACTAGTAGGATTAAGTATATTACATTTTTGTTCTTGGCTTTTGATAAACCAATAAGACAGATTGTTTTTCCATTCAGTTATTTGCCACAGATCCATAACCTGTTTTCTATAGACTTCTTTTTTTTCTGTGTGTCAGTTTTATGATATTACAGAACTCTCCATTCTACCTTCCATATAATTTTTTTAAAATCTATCCCAGGTTCCCCCTTTTGTGTTGTAATTTGCCACCTAGAGATAATGGTTACCAGATCCTTTGCTCAGTAAAGCTATGCCTATGAAGTCATGTCACACCAGCATTATTCTGCAGTTAATTATAGTCTGTGCTTTTATTGCTCTCTCTGTCTATTCTGAGAAGTAAAATGCTCACACAGTGTTTTTAAATGCCTGAGCAGCAGGAACCCAGAATCTGCCTAGTTTTATAACGAGAAAAGAATTAAGGCATTAAAACCCAAGGATTTGTTTTTAAACCTTGTAGTGTAGTAGGGGGTCTATTTAATAATAATATAATAATATAAATTACCGTAGTTTTTTTTTCTTATTTCATTTTAAATATTTTTTTTTTTTGTGCGTAACTGCATGCATTTATTTATTTTAAACTAATAAATAGTATACTTCCTATTTTTTTTTTTTTTTTTTTTTTTGGACTTGCGCTGGAAGTAATGACAAACTAAATACAGTAAAACCTTGGTTTGAGAGCGTTTCGCAAGACGAGCAAAATTTAAAGGAAATTTTGACTTGATATACAAGCGATGTCTTGATATACAAGTAGCGTCATGTCACAACTGAGTATAAAAGAGAAGAGAGGCGCCTCCTAAGTGTAGCAATATGGTTACATTTAATGAAGGTACAACATTTAGCAACTCGCATGATTGATGATTAAAACAGGCCCATCTAAGTATGTAAATAAGTAGGTAATCTGGGTAAAGCTGTCCACATAGACCATCCTCCGCAACGCCAATGACGTCATCCCTTCCACGCTGCGCGAGCGCTTCAAGCCTCGCTTTCAGGGTAGTTTTCCTGGTCTTGATTGCAGACTGACAGCGGTGAGAGCCGGTGGTGCGGAGGATGGTCTATTGGTCTATGTCAGGGGTCTCCAAACATTTTAAGCAAAGGTCCAGTTTACTGTTCTTCAGACCTAAGGGGGGGGGGGGGCGGACTGTGGGCACTGGGTGTAGAAAAGGTCCTGACGTTAGTGGGAATAAATAAACAATGCCCCATCTTTGGTTTCATTGGGAGGAATAGCGTCCCATTGCTGGTGTCGTTGGAAGAAATTCTGCACCTTCATTGGTGTCAGTGTGGGGGGGGGGGTTTATGCGCCAATGTTGGTATCAGTGGATGAAAATAGTGTTCCAAAGGCCGGATAGAAGCAAGCAAAGGGCCACATCTGGCCCCTGGGCCGCAGTTTGGAGACCACTGGTCTATGTGGACAGCTTTACCCCAGTTGCCTGCATACTTAGATGTGCCTCTTTTAATCATCAACCATGTGAGTTGCTAAATGTTGTACCATCATTAAATGTAACCATATTGCTATACTTGGAGGCGTCTCTCTTCTCTTTAATACTCTGTAGCTCCTGCTGGATTTTGCTTCTAATCCCCTTGTGGAGGCTTCCATTTGTGGATGGACGTTTTTATGGTTACACAACCTATCACATTGTTTAAGGCCCCTTTCACACGGATGGATAGAATTGTGCTTTTAGCTGCGGATTTTCTCGTTTTCTACCGCAGCTAAAAGCACACAATGCTTTCCTATGGCCCCATTCACACACTGCGTTTAGCTGCAATTTAGTTGCATGCAGTTTGGTGCGGATAGAAAAAATAGAATTGACTGCGCTCAGGAGCGATTTAGCGCAGCTATCTGCACATAACTGCAGGTAATCTCAGTGTAACTATTTCTGCTGCGGATAGCAGCGGCAACAAGGAAAGAAATGCAACAGGAAGCACATCAGAAATGGCAAGAATGTTCAAAACGCAGCTAAACGCAGCCTCATGTAAACTAAGGTGATTACACTGTACAAATGCAGCTGATCGCAGTGCCTGGAGTCTTGAATTTCACAGAACATATTATATGCGTTTAACTGCGGCAGAACAGCCGTCCGTGTGAAAGGCGCCTTAATCTTTTTTATATTAATTATAAACTGAAGGATTTATGAATAAATGGTTGTGGAACGAATCACCTGAGTTTCCATTATTTCTTATAGGGAAATTCGCTTTGATATACAAGCGCTTTGGATTGCAAGCACGTTTCCGGAACGAAATATGCTCGCAATCTAAGGTTTTACTGTACCTTCTATTTTAAGAAGGCTTACTGTACTTTGCTGTGTCTACAGAAGGTCTTTTCAGTTCCATTTGGTCCATCTCTCGCCCTAAGCTGTCCCTGAACCTTCTACGGAATGTAAAATAAGTGTGTAAGAATTGTCACCGCATAGTAACCAGGCCAAAAGGAGTAGATTTGTTTTGTGTGTTTTTCCTGTAGACGGGGAAGTCTTTCTTCATCTTTTTTTTTTTTTTTTTTTTTTTTTTTTTTTTTTTGAAGTCAGAATTTTTTATCTGACCTCGTGTCACTTTTTTATTTGTTTGACGCACAAGTTAAATATTATTTCTGCCCAGAGTAGGAGAAGCCTGCAGTGTTTCAATTGTCTGCCCTTCGTTTACTTGCTGCATGGATAGTGAAGGTGTGATGTTGCCAAGAGACTAATGATAAGAACTTGTTCAATCTCTGCCATGGCCAAGTTGTTTTATTTCACTCCTGTTCTAGCCTAGTACCGTATATACTCGAGTATAAGTCGAGTTTTTCAGCACATTTTTTTTTTTTGCCGAAAGTGCCCCCCTCGACTACTGGAGTCAAGCACTTTTCTGCAGCAAAAAATTTCATTTTCTGAACCAACTTTGGGGCCCCGTATCTCAGGGCCACTTGATGCTAGGAACCCCAAATTTGGTGTGCAAACCCAGTGGACCTGGTACCATAACATATCCAAAGCTGGGGTTCCTAGCACCAAGTGGCCCCGAGATACGAGGCCCCAAAATAGGTTTGGAAAATGTCATTCTCTGCTGCAGAAAAGTGCTTGACATTTTCTGAACCGATTTTTGGGGCCCTGTATCTCGGCGCCACTTGGTGCTAGAAATCCCAGCTTTGGATATTTTATGGTGCTCCAATGGGTTTGCACTAAATTTGGGGTTCTTAGCACTAAGTGGCCCCAAGATACGGGGCCCCAAAGTCGGTCAACTGTGTCCATCTGCAGCAATGTCATTTCAGGACACTTTGGGTTCAGAGACCCCAAATTTTGGCTGCAGCTAGGGGGCATCTAGGAACCCTTAACTACCGAGTTTGAAGTTCGGGGGACCTATGGCTGCAAATGGGCACAGTGAGGCTGCAAATGGGCATTGTTGACCCTCTTTTCCACTTACAGTAGCTGTGCATTTCTCACCCTTGTCTTATACTCGGGTCAATAAGTTTTTCCCATTTTTTTTTGTGGTAAATTAGGGCCTCGACTTATACTCGGAACGACTTATACTCGAGTATATACGGTATATTGAAGTTTGGTCAGAATAATTCATTGATTTTTTTTTTTTTTTCTTTTTTTATGTTCTTGCAAGTTTGGCTGGCTGTGGTACTCGATAATTGCCATTATCTAACTGTTATTGCTTGCTTGAAAGCTCCGTTCAAACCCCCCTTCTTCCTTTTTTTTTTTTTTTAAATCAAAAGTCTGATTAACCACTTCAGCTGCGGAAGATTTTACCCCCTTCATTACCAGGCCATTTTTTGAGATACAGAACTGCGTTACTTTAACTGACTACTGCGCGGTTGTTCGAAACTGTACCCAAATAAAAAACGTGGTGATGTCTCCAATAGTAGCCGTTTAATATCAGAGATCTGTATCCCTAATGTTAACGGTTACTATTGTGGAGACATAAAGTTTTTCACTGTAGACTGCTACAATTCTGTTTTTTATATGTCATTTTAGAATTCATGTATAAATTTTGTTTTTTTTTATCTGTGGTACCTAACCTATAAAGTCCATTTTTCCACATCCAATCTATATTGTTCGAAATAAAGTGAGCATATATAAATTTAGTATAGTGGCATCTGTGATGCTGCTTTGATGTTACATTTTGAAAGAAGCTGGACACCAGCATTAGGAAGGTGGCGGAGGCCATGTTGGTACACCCTGCATTACTCTGCACTAAACCTTTTTTAGGCTTCCAAAATTAAATATCATCACAGATGTCAATATACTATAGTTATTTATATACGCTCACTTTATTGCTAAAATTACTCAGAAATTCAAGCTGTAGCTGGGTGTAGTAAGATGTCCGATGCCGCTGTTCTGTCAGATTAGCGAACCCATGGGGTGCATGCGTAGCTGACGGAACGTCACTTACGTTCGCTGATCTGATGGGTTCGCTAATGTGATAGAACACCAGCACTGTAAGCCGGACCTTCAGGAGCGCATGATGTCATCGGCTGCATACACTCTAAATATCTTCTAAACGGTGCAAGTTTAGGAGATATTCACAGTCCCTACAGGTAAGCCTTATTATAGGCTTACCTGTAGGTACAGAGTTTACTACCACGTTAAAAAAATAAATAAACACCCTAAAACAAAATAAATTATTAAGAAGAAAAATTTGGTTTGGGTGTGTGTTTATTATTATTAATAATACATAATATACATAATGTATTTATTTTTCAGGTTGGGGTTTTTTCACGTATTATTACATATTATTTATTTAGAATGATTTTTGGTTATTTGTGTATTTATCTTACATTTATTTATTCATATATTACAAAATTTGTTTTGCATTTGAGCAGAAAGTTGCGAATGGCACGTTTCCATTGATTTCTATGGTAAGGAAACCATGCCAAAAACATGCAAATCTGCCCGACCGATTTGAGCTACACAAAAAAGCTCCAGAATTTTTTTTCATTTATTTATTTATTTTTTTTATTTTTTTTGAGCTTCAAGAGGAGGGCCAGTCAAAAAAAAAAAATTAAAAGTCAGCAGCTACAAATACTGCAGCTGCTGACTTTTAATTGGACACTCACCTGTCCCAGGGTCCAGCGATGCGGGGGATCGAAGCCCCGCTCGTCTCCCCCTCCGTTGAGCTGTGCCGGCATCAGTAGTGTATTTAGATTTTGTGCTGCCCTAGGCCTGACTAAACTCGTGCACCCCCTAATTTAAAAATGACCCACCCCTTCCTGTCAAGGCCACACCCCTTGCTGTTTAAGACCCGCCCTGAAATTTTCGAGTGGGACACTAGTTCTGAGGGCCTGTGGGGGGGGGGGCAATGGATTCCCTTAATTTGCATAGATTTCCTCTCACTTCCTGTTTGGCTATGGGGCAGGAAGTGAAGGGAAATCTCTGCAATGGGACAGGGATGGTAAAAAAAAAACTGACAGGGGCTATAACCCTCCCTTACTCTATCCAAAATGAAAAAAAAAGGTGTTGCCTAAAGTTCTACTTTAAGCACATATTTCTGATAATTTTATGGAGAGGACTAAGAAGATATAACCATGCCAATGGTGCAGCAGAAAACATAGCACAGTGAGGAAGGATTGTGGTCCAGGATGATAGGACAGTCAAAATTAGAAGCGGCACCCCATCCCCCCGCCAGTCGCGGAATGCCGGCCACCCGCATACCGGAAGCAGTGCGGCCGCTTTATAGGTGCGCTAGACTATTTTGCCTCTCAGCCCAGTCCGCCCCATAAGACTGGCACTATACTAACAGTGTAGCACAAGCCGGCGGGGACTCTTTCCGTGCTGCCCCCCTGCAAAGTGCTGCCCTAGGCCTGGGCCTTGTCGGCCTAGGCCAGGATGCAGCGTTGGTCGGCATTGCAACTGTGGGCGCCGGGCTGTGGCTTCACAGCCTGGCACCCACTGCGCATGCGCAAATGTTTTTTTGTTTTGTTGCTCGACAATTGCAGCGCATTTGGGGTGCCATTAAGAAATAATGGCATTGCAGATGCGTTCCGCGTTTAGATGCCTTTGTAAAATCGCCTGCGATCCAGATCGCTCGGGTGTGAATGGAGCCAAAAGGTGAAATATGTTTGCAATAAACTACAACATATTACTTTTTTTTTTTTTTTTTTTTTTTTTTTTTACACCAAGCTATAACATTTGCCCTTGTGTTATCCACATAGAGAAGACACCCGGATGGCTGCACTCCACAGATCTCCTTTAAGTCCTCTTTATTGGTATACAGAAAGTGTCCATAACATTGCCAAAAATACATAGATGGGGAAAAAAGAGAGAGTATCTATCTATCTATCTATCTATCTATCTATCTATCTAATCTATCTAATTTATGGTTTTTATGGACGATTTTCCTAATTTGTTCAACTTTTTCTTTTCCTTTTTTTTTTGGTGTACAGCCATCCAAATTTCTTTTATGTGGATGCAGTTGTCAGCTGGGCTGGCACCCTTACTTGCTGGATTGCGGAGTCCTGTGATTTGGGCTTACCTGGAAAAACGGGAGTGTGTATGCCCCTATGTTATGTTTACATGCCACCCAAATGTTCTGGTTCTTTACCTCACCACCAGTTTGTTTTATCTTTCTTTTAGCTGTCTTCCATGTTCGATGTGCACCACACGCCGATTGTGAAAACCCCAACAGCAAAGGTCAGAAATTCTTCTGCCAAGCAGGCACCTGCCACATTCAGCATCCAAAAGGAGCCCCTGCTTGCATTCCTTGGTAATTGCCATCTTCATATTGTAACAATATAAAGTGAAGCTAGTTTTTGGTCAATTTTTCGTTTTTCTTCCGAGTCCACAGACTCCGGCTGTGTGACTGGCCGGAGCCCCGTGACGTCACTCCCACACATGCACTGCTGGTCACTGTACAGGGCTCTGAAGAAACGGCACGGGTGGCCGTTCCTTCAAAACGCATGCGCCAATGACTTCGTCGGCTGAATATACAGTAAATCTCTCCTAAACAGTGCTAAGTTTAGAAGATATTTTACAGTATAAGTATAAGCTTACCTATTGGTACTATAAAATATCTTCTAAACTTAGCACTGTTTAGGAGAGATTTACTGTATATTTTAAAATAAGGCTTACCTATAGGTACAAACAATACAGGGAAGTTTTACTTCCTCTATAAATAAACATTTTATTATATATTTATAAAATCTTATACATTATAGGTATTGGTGCATCAATGGCAGTTGACTTGCATGTCATGCCAGAATTTTTGAAAGTGCTACTTGCTCAGTTGTTGCCTGCCTCTGTCTAATTGAGTATCTATGTGTCCATCTGAGATTGTACAGCCTTAGTGAAGCAACATATTATTATTTAATCTGTTATCAACATAGTTCTTCAATATTGCATCTGATCTGGGACAGTCATAGCACTCTTGTGTGCGGTGACCAGGTGAAAATTCATCTGATTTGGCAATGTAATGTTGAATGTACACAGGAGGCTCTGTGGTTAGTTATTTCAATTGAAAGAGAAGTATGTTTTTTTTTTTTTTTTTTTATTGGCCAATCATACTTACCTAGGTGGATGCAGCATCTGTCCCCCACCCCTCTTCACTGAGGACCGAGCCACCGAACAATGCCGATGGCTCGTTCTTTCACCTCCCCGAGAGGAGAGCTCCTGACTGTCAGTCGGCAGCTCTCCTGCTCTGCTCCTCCACGCTCATTGGAGCGCTGAGCTATGGAGGGGCGGGGAATGGCTGCCTCAGCGGGGAGCTGAGAGGCTGAGACTGCCATCATCCAGGCATCTGGCGGATCCAGACTTCGGAAGTCGGGATGAGGCGGTGCCTGGACTGATCCCAGTGACGTCAGCAGAGAGCGGACTTCAGACCGCTCTCTGCTGAAAAGCGGGTTACAGAAGTGCAAAATGAATTGCACTCCTGTGACCCTTAGGAGAAGCCCAGGCTGGACATCTCAATTAAGGCATAAAGCTTGAATAAGTATAAGCAAAGGTCTGAGCCAAACTGAGTTTGTCTCAAACCCACAGGAAACTGTCACTTAATAGGCCCCTGGCTCAATCGGCTGTGGCCTTGGAATACCTGGCCCTGCAGCCACATATAACAAAGGGGCAGGGATGCTGGTGGCATCATTGACCTAATATAGCCATATTAGGTCAATGTCGCCAGCAACCCCGCTCTTTGTTACGTGCAGCTGAGAGGTGAGGAATTCCACAGCTGCAGATGATTGGATAAGTGGCCTGCTATTATATGACAGTTTCTTGTGGGCTCAGGCTGAACTGAGTTTGGCTCGAATCTTAGCTCATTACTAATCTTGTTGTATGATATTTCCTCATTAATGACCTACCTTGCATGTTTTATCAGTTTGCCTTTGTGGAAATAAACAGCTAGGTGGCTTGAGGACACAGGAGTTCCTTGGCACAACGAGTGTACTGCAACACTATTTTGTCAAAAGTATTGGGACACCTGCCTTTACAGCATATGAACTTTAATGGCATCCCAGTCTTAGTCTGTAGGGTTCAATATTGAGTTGGCCCACCCTTTGCAGCTATAACAGCTTTAACTCTTCTGGGAAGGCTGTCCACAAGGTTTAGGAGTGTGTCTATGGGAATGTTTGACCATTCTTCCAGAAGCACATTTGTGAGGTCAGGCACTGATTTTGGACAAGAAGGCCTGGTTCGCAGTCTCCGGTCTAATTCATCCCAAAGGTGTTCTATCGGGTTGAGGTCAGGACTATGTGCAGGCCAGTCAAGTTCCTCCACCCCAAACTCGCTCATCCATGTCTTTTATGAATATTATTTGTGCACTGGTCTAAATCATTTGAAGGAGGGGGTTATGGTGTGGGGTTGTTTTCAGGGGTTATGCTTGGCCCCTTAGTTCCAGTGAAGGGAACTCTTGAGGCGTCAGCATACCAAGACAATTTCATTCTCCCAACATTGTGGGAACAGTTTGGGGACGGCCCCTTCCTGTTCCAACATGACTGCACACCAGTGCACAAAGCAAGGTCCATAAAGACATGGATGAGCGAGTTTGGGGTGAAGGAACTTGAAACCTTGTGGACAGCCTTCCCTGAAGAGTTGAAGCTGTTAAAGCTCCCAAGGGTGGTCTAACTCTATGTAGAACCCTATGGACTAAGGATGCCTGGGATGCCTTTAAAGTTCATGTGCGTGTAAAGGCAGGTGTCCCAAAACTTTTGACAATCTATTGTATTTTTCAGGAGCAATTCAAGACGTATTGATGGCCATCTTGATAGAGGCAGGACTTTACTTTCTCATGTCATGTCAGCTGCACCCTTGCTGACAGGTGATCTGATCACTGGTGGGGAATATTCATGAAGCAACCGGAAAGGTATAGGAAGCAGAGACCCACAGAATGAAAAATTAGCAGATAGATCCTGGCAATGCAGGTTTCCAGTTTTGCTTCTATGAGAATCGTGATCAGGACATAATAAATCTCACTCCAGATCTGGTGAGACTAGGTGTCAGAGGCAGCAGTGCCTTTTAGATCTCACACTGCAGATAAACAACTATGGAGCTAAAGGCACACTAGTTCCTAGGCACAAGTGCTCTGCTATGTTTAGTTTATCAAGGTACTGCTTAGGCCCAATTAACATTTCCAGATGGTTCATATAAGATCGCATATCTCCACTTCTTGAGTTCAGGTCCACTTTACTTTACGGAGGCTGATCTCCCCAAGTCCATTTATACAACTGATCATATTCATACATAGAGAGGCTATTGTGTGATTGTGCCAAGCACCTTGTGTCATTGCTATCTTAAATAAATATTTGCAACGCAGCCCAGGCTTTTTGGTGGAAAATGTCCCTGGAGGTTTCCCGCTGTAGAAATTGTGTATCAGAATGATCTGTAGATCCAGAAATATGGAGCTAGCTTCATTTATATGCAAACAGTTTTGCTGTAAATATTGAGCCCCCATGACCTCCACAGCTTCCAGAGCCTTCTTGTTGGCCAGTGAGACTATGAAACAACCAATAGTATGATTTAGAGGCTGGGTCAAGCTTCGCTTTTAGGCCCTGTTCACATCCTGGTGATTTGGAGTTGCGGTCAGAATCGCTGCGATTCTGTCCATGATTCCAAATCACGCTACAATTGTGGCAAAAAACATCACGCCTATTTAGGTTTAATTTTATTTTATTGGCACCTCAAACATGGTGCCATTTTATCACTCGAAGCTTGTCGCCCAAAGAGGAGCAGGATCCTCTTTTGGGTGGCAAGCTTTGCGAGATGCAGTTTGTTGTGATAAATATCACGATAATCGTGGCAAAACCGCACTTAAAAATAAACGGAACCCAAACACGAGTGGTGTGTTTTGCAACGATTGCAGTGCGATTTATTTTTTATTTTTTTCCCCAATCACAGCATTTCTGTCCGCGATCCATTATTTGCCAGATGTGAATGTGGCCTAACAGAATCATTTTGACATGGTGTTTTCACCAAAGGCGTTCTTCGTATTTTATTTAGTTATTACGTATGCTCAATTTTAACTGTTCAGCTTTGTGACATTTCCCCTAACACCTGAAGATTAGATTACTTCGTTGTTTTGAAGACAAAAGCTTGACCTCCTGACTTCAAGTAGAAGAACAGTACGGAGTGCCTGGGGGTTTCCACTGTAGGATTTGATTATTGTTAGGA
Source organism: Lithobates septentrionalis (assembly GCA_037952835.1). Taxonomy (NCBI): domain Eukaryota; kingdom Metazoa; phylum Chordata; class Amphibia; order Anura; family Ranidae; genus Lithobates; species Lithobates septentrionalis. The sequence continues at coordinate 290,681 of JBBDGP010004578.1, read as the reverse complement.
AGCACGACTGAAAGCTTATTGCATTTGTCAGCGTTTGTCAGCTAGGTATTATGTGTTTCCGAAACACATTGATGTTTCCATGTACTAATTATAAAGTTGGTGATCAAAGGGAACATGGACCTCCAGCACGTCAGTAATGGTGGACATTCGGCCAAATGAACTATTTCTGTGGTGGTTGATTGGTGGTCATTGTAGCATTCCTGAAGCTTCACAACCTCAAACCATTGCCCTTTTATTATTGACAAGTAGTCTCTTAAATGCACATCTTATAAGCAGTGTGTTCATGCAACAGGGTGTAGATCTATGCCTACATAGTGTGTAAGTTCATCTTCAGAGAGTCTTTCCATATCCTTTGAATAGTACATAACAGTGACCGAAGCACTAATGAAAATGTAAATCCTATCAAAAATGACATACCCCGTATATACTTGAGTATAAGTCGTTCCGAGTAAAGTCGAGGCCCTAATTTACCACAAAAAAATGGGAAAAACTTATTGACTCGAGTATAAGCCTAGGGTGAGAAATGCACAGCTACTGTAAGTGGAAAAGAAGGTCAACAATGCCCATTTGCAGCCTCACTGTGCCCATTTGCAGCCATAGGTCCCCTGAACTTCAAACTCAGTAGTTAAGGGTTCCTAGATGCCCCCTAGCTGTAGCCAAAATTTGGGGTCTCTGAACCCAAAGGGTCCCGAAATGACATTGCTGCAGATGGACACAGTTGACCGAATTTGGGGCCCCGTATCTCAGGGCCACTTAGAGCTAAGAACCCCAAAATTTGGTATACAAACCCAGTGGAACTAGCACCATACAATTTCCAAAGCTGGGGTTTCTAGCACCAAGTGGCCCCGAGATACAGGGCCCCAAAAATCAGTTCAGAAAATGTCAAGCACTTTTCTGCAGCAGAGAATGACATTTTCCGAACCGGCTTTGGGGCCCCGTATCTCGGAGCTACTTAGTGCTAGGAACTTCATCTTTGGATATGTTGTGGTACCAATTCCACTGGGTTTGCACACCAAATTTGGGGTTCCTAGCACCAAGTGGCCCTGAGATACGGGGCCCCAAAGTCGGTTCGGAAAATGAATTTTTTTGCTGCAGAAAAGTGCTTGACTCGAGTATAAGTCGAGGGGGGCACTTTCAGCACAAAAAAATGTGCTGAAAAACTCGACTTATACTCGAGTATATACGGTAAATGTAAAAATGGCAGCCTAAATATGCTCTTACTGAAAATAATAGTTTTTTTTTTTTCTTTAAATTGCACACGTTCATTCAGTTGTCTGGTGTTTTTGAAAATCTTCAGGTAATGATGATGCTCCAGTTCCACTCAAGGCTTCACTTGTGAGACTTCCTTCAGGACAGAAAGATCTTAACAGGTCCAAGCCAGTCCCTCCAATCGCCAAGAGCACCAAGTCATTGCCAGAAATTAATTCCATCCCAGGCAGCTATGTTTGGGATAATCCCAAGCCCAAGGAGAAGAGCAGCGAAGAAGAGAATATTGCCATTGACCTCTTGGAATTGACTACTAGAGACGAGGACGATCGGGAAGAGGTTGGTGTTTAATGCTAACTGATGTAGTACTGCTGCTGAGTTCTTCCACTTCAAAGAGATTCAAAAGGCCTTCAGACCTAACACATCAGAGGAGTTGTGGGCTTTTGACTTTTACCCAGCACATTTCAATAGCCAGTTCATATCACTTTTACATGTGGGTCAAAGCGCATTTCTGCTTTAGCAGTCAATTTAAGAAAACCCCACTATATGCTTGATATTTGTTCTCATTCAACAAATAATAATTTTAAAATGATTTTTTGGCCTTTGTAGATGTTTTGATTGGAGCAGGCATTGGGCAGACTGCAAGCTACTGTAAACAATAGGAAATGGGAGGAAATTCAGTTGGCCCCCACTGCGTTTTCCCCTCATTACCGTAAAAATGCTGAAGGCCAGCTTCTAGATCTTCTTCTTTTTTTTTTTTTTTTTTTCTTCAAATTCTGTTTGTTTTACCTTTTAAAAAGTTCAATAAACTGCCCGCGCAGGGGCCCAAACATGGCTAACTGTGGGCCTCCGCCACACACAGTGAGCCCTTAAAGCATAACAAACTAACATAACCCATGTGTGCGAGTCTCGCGCTATTATCCAAGGAGCCTTTTTTAATATCATACCCTTCAACAGAGAATAAACACCAAGAGAAGATAGCTTCTACATCTTTAACCATTTGTTAGAACGGACAGAGTTCAATTCCAGTTTACAACTGAGAATGAAATCTGGCAGCACAGAACAGACAGGGTTAATTATGATAAACATGAACTCCCTAGCCCTCTCTGCATAGCAGTTTTTGGCATCTTCAGAAAAAAAAAAAACAAGTAAAATGTAACCAGCATTTATTTTATTTTTTTAAGTTTTGCTATGTAAATTGGGAACATGTACCAAATATAAATAAAAGGTGTTATCCCAATTTGGTTGCAAAAGTGGAAATATGCTTTAAAGGCACTTTTACTGCATGTTTTGTTCCACTTCTTTTTTCTCTAATGCTGGTAGTTATTTGGATCTAATATCACATTTTCACCAATATGCTTATATTTAAAGCCCATCTTCGCTGAAAATATAAAATGATCCCTTGTTGTGGGGCTACACCTGTACTGGAGGAGTTAATTGCTCGTTTTGTGTAGGGGAGGGGAGAAACACTTTAATTGACCTATTCTTCTGCTCCCCCACCGCCTCCAACACATTGAGTATATCTTATTCTTACCTACAGTACAACACTACTGCTTGGAGAGCCTATACTGGTGCATACCACAGAGGGGATGGGGGTAGAGAAGTATAAGTACACCAGAACTGCACTTATCCCTTAAACCTCCTAATGAACACAAAGCTAATTGTTAAAGTTGAGATCCAGCCTGGGTGAGAAAAATTAAAAGTCAGCAGCTACAAATACTGTAGTTGCTGACTTTTAATATTAGGACACTTACCTGTCCAGGGAGCCCACGATGTCAGCACCACAGCCGATCTTCGGATCCACTCCCGGGTGCTGCAGCTGCCATTCCTGGTAGGGAACCCAGGCAGTGAAGACTTTCGGCTTCACTCCTGGTTCCCTACTGCGCATTCTAATTGGCCCGGCGGCGGGGAACGAGGGTGGGGGGGCGAACTCTTGGGAGATTGGGCCGCGGCCCATCTCCGGAAGTGGGGAAGGGGACCTGTCAAACACAGGTCCCCCATTCCCCCCTCCCCCCTGAAAGTTGCCAAATGTGGCACCGGAGGAATGTGGCACCGGAGGGGGGGGGGGGGGAGCATATAAGTGAGAGTTCAACTTTTGGGTGGAACTCCGCTTTAAAGTGACAAATCTTAAATTTAGGGAAGCAAAAAAAAAAAGTACAGTTGGCTATTTTGTTTTTTTTTATTGGTGGTCAAATAAATCATTTATAGCCTTATGAAAGTTGATGGGTGCCTCTGTGTTCCATGGTCCTCTCTGCTGAAGACTGCAGCATGTAATGTTCATTATGAGCCTGAAATTTTGGTTCTGCTTATTTTAGAGGTCTACGGAGGATAGCTGGGCTGATTGCTTATGTGGGGTGTATTATTATATCCATCAGCAATACATGCAGCTGCTGCGTTTTTGGTAATTTTGTTTCCCTCTTTATTCAGATATGTCATAGCAGCTGTTAACGGCTGTCAAAATTACATGCAACAACTGTCAAATGGTAACAGACGCATATAAATTTCCAGGCTTGTTCACCCCAGAATGCAGTGCTGGAAACCCGCATTACGTGCTCGTTTCCCACACCTCGTTCAAAATGCATTCAGTGTGTGATCTGCTGTGGGTGTCAATATATTGCTAATGGCACCCTAAATGCAGATTACAAACACAGTGCGTTTGCCTGCAACAGATTGCATGGTACTGCAGTACCTGTATAGGGAAGCTGATTATTGTATCGAGAGTTATTGGTCAGCAGTATCAGCAGGAGCAATCAAAATAAGCGTGTCTTGATTGCTCATGCAGATAATGCTGACCAGTAATGCTCTTGATCCAGCAATTGGCTTCCCTACACAGATTCACACAGGAAAGCTCTATTTTGAGTCCATTGAAGGCCCATCTTAACTAAAGCCCTGATGAAGGGGGAGTTTTCTATGACCCCTAAAACACTTTGGCTGTTAGTATGAACTAATAAGTAAATTTAGACTCTCTCTTATACGTTGGTCTGGCACTCCTTCCAAGGTGCATGTTTTTCTTCTGGTAACCTGCTGGGGTATCCACTGGAAGGTGGCCTTCTCTGTTCTGAGCAGCCTCACCCAAGTCAATGAGCTCTCTGAATGTTTTTGTCATTTTCATTACTTTGTACGAAGTTACGTCACAGTCCCAGTGTCACTTGGATGCTTTTTTCTTCATTGGAGTATATAAGAAGCCAGGGGCTGACTCAGGTTAGTAGGCTTCACCTGTAATCTCCTTTTTAAAGTGGATGAGCCTTTTAAAGTGTAAGTAAACCCTCCTATCGTTTTCAGCCAAGGAAGCTGCCATCTTTGCCTCTGTTTAATCTACAACTGCCATGATGCTGCACATGTGATCAGTTATGACACCAGCCATTGGATGGCTTGACAGTTTGGTTAAGAGCACAACCAATGGGAGCGTTACATTTCCGGCACGTGCCGGAAAAGAAACAGTTTTATGGGTGGGTTTACTTCCGCTTTAAGACTAAACATTCAGATTCTTGCATATGAACATTAAAGAACAACACAGTACAGATGAGCCAGTGTGGCATAATCCAAAGTTTTTTTTTTTTTTTTTTTTGTATCCTTGTTTCCAGATACTAACGTTGTGTTCCTACTGTAGATGATCAATTCTCTCCGACAACTGCGAAACAGCGCTGCCAAGAAGAGAGCGAAGATGAGCGGAAGTCTTTCTGATCTTGACAGCCCGGATTCCATGAAAATAGATCTGAATATGGATTCTCCATCTTCAACATCGTCACCAATTAATGGATCTTATAGTGAAAGTGGAGTCTATAGCCGGGAGTCCCTCACCTCGCCACTCTCTCCCACGCCACAGCTGAAGAGATTGTAAGTGATACCTATCTTTCTTGCCTTCCTTTTGGGTTTTCCTTTTAAAAAATTGTAATTTGCTATTTATTGCTAGTTAATTTTATTAGTGACAGCCAATCACAACTGAGAATAACAGTCACATGGCAGAGAATTATGTCTCATATGGAATCTTATAATCTTTGCACTTTAGTATCCTTGATGACCAGCTACTTACTGGCTGAAGGCTTTACTATTCTATTGAACAGATCTTATCTGCATTGTCCTCTGTTCGTACCTTTTCTTTGTGCAAATTAGAAGTATTATGGTTCGGTTAGTTGTAATAGCAACAGTACAGTATGTAATTAAGTGAGATTATGTTGGTTTGCCAAATTCAGATTTTAAAGTATATCTAAAGCCATTTTTAAAAATCTTTAATAGTGTGGGCAGCCATTCTAAACCAATGTTCTCTGGAACCATAGGGGTCCTCCAGAGGTTGCTAGGGGTTCCTTGAGCTGTGACTTCTATCTGATGGTACCTGCACAGTTCCAGGTCAGTCCCCACTTGGCAGAGCCGGTAGCATAACACCAGTGATCATTCTAGCTAACTGTAATGGTGGCATTTTAACCACCACTGTAATGGGGGTTATTTCCACTGACCTCCAATGTAAGGAGCATTTTCCTAATGACGTCCAACAGACTAATCTTGGTAGGACTTCCCTGAGACCTGAGAATTGTTTTAAGGGTTTTTGTTTTTTTTTGAGTAAAGGGTTGAGAGAGACTGGTGTGAGCAATGATCGAAACCCATGTTTGGTGTTTTTTTTCCCATCTGTCTCCCACTGGGGATATTTCCCTTTGCTCCCTGTCCAGTAGACACACAGGAAAAGAGAGTAAATCTCTCCAAACTGAGGGAAATGCCCTCTTAAACAGTTGCCCTCACTGAAAACATTTTAAGTAAAAACACGACGGTTTCAACAATTTCCCTCACTTTCAGTCCCAATGACTATGGTCACCAGGAACATTGGAGAGTAATGGGTCCAACGCACTATTTCCAATGCACACATTCCTGTAGAGATGGCTGTGTATGGAAGTGGGTGCTGAAGCGAGCACACACTGGAACCATGAATAGTCCGAGAGATGTCACCAGCACATTAAGATCTCCAAAAATGGGTCTAAAGCTTTATTCAGTGATCACCTCATTACAGCAAATCGCAATGTTTCGGAGCCATGCAGGACTCCTTCCATCAGGCATGTGATGAAGGGGTCCTGCGTGGCTCCGAAACGTTGCGATTTGCTGTAATGAAGCGATCGCTGAATAAAGCTTTGGACCCATTTTTTGGAGATCTTGGTGTGCTGGTGACATCTCTCCATCTCCCTAATGGGGACACAGATGACAATAAAAGCCTGTTTGGGGTTAGGACACGCCATTGTTTTTTTCATATCTGTTCCTTATGCGACAGGTACCTTTTTTTTAATTGCATTGGTAGTTTTTATCTTTAAGAGCTAAAAAATACAGATTGCTCGTTTTTAGTTGAACTCCAGGCAAACGGATAAATACACAGATGATAAACATACATTGGAGTTAGTCTAACTGCCAGAGAGTTTGTATTGCTGTCCATCCAGTTCCATGCTTTACACAAGCTCTGTCACACAGAACAGCCATGTCTGGCAGGACAGGAGACCTGCTTTTTCTCTACTGCAGTTCACTAAAACAAACTTATAAGTCTTGTCCACCCAGGAGCCTGGGACTGAGCAGTGAAAGGAGAAGTAGCAGACTCATAAGCTCATTTCTCTGTTCTTTTTTCCTATCAGCAGGTCCCTTGTTATCAGATGAGCACTGCAACACAAATCATTGGCTCCTTGTGCTGCTGCTTCTATTTGCAGACTGAGCTCTACAGTACATGGGGTTGCAAGAGTTTGATATCAAGTCAAACTGAGATACACTATTCACATATAGTAATAATTGACTTCAGAGCTGCATTCATTTGTGTCTTTTATATCTGCCTGGAGTTCGTTCGTCTTTTCCTTACCAGACTCTTAAGAAGGTTGTATACAGGAAGGTTATTGGAGGTTATTTTTAGATCTTTTCGTGTTGCTAATTGACCCATAGTCTTTGGAGGTAATTAATACCCACTGGGATCTTGCATTGTTAAGTTAAAGATGTAGTTATGCATGGAACACACCGGTGTGTTACATCAGTATTTACCACCTGGCATGGAGATTCAGAATTTGTGTATATCTGTTAAGTGTGGTAATCATTGCGGATGGGCAAATCTGTAATGGGATCAGGCTGTCAGTGGGATGGGGATGTCAAAGCAGTAGAAGGCTATCCTTGTCTGTTTTGCATTCAAAGGTGAATAAAAGTAAAACTGACCAATTAATGCAGGCACCATAAATTGCTAGCAATAATAATCTACAATGATTTTAAAACAAATGATGGCACCCTCTAAAAATGTCTTTTAAATCATATGTGCGGTGAAAATTGTGTAGCTGCCCCTTTTTTTAAAAAGGTGAATGATCCATCATTAACGGCATAAACGTCAAATATATAAGGAAATTGCCGCTCACAAACTGTATAAGGTGACCTGTGCATCACATATTGCTCCAACAATAAAGTGCATAAAAAATGAACAAACAAATATATTGCATAAAGTAATATTTATAAAGTAGTCCATTTGTGACATATCCCAACACCAATCTCGTGCTTCTATTTAGTCATGTCTTCCACATCCTTCACGGGTGCTCAGGAAATAGATGGCAACTTGCCAGAGGTGTTTGGCCCCTTAATTACAGGAGGTCAAAAATCACAAATGGAAATTGGTAATAGAAACTCAGTCCATTCCTCGGTAGCACCTTGCCATTCCAAAGATCCCTCATGTCAGATTATTGTGTACAAGTAAACTCCACAGGAGACCTAAAGAAGTAGCTCATAGTGTAGTAGATTTTTATTAATCATTTAAAATCATCAAAACAAGTTTGCACTCACATGTAACAGTAATAATCCACAAATTTGTCCTTTAGGAGTTCCTTAAATGTATTCTGTAGAAATCGGGCACTAGGCCCCCCTCTACTTCCCAACATGTCCATTCCCCACTCTCCCAGATTGGATGAACAATCGCTGAGAATTGTATTGTGGGATGCAAGATGCAGTCCTCCAATTTGCATGCCCCATTCAAGAGCCCCTGCCTGGGGTGTGCACTTGAGGGATATTTTAAAGTGCCTTTCTCAACCTCTTTACCATGAAGGAAACCTTGACATTATTTTAGGGGTCTTCAGGAACCCCTGGAAATATTTTTTTATATATGCAGCTCAGGAAACGCTAGCAAGATGATCGGTTGTAAACATAACCAGCATCTGAATGACTCCCGATCAATGCTCTCAGCCAATGACATAGAGCCCTGATCGGAGTGTTCTGGTGGGGCCCCCTCCCTGTCAGAACACAACAGCTCAGCGGGGGAGTTCGCTGTACTAACCTCGCATGGTTAGTACAGCGACTCCAACTTAAGCTGACAGTTTTTTTGTTTTTGTTCAACCCCGTGAAAAAACTAATAGTGTGTACCCGGGTTAAGGATGGGGGTATTCCGGAATACCAATGTATGGGGCATTTTTCTACTGACCTGCAACATACGGAGCAGCAAGATAAGACACTACACTTTTTCTTGTTTGTGTTTTCCGGCTATTACTATTTCCCATTTTATTTTATGATTCCTGAAAATTATTTCTTTATGTCTACAATACGGTGACCAGATGTTTCCGGGGACAGCCCCCAGACTGAGGACACTGTCCCCAGATTTGTCCCCAAATTGCAGGGCCCAACCTGGGCAGGTGCTGAGGCAGAGGGAGGGGGGGTCCAAGGTGCCACACACTTGGGGGGTGTCAGGCCGGCGTCGCCAGCTGAAACTTCTTTAATTTGAATCAACGGGTGCCTGCCGTCACACAAGTCCCGCCTACTAGTTTGGCTCTTTTGATAGAGGACAGCAGACTTGTCTGCTGCTGGGACGTGTGCTGTCTATCATAGGTAGGAGCCGACCCAGGAGGCAGGACTTGTGTGACGGCGGGCACCCAGCGACTCAAATTAAAGCTGTTACAGCAGGCGACGCCAGCCTGCCTGACGCCGGCTATTCTTTCTGATCCCCTGCACAGGTGAGGCTGCATACACGGGCACTGGTGAGGCTGCATACATGGGCACTGGTGACACCTACGCTGACCTACCTGACACCTACGCTGACCTTTGAATCAACTCAGTCTTGCCTGTAGTGTGCAAGTGCGCCCATCCCAATCGTGACCACTCAGACAGCCCTGCAGGCATCAGAATAGGAGCCATTTACACACAGCGAGGGGAAATCTCCAAGTGCGCGGCTGCAGTGTCATTCCTGCCTCCTGAACTCGGCAGCGGCTATGATGGAGGTAACACTGGTCCAGTGCTGGGACCGCGGGATGTGTGACGTCCAATGGGCTTATAGATGCCGCCAGACTTTGTATGTCGCTCGGATCGATCCGCGCTCTTTGTAAACGGCCGCTTGGGCTCTGGGCTAATAATTATGATATGAATGCCCTAGACCTGGGGCTTTTTAGGGGGCCCACTCGTGGTTATAGCCCCCCCTCCCGACGCCACTGGGCACAGGTGAGGCTGCATACATGGACACTGGTGAGGCTTCATACATGGGCACTCCTGAGCCCTGCATTCTTTATGTAGCGCACTTCTGAGCCCTGAATTCTTTATGTAGCGCACTCTTGAGCCCTGCATTCTTTATGTTGCGCACTCCTGAGCCCTGAATTCTTTATGTAGCGCACTCTTGAGCCCTGCATTCTTTATGTAGCGCACTTCTGAGCCCTGAATTCTTTATGTAGCGCACTCCAGAGACCTGTTTTTTTCTCTATATTCTCTTCATAACATTTGGTAGTCCTATCTTAAAAAATTCTAAGAAGTATCTTTTCTTTTTTTCTTTTTTTTTTTTTTATCTCCAGAACGAAATGTGAGTAATAACGTATATATCATACAATCATTCCATAAACTCATACCACATACACTGCATATATCATTTGAGGAAAATATGCTTATAAAAGAGTTTACCATTTGCCAATAAAAAAAAATGTCCCTGGATTTCATTTTAAAAATCTGGTCACCTTAGTCTACAACCTATTATGTTGCTAGCATTTCTTGAGCTGCAGATATAAAAAATATTTTCAGGGGTTTTCCAAGACCCCTCAAATTTCAAGCGATCCTCAAAACCCCTAAAATGAATTCCATGGGGTTCGCCAAGACCCCTAAAAATGATTTTAATGTTTCCTTCATGGCTAAAAGGTTAATAAAGGCACTTTAAAACATCCCTCAGGTGCGCACCCCAGGGGCTCTTGAATGGGGCGTGCAAATTGGAGGACAGGTAAACCTCCATCTTGCATCCCACAATGCAATTCTCAGCGATTGTTCATCCAATCCGGAGAGTGGGGAATAGACATGTGGGAAGTGGCCCAAGGGTTTCACAGAACCTTGGTAGAAAAAGACTGGCCTATTGTAAGCATTGGCACGTTGTGGTGCTTTTTTTTTTTTTTTTTTTTTTTTTTATAGAACCCTTTTGTTTGACTTTCTTTGATGCATGATTGCCTGAATATATAGCTGTACCTGAATTTTAGCTTACTCAAACAGTGTTACATTTTGTGGCAAAGTGCTTTGCTGGCAGTTAAATAGTAACCTGGACTGTTCAGCTAATGTTAGAAGAATGTGGTATGACTGCATAAAATTTGGCTGAGAGAATGACCTGTAGGCTGCAGGGGTTGCCGAGTCACCAAGGGTAGATTAACCTTTTACTTTGTGCTTTGCAGCCTGGTTATGCACAGAATGATTCTTTTAATATTTATCTATTACAGGTACTTATAGTGCTGTCAATTCACACTTGTGCTTTACGCATATATTGCACATTCAAATCAGTCCCTGCCCTCAAGGAGCTTACAATCTCAGGTCCCTAACTCTCACATTCATACACCTACTAGGGCCAAATTAGATAAGAGCCAATTAAGCTACCAGCATGTCTTTGGAGTGTGTGAGGAAACTGGAGTTCCCAGAGGAAACCCACACTGGCACAAAGAGAACATGCAAACCCCATGCAGGCAGTGCCGTGGTTGAGATTTGAACTGACAACCCTAGTGATTGGAAGGTTAGGTGGGGGAGCTTGTTCAACAACAAGAAAATGGGGGCACAATCCACACAAGGTTAAAGGTGGAAATAGTAAGGTGTCCTTGAATCTTCCATTGTGGGAGACGCAGCTATATAGGAGATTTTTACATGCCAAAATAATATACAAAGAAAAAAAGAATATATTTTAAAAACTAGAATATTTATTATACACAGTTTAAAATCTGGAAATACAATCTAAAAACATGTGAAAAAAGTTTGTTATTCAACCAACAGAATACAAGGTGATAGTAGGATCAACGCGTTTCCCCCAAATCGGGCTTCTTCAGAATCCACTTAATATTCACAATGTATCAACCGATAATACAAACAATGCATTAATATTACATAATATTCATAGGGATTATTACATTCCATATAGTAAACCAAAATAGAATAAGAAAATACAATACATTATAATAACAGAAGATAAACCTCCGCAAGAGGGCTTGACAACCTTAGTGATGCTGGGAGGAAGTGCTAACCACTTAGCCACTGTGTTGCCCACTTAAAATATTTTTATAGAATTTTTCTTAGGATAGGCAGAACAATACATATTGGTACAGTGGGTATCCAAACAGATGGCACAATTTAGTAGAAAAAGTCTGAAAAGATAACCAAATGAGTGAGATTGAGAGTAGTAGATGGAAGTTAAGGGAGAGAGAAGATGGGTGAAGTCATTCTAGGTGATTATTCTGGAGTTTGAGGTTCTTGTATGGATTTACATTCTGAAGGGAGGAAAGGTATCTGACTAAAGATGAAGCCAAAATTGGGGGCTAATAAGGCAACAGGCAGAGACACCTATCTGTAATCTATCGAACTGAAGAAGGGTATCTAAGGATAAAGCGGAGATACTTATCGGTAGTCTAATAAAGGTGGGAAACAATTCATAGGAAGACAAGACACAAGATTTTGCAAAAGCATTTGACACAGTTCCCCATAAACGTTTACTGTACAAAATAAGGTGCGTTGGCATGGACCATAGAGTGAGTACATGGATTGAAACCTGGCTACAAGGGCGTGTTCAGAGGGTGGTGATAAATGGGGGGTACTCGGAATGGTCAGGGGTGGGTAGTGGCGTTCCCCAGGGTTCTGTGCTGGGACCAATCCTATTTAATTTATTCATAAACGACCTGGAGAATGGGGTAAACTGTTCAATCTCTGTATTTGCGGATGATACTAAGCTAAGCTGGGCAAAAACTTCTCCGCAGGATGTGGAAACCTTGCAAGAAAATCTGAACAAATTAATGGGGTGGGCAACTACATGGCAAATGAGGTTTAATGTAGAAAAATGTAAAATAATGCATTTGGGTGGCAAAAATATGAATGCAATCTATACACTGGGGGGAGAACCTCTGAGGGAATCTAGGATGGAAAAGGACCTGGGGATCCTAGTAGATGATAGGCTCAGCAATGGCATGCAATGCCAGGCTGCTGTTAACAAAGCAAATAGAATATTGGCATGCATTAAAAAAGGGGATCAACTCCAGAGATAAAACGATAATTCTCCCGCTCTACAAGACTCTGGTCCAGCCGCACCTGGAGTATGCTGTCCAGTTCTGGGCACCAGTCCTTAGAAAGGATGTACTGGAAATGGAGCGAGTACAAAGAAGGACAACAAAGCTAATAAAGGGTCTGGAGGATCTTAGTTATGAGGAAAGGTTGCGAGCACTGAACTTATTCTCTCTGGAGAAGAGACGCTTGAGAGGAGATTTGATTTCAACTTACAAATACCGTACTGGTGACCCCAAAATAGGGCAAAAAAAATTTTGATGAAGGGAGTTTAACAAGACACGTGGCCACTCATTAAAATTAGAAGAAAAGAGGTTTAACCATAAACTACGTAGAGGGTTCTTTACTGTAAGCACGGCCAGGATGTGGAATTCCCTTCCACAGGCGGTGGTCTCAGTGGCGGGCATCGATTAGTTTAAAAAAAACTATTAGATAAGCACCTGAACGACCAAAACATACAGGAATATACAATGTAATACTGACATATAATCACATACTAGGTTGGATTTGTGTCTTTTTTTCAACTTCACCTTCTATGTAACTATGTAAGAGAGGGGGAAAAAAACATAGAGTAGGGAGCCCCGAAGTTCAAATGTGAATATAAAAAGTGTGAGGAAACTGCAGAAAAAGGGAGATGGATGGGGAGATGTGAGGAAAAGACCGAAGAGGATAAAAGGGAAAGGGGGGATAGGTGGATAGTGTGGGAGTACAATGACATCAATTAATGGTCATGGTCTAGGACAGTGATGGTGAACCTTGGACCCCCTAGATGTTTTGGAACTACATTTCCCATGATGCTCATACACTCTGCAGTGTAGTTGAGCATCATGGGAAATGTAGTTCCAAAACATCTGGGGTGCTAAGGTTCACCATCACTGCTCTAGGATAACAAATGGCAAGAAGAACGAGGTGGAGAAAAATTGTGAGTAAATCCAGCACAGTGGAAAGTTTGTTAGATCATACAGGTCACTGGAAATGTATTACTTTGATGTTTAGTAGAAAGTGTGATCTTCACTGGTATCAGAAAAGCTACTTGCTTTATGACGGAGTCTTCAGTAGAAACAAATGATAACCCTACTTACTTGGATGTCCACAGAGAACTGCTGTAAGTCTTGTGATCCAGCCTGCTGAAACGAGGTCACATGACGGAAAGGTTACTCTGTCTGACCAACCAGCTTCACTAATGCTTCAGTAGTTTTCTTAAAGTACATCTAAAGCCTAAACCTTTTGTTTGAGTTTTGGCTATGGCATTAAATTAAAACCCACATCAAGTTTGTTTTTTGGGTCTCTTCCTGTCCCAGATATACAGCAGGAAGTGATAGAAAACTCTTCGAACGGAGATACAACCTTCTTTAAAACTGGCCATACACAGTTAGATTTTCATTCAAACGTTCATATAGAAATAAACAATAATAAATAAAAAGCTTTGTCACAAAACCATTTCTTGCCATCACTGGGGATGATTTACTAAAACTGGAGAGTGCAAAATCTGGTGCAGCTCTGCATAGAAGATTAGCTTCTAGTTTTTTTTATGTCAAAGCTTAATTGAACAAGTTGAAGTTAGAAGCCGATTGGCTAACATGCACAGCTACACCAGATTTTGCACTCTCCAGTTTTAGTTAATAAACCCCAGGGAGTCAACTAACTTTGTCATGCTCAGTGGCGGACCGTCCATTTGGGGTGCCAGAGCACCGCCCCCTCTATCCACGGCCTCCACCCCCCATGCTCTATCTAAGGCAGCTATTTTGCAGGACACCGCCACCTCCTATTCATGCGTCTGGCCCCTTCCAGGACGCCGGGTGCGTGAATTACAGCGGCGGAGGCGTTTTTTTTTTAAGCACCTGATTAGAGTCAGAGGCTCTATAAGGCTTCAAAATAGGGTGGGCTTGTGGTGCAGAGAATTGCTCCAGGAGCCCGCCCAGGTGTTACAACAGCGAATGAATATTTGCTAGTGAAACACTAATCCTCAATCCGGCCATTCAGAAGCAGGTCTGAGACCCGTTTTCCGATTGGCCGGAAAAGAAAAGAGTCCCATTTGGCCGCCGAGGAGAAGGGAGGAAACGGAAGCCGCCGCGATGCCCGTGGAGAGCAGGGGAAGGGAAAACCGCCTTCCAGAGCAAAGGAAGCCGCTGGTGAAGCCTGTGAGAAGCGCTTCCCACCATAGACGGGCTAAGTGCACCGGACCCACCCAACTGACAGACCGACCGGGGGGGGGTTGGGGGTGGTACTGTTTGCCGCCCCCCCAAAAAAAATTACCACCAGCCGCCACTGGTCATCCATTAAATTTCATCCAGACCTGCTATTTAAATGGGATCCTAAACGTGGGTGTCATTACAATATGTACAATTTTTTTTTTCCGAACAAAAACCACACAGAATAGTGTTTAAGAAAAAAAATGTGATCCTGCTCCTCTGAATTTTCTTGTTACTACAGTTGAAAACGACCGTCCATTAGAATATCAAATTTTCGTTCTGAGAACAAACATTTTCAAACAAAATTCCATTAGTGTGTGGGCATCTTTAGACAGCTGTCAAGAGAACAAGTGTCCTCATTTGCTGGATTGTGGATTTTCCCAGTTGTGGATCCAAACGTGATCTAGAAAATGATACTTTGACGTTCTAGTCAAGGCAGGCAGTTTTTATTGTAAGGCATTTTAATACACAAAGTCTTTTGAGTCATACCTTTTTTAAATGGAGTAAAAATAAGTCTTTGTTACTAACGGCAACTAATCTGAAGCCTTTTACATGTTTTGACCTGCACTGTCAAAAGTGACTGCCGGATTGAAAGGCTTTGAAACACATTAAGCAATCCTTTGCAACACTTAGTAATTATACACTTCTTCATTGCACATAATGTTCTTTTTCAAATACAGATCTGAAGTTACTTCTGTTCCAAAGCCAAAATTACGACCAAGAGCTCCCTCTGCTTCTCGTAAGGATAATGGGAAAAAGGTGGACAGCCTACAACAAGGTATAGTCACAATTTTTATTATTTTTTATCAAATTAATATTTTACTATTCATAACTTGCAAATCATTTTATACTTCACTCCCAAGTAAGGCTCGGTTCACACTAATGCGACATAGGATCCGACTTGTGAGACCCCAAGTCAGACGACATGTGCAATTCAATGTTTCCCTAGGAGAGCTGTCTTAACTGATACTACACAAGTCTGTCCGAGTGGAGGCAGCCAAATACACTATATTACCAAACGTATTGGGACGCCTGCCTTTACAGGCACGTAAACTTTAATGGCATTCTAGTCTTACTTCTGAAGGTTCAATATTGAGTTGGCCCACCCTTTGCAGCTATAACAGCTTCAACGCTTCTGTCCACAAGGTTTAGGAGTGTGTCTATGGAAATGTTTGACCATTCTTCCAGAAGCGCGTTTGTAAGGTCAGGCGTTGATGTAGACGAGAATGCCTGGCTCACAGTCTCCACTCTAATTCATCCCAAAGGTGTTCTATCATGTTGAGCTCAGGACTCTGTGAAGGCCAGTTAAGTTCCTCAACCCCAAAATCGCTCATCCATGTCTTTATGGACCTTGGTTTGTGCACTGGTGCTCACTCATGTTTTAAGAGTGTAACGCCCCCCCCCCCCAATTTCCAGAGGCCTGGTGGTGACCCCCAGAGGCAGGGATAACCGACATTCCTCCTTAAGGTTACTAGGCATGGTGGTTGGTGTACAAGGTATAAAGATGGGTGCCAGTCACTTTTATGCTTGAACAAAGAGAAGTTGATATCTTTTAAACAGGAAAAATATGGGTAATGAGGAATGTGGAATAAGCTGTCTCCTATAGTAACTGAACTTTACTCAAAGCATCATACAGAATTCTCTTGGATAAGTTCTCTCTTGAAGCTCTCCCAGTCACCTCATGGGTCCCCGGTCCATGAAGAGTCACCTCTGGTACTTCTCTAGAACTCCACCCCTCTCAGCATTCTTTCTAGGTATTGAGCAGACTCTCCTCTTCAAAATCTTGAACTTCTGGATATGCCGCAAACAGACCTAGCAGCCAGGAGACCTCCTGGATAGGCCTCAGGCCTCAGGCCTAGCAGCCAGGGGCTGTTCCATACACACCCACCCAGACCTCAGTCTGGGCAGAGAAGACCTAGATCACCTGACTTTCTCCAAATAAATACTTTCTCCCAGCATACATAGCTGCCAGTCTGATTGGCTGAGAAAGATATGTTTATTCATAACCTGACTTTACTGTAGCTCATCCTACTAATGCCAGAGGCGACAGTGCCACCTACTGACAAAAGGGAGAAGCCACAGCTGAAACGGGATTATGAGGCAGTCCATTTGATCCATAAAGACTACAACACTCCAAAGACATGCTGGTAGGTTAATTGGATCCTGTCTAAATTGTCCCTAGTATGTATGAATGTGAGTTAGGGACCTTAGATTGTAAGCTCCTTGAGGGTAGGGACTGATGTGAATGTACAATGTATATGTAAAGCGCTGCGTAAATTGACGGCGCTATATAAGTACCTGAAATAAAATGACCAGGCTAGCTACCACCCAGCAAAGCTAAATTTACCTGTAGCCTTGTTTTGGGACAAGGGTGCTACAACAGGAAGGGGCCATTCCCAAACTGTTCCCACAAAGTTGGGATCATGAAATTGTCCAAAATATCTTGGTAAGCTGATGCCTTAAGAGTTCCCTTCACTGGAACTAAGGGGCCAAGAGCAACCCCACACCATAATCCCTCCTCCACCAAATGCTTTGGACCAGCGCACAAAGTAAGGTTGGCCCCTTCCTGTTCCAACATGGTTGCACACCCTTGCACAAAGCAAGGTCCATAAAGAATCCTGACCTCAACATGATAGAACATCATTGGAATGAATTAGAGCAGAGACTGTGAGCCAGGCCTTCTCGTTCAACGTCAGTGCCTGACCTCACAAATGCACTTCTGGAAGAATGACATTCCCATAGACACACTCCTAAACCTTGTGGACAGCCTTCCCGGAAGAGTTGAAGCTGTTATAGCTGCAAAGGGTGGGCCAACTCAATATTGAACCCTATGGACTAAGACTGGGATGCCATTAAAGTTCATGTGCGTGTAAAGGCAGGTGTCCCAATTTTTTTGACAATATAGTGTATATGCAGGTTTGACGAAATCTTCTTCTTCTTTCTTCTTTCTTCTTTATTCTTTATTCTTTATTCTTTATTCTTTATTCTTTCTTCTTCTTCTCCTCGTGCTCTGTGATCGCTGAGTCCTTGGGACTCGGTTGATCAGAGTAAAGGGCTGATCACGGCCCTTTACCTTGTGATCAGCTGTCAGCCAATGACAGCTGATCACATGATGTAAAGAGAAGCTGGTAATCGGCTTTTTTTTTTCTCACGCTGACAGAAAAAAATAAAGCAGATTGCCAGATTCTGTAAAAGAGATATCGGTTCTACACAGTCATTACCAGTGCTGCTAACCAGTGCCAGCTATAAGTGCCCATCAGTGCAGCCTATCATTGCACATCCGTGCCGCCTCATCAGCGCACATCAGTGAAGGAGAAAAATTACCTGTTTGCAAAATTTTATTACAAACTATAAAAAAGATTTTTTTTTTTTTGTTTTTTTTCAAAATTTTTGGTCTTTTTTTGTTTAGCAAAAAAAAAAACAAAAACCCAGCAGTAATTAAATACCACTAAAACAAAGCTCTTATTTGTGTGAAAAAAATGATAAAAATGTTGTTTAGGGACAGTGTAGCATGAACGCGCAATTGTCTTTCAAAGAGTGACTGCGCTGAAAGCTGAAAATTGGCCTGGGCAGGAAGGGGGCGAAAGAGCCCGGTAAGCAAGTGGTTTAAAAAAATGTATTTCCCCCCCCCCTATAGGAAGCAGGCAAGAGTAACCTAATCTGACAGCTGAAATGTGGTTGCTGTTGGTAGTAAAGGCCATGTATTCCTTTATTTCATGATTATAGCCTGCAGAGTTGTAAAGGTCACTCCTTTTACACATTGCTTCCTAAAGAGCCCTATATTTCTCTCTGACACAGAGAATAAAGCCCGGGATTACTTGGCATTCATCCGTCAGAAATGTTGCTGTGTTTATTTTTCTGTTGTGTATGAGATAAAGGTTCGGACCGGGTGCTACAACAGAAAACCAGTTCTGTCAGATTCCTAATAATCCTTTGCTAGTTTTCATATTTTTCATCTGCTGTTTATTGAATCTCTAGGCCAGACAAAACCCCCCCCTTTTTTTTTTATTCAGCCTTCTTTCATATATTACATCAGAATTCCAGGAAAAGTTCAAAACTACCAGTGGGTCTCCCATCAAGCTGCAAGGGTTAAAGGATAGGTTCACCTTTAAAAAAAAAAAAATGCTAATTTTTTTTGCAGGTAAAAAAATGTGTATTTTTTTATTTATTTTTTCTAAGGAGCCTGCAGAGCATTGCACCCGCGAGTAGCAGATCATGTACGTAGCCTCGTACACACAATTGGATTTTCGTCTGGGAATTGTGTGATGACAGACTGTTGGCCTAAAACCTGACTGTTAGTACGCTCCATCAGACAATTGTTGGCCAACTTTACATGGCAGGCCAGTAAATTTTCGGCGGACAACGGTCTGTTGTCAGATTTTGCTATCGTGTGTACACAAGTCCGTCACACAAAAGTTCAAAGTACAAACATGCAGGGCTCAGAATCAATTCTAACCACGCACGACATTAGCAGAAGGTGTCCAAAGGGTGGCGCCCAAGAGCTGAAATTCCTCGTAGTGCGTCACTACGTTCGTGTTTGTTGGCCGACAATTGTGTACCGTTTGTATGCAAGACAAATTCCTGGCACATGCCCTTCGGACAAAAGTCTGACGCTTTGTTGGCCAACAATCTGATCGCATGTACGAGGCTTTAGCCTAGCTGTCTGCCCGTACCTCATACGGGCTGACAGTTACCCGAGAGCAGGAAGATCAATGGACTGCGAGTGCTCGTCTGTGCCCTCCCTCGCACAGGATAGAAAACTACAAGCAATGGCTGACTGTACTTGTAGTCATTTATTCACAGGTAACTGTCAATGAATGATGCAGCCGTGTGGGCAGAGCCCCAAACGGCCACGCTGTTTTTAAATGGTGACAGCGGGTGTGGGGAGGAGATGCCCCAACCATTGTCACGGGGAGGGTGGGTAGTTGGGGGAAAGCTGCAGTTGCTGGAACATGTTACATGTTCCACCCTAAAAACAGGTAGCATGTTCCAAAAGTGTATAAAATATGAGGGGGGTTTTGGTGGGACTTTATATGAGGCATATGGTAATGTGTCTCCATCCCTGATTCAATTGAACAGAAAAGGAGTTTGGGACTCTAAATGAGGCTATTGACTTCTTGAGGTTGGATAATATGTAGACAAATTTAATAGGCATAAATAGATATAGGAATACATAACAATGGTACAAAACATGTGTAAAGGTAAATATATATATATATATGTAAATATATATATATATATATATATATATATATATATATATATATATATATATATATATATATATATATATTACACATATACATGTCAGCTTGAAGGTCTATTATAGAACGGCAGCTTGCTGCATTTTTTGTGCCACATCCAGTATTGAAACTAAGCAAAAAGAGGGGCCCCCTAAAGGTGGACTTTTAAGGCACGTGCCTTAAAAGTCCACCTTTAGGGGGCCCCTCTTTTTGCTTACATGTCAGCTTGACAGCACGTGACAAAATAGAGAAAATGAGTTAGTAAAATTATGTGAATTCATGTCGTCTGAACGGCATATCACAATATTAAGGGTACAATATGTATGTAGACATAATTAATTAGATATAGTATATCTAAATTATTTCCTATTTAGGGCATATGACTGCATCTTAATTCTCCAACGTGTTTCGTGTGTGAACACTTCCTCAGGGGCGGATGCTCAAGGATATCTACAAAAAACAAAGTATAATTAATCTAATGGGACACTTAACAGCAGGAAAGGACAGAAATTGGCAATCTTGAGTACTTGCGTATAATGGAGCACGATGGTAAATAATAAATGTGGGGCCAAGACCAGAAAGTTTCTGTCCCGGGAGCTGAGGTAGTCTAGCGTGCGTACACAGCCTTTATTCCTATTAAATTTGTCTACATACAATTCAATAGCCTCATTTCAAGTCCCAGACTCCCTTACTGTTCAATGTTCCAAAAGTGAACTTATTATTTAAATTCTCATTTTTTCTAGGGTGCCATTTAAAAAAGTTTTACTTACCTTATTTCTTGCTCCCCTTGCAGTCAGCGCTCTCCTCTTCCCTCGACAATGTGGGTTTTGGGAGGGAATTTGGTGTCTTCACTTACAATGTAGGGCTGCAGGTCTTGTACGTGCTTGGTGATGTTGAAGTTCCTGTGACTAATGGAGAGAGCATTTACTTTGAGGGACAGGTCGCATGGAGAGCATGAAGCCTGAGGGAGCAAGGGCGATATGAGTAAAACTGCTTTTTAATGGTACCTTAGACAAAAATGAGACTTGAAGTGTTACTGAACCCAGGAGCCTGCAGTCACTATATTTGGTCTCTAACAGTACACAGAATATGGAAATGTCATTTATTTTAGTAAAAATAAACTGCTAAATGCCTTTTCTCATCAGCAGTATATAGCAGTTTCGTGACTTCCATCAGTGTCTTTTTAAAACTTATAGGATAAGTTTTCATTCTCTGACTGTCCTATGAGGCTGCATGACCCCTGACCCTCTGTCTGGCCAGCGCTAATTGGCCCTGTGCCAAAATAAAAAAACTCTCCCACAATACACACCAAACTAAGCATGTGCAGAGTGCTCCCAAGGCTTTGTTTTATCAGCAGATGAATTGGGGACTCTGGAAGGAGGGGAGGATCAAAAGGATTTTGTGCACAATGCGCAGGATTAAACCCTTAAGCTCCACAGCGAGTATAACCAGCATCAATGGCGGCCCGCCCATAAGGAACGCAGTGATGCTGCCCCCCTAGTATAAACAGAAAAGTCAGTGCTACTACCCATACACCACATAGATAGCAGAACTCCCAGGTGCTTGATCCACAGTCGCTGGCTGAGTAGAGTAACGTAGAAAAGAAATGATCTGCACTCCGGTTGTAGCTCTTAAAAATTTCTTCATTTTATTGAATAGCCACAGTGCACAAATGCAGATTGTCAGTTGACGCGTTTCAGCCTATAAGGCCTTAGTCATAAGGACTAAGGCCTTATAGGCTGAAACGCGTCAACTGACTTAATCTGCATTTGTTCACTGTGGCTATTCAATAAAATGAAGACATTTTTAAGAGCTACAACCGGAGTGCAGATCATTTTTTCTACGCTGTCCCCCTAGTCTATGCCCCAAGCCCCTTATCTACATGCAGGGTGCTGGACGCATGGATTTTAATTAGGTTTTTTTTTAAAAAACATGTGATTAGAGCTCTAATTGGCTTCAAAAGGGTGGGCTCAGGGCACAGAGCACTGCACCCTGAGCCCATCCAAATGTGTGTCAACAGTCAATTAATGTTCACTATTGTCTTCCTGATTCCTTCTCCTCTCGGGCAATCAGGAAGCGGGTCCTGAGACCCGATTGGCCGAGAGGAGAAGCGATCGCATTGGCCGCCGAGGTGGAGACGCAGGAGAAGCTGCCGTGAAGCAGAGGAGGAGATGCAGGGTGAAGCTGATGTGGAAGCGCTACGTGCTACCTAGGGGTAAGTTCGCGGCTGGTGGGCTGACGATCGAGCGGGGGGGGTTTCGACTGATTGGGTGGGGGCGGGGGGATCTGGGGGGCTGGCGCCGGGTGTTTTTTTTTTTTTTTGCATGCTGGTCACCACTGACTTTACTGCATATACCCACTGATTTTACTGTTGTGTTTTCAGTAACACTTTAAGCTAGAAGGTGAGCTCAGGGAAACTAGCATTTTAGGTATACGGGCAGTGATGGCAGCTCCTGTATTTTATTTCATGACAATTTTACTTTAAACCAGACCTCTGCTTCTTCTAAAGTTTTGGGCCTGTAAAGATGGTACATGGTACATGGTACATAAAGATTCATGGAGGTGTGGTTTGTCCATGAAGTTGTAAGGATGTTTGGTGCTTTGGTTCCTCCACACTTATTTCATGCTGGTACATATCCTTTCCTCCAACCTACTTACATTAATTCCTTTTGCCCGTTGGAGTTTGCATAATACTACTGCTGCACCAATATTAGTTAAAAAAAAAAAAAGAAAAAAAAAAGTCAGTTGAAGTTCTGTAGCGGTGCCTAAGAGGCTCTCCAAATTTGCCCAAGCTCAACTACATGAGGGCGCAGACTAACTCCCTCTTCCTGCACCCTTTTTTTTCATTTTGGATAGAGTAAGGAATGACTAAAACCCTTGTTTTTGCCAGTTTATGTCTCATTGGAGAGATTTTTTTCTGCATTTTTTGTGGTGGAAGCAAATGTAAATCTCCCCAAAGTGATGGAAATCCGTGACTGCTGTCACTGCAGCATGAGTCTCCATTGAAAAATGACCACTTTATTCCGGATCTGGTGGCAACTCGCTTTCATTTGCTGTGTCAGCGGTCCCCATCACGAAAAAAGGGTGAGACCTCCTAGAACAGACACTGCAAAAAAAAAACATTGTTCTCCTATTTACATTATCTCACAAAAGTGAGTACACCCCTCAAATTTTTGTAAATATTTTATTATATCTTTTCATGTAACAACACTGAAGAAATGACACTTTACTACAATGTAAAGTAGTGAGTGTACAGCTTGTATAACAGTGTAAATTTGCTGCCCCCTCAAAATAACTCAACACACAGCCATTAATGTCTAAACCGCTGGCAACAAAAGTGAGTACACCCCTAAGTGAAAATGTCCAAATTGGGCCCAAAGTGTCAATATTTTGTGTGGCCACCATTATTTTCCAGCACTGCCTTAACCCTCTTGGGCATGGAGTTCTCCAGAGCTTCACAGGTTGCCACTGGAGTCCTCTTCCACTCCTCCATGACGACATCACAGAGCTGGTGGATGTTGGAGACCTTGCGCTCCTCCACCTTCCGTATGAGGATGCCCCATAGATACTCAATAGGGTTTAGGTCTGGAGACATGCTTGGCCAGTCCATCACCTTTACCCTCAGCTTCTTTAGCAAGGCAGTGGTCGTCTTGGAGGTGTGTTTGGGGTCGTTATCATGTTGGAATACTGCCCTGAGTCCCAGCCTCTGAAGGGAGGGGATCATGCTCTGCTTCAGTATGTAACAGTACATGTTGGCATTCATGGTTCCCTCTATGAACTGTAGCTCCCCAGTGCCGGCAGCACTCATGAAGCCCCAGACCATGACACTCCCACCACCATGCTTGACTGTAGGCAAGACACACTTGCCTTTGTACTCCTCACCTGGTTGCCGCCACATGCGCTTGACACCATCTGAACCAAATACGTTTATCTTGGTCTCATCAGACCACAGGACATGGTTCCAGTAATCCATGTCCTTTGTCTGTATGTCTTCAGCTAACTGTTTGTGGGCTTTTTTGTGCATCATCTTTAGAAGAGGCTTCCTTCTGGGACGACAGTCATGCAGACCAATTTGATGCAGTGTGCGGCGTATGGTCTGAGCACTGACAGGCTGACCCCCCACCCCTTCAACCTCTGCAGTAATGCTGGCAGCACTCATACGTCTATTTCCAAAGACAACCTCTGGATATGACGCTGAGCATGTGCACTTAACTTCTTTGGTCGACCATGGCGAGGCCTGTTCTGAGTGGAACCTGTCCTGTTAAACTGCTGTATGGTCTTGGCCAACATGCTGCAGCTCAGTTTCAGAGTCTTGGCAAGCTTCTTATAGCCTAGGCCATATTTATGTAGAGCAACATTTTTTTTTTTTTTCAGATCCTCAGAGTTCTTTGCCATGAGGTGCAATGTTGAACTTCCAGTGACAAGTATGAGAGAGTGAGAGTGATAACACCAAATGTATCATACCTGCTCCCCATTCACACCTGGGACCTTGTAACACTAACGAGTCACATGACCCCGGGGAGGGAAAATGGCTAATTGGGAAAAATTTGGACATTTTCACTTAGAGGTGTACTCGCTTTTGTTGCCAGCGGTTTAGACATTATTGGCTGTGTGTTGAGTTATTTTGAGGGGACAGCAAATTTACCCTGTTATACAAGCTGTACACTCACTACTTTAAATTGTAGCAAAGTGTCATTTCTTCAGTGTTGTCACATGAAAAGATATAATAAAATATTTAAAAAATGGGTCTGGTAAACTTTTTGCTCTTGGTATATTATCACAAGGACTTTTTTTCAGCAGGAACGTGGGGGACCGCAGTTCTGGCACCTCCAGCACCGAATGTATGTAATGGCAAGAGAGGCTGAAGTGTGCTAGATGGTTTATTAATGCCGGCGGCTGAGGGAGTCTATTGTTGCTGATGAGGGATCTATTGTTGCTGGGGGGGTCAGTGTTTGCCGGGAGGAATTTGCTGTTGAGAGAGAGGTCTATTGCCAGCCCAGCTGGCTGCTGGGGAGATCTGTTGTTTCTGGTGGACAAATCGTTTTGGGGTTTGTTTGATGTGGTGGGTCTACTGTTGTTGTTTTTTATTTTATTTTTTGCGAGGTGTCTATTGTTGATTGGGGGGATCTATTGTTTATAAGAGATCTTTTCTTGGTGGGCAACTATTGTTGGGTGGATGGGGTGATCTATGTTACTGCTTTTCTTGTAATTAAAAAATTCCATACAAATTTATTGGCACCACAAAATGATACTTGGCTCTGTATTCTCTTAAAGGGGTGGCACTGAGGGGTGGCACTGGGAGGTGGATAGGGGGTGGAACCAAGGAACGTTGCTCTGAGGTGGGTAGGGGGCAGAGACCAGGGGAGACCCAGAAGGGGGGGGGGGGGTACCTACACCTATTCTCTGAGGGGAAAAAAAACCCCTGGTTATCACACATATGGCAACTATAACAATGTTTTTTTTTTCTTAAATTCCTAGGAAACCTTGCCAGTGAAAAGTCTGTAAGAGTGATTGGTCAGCGGATGAATTACAGGAATGGGCCTGCAGAAGCTGAAGAAGAGAGTTCTAAAGAGATTGCTCCTATTCTTACAAGACATCCACCAAAGCCACCAAGGCCCATTAAAGGCAAGTGACAAATTGTCATTCTACTGTCACTCCTATTGCAATCCTAGGTGTACCTTACTAAGGAAGATGACTTGCAGTATTGCTGTCCTAATCATCTGCTTAATTATTAAGTAGTGTAGTGGTTTGTCAAGCACCATGCAGCTGCTTACAGCTAAGATGTATACATAAGCATTCATTCAATGACTTCCCATCATATGGCTGCTGTCAATCATTTTTGTGTTGTATGGGTAGAAAATTCTGTGTATTTAGAAAAGCAAACAAAAAAGGATCTCAGATTGTACAGGCCACACAAAGGAGTAAACCATTTGTAATGAAATCAAACTATTTATTGGTAACAAATTAAAAGCATTTTATTCAGTGTACATATTGTTAAAAACAATACTAGTGCTGATAGATTATTGTGTACATTCATACACCAGAAAAGAATGCTGTTAATATAAGTTCTCAAATGCCAACGCGTTTCGCCAGACTTGGCTTTGTCAACATGATGATTATGTCATCATGATGATGTCCTCATGATTAATACCATGAATATGTCATCGTGAGTGTTGATAACATGGGTGATGATGTCATCATGATTAATACCATCATGATGATGTCATCAACTGTGATGATCTCATCGTGAGGATGTCATGTTGATGTCATCAGCGATGATGTCATCAACGGTAATGATGTCATTGTGATGTCATCATGGGTGATGTAATCGTGATGATGTCATCCTCATTAATACCATCAGGATATTGTCATCATGGGAGATGATGTCATTGTGATGATGTTGTCATGGGTGATGACATCATTACCGTTGATGACATCACCGCTGATGACATTATCACCCATGATCCCCCTCGTGTCCTCCTCCGGTCCCCCTTGTGTCCTCCTCCGGTCCCCCTCGTGTCCTCCTCCGGTCCCCCTCGTGTCCTTCTCAGGTCCCCCTCATGTCCTCCATGTGCTCATCCGGTCCCCCTGTGTGCTCCTCCTGTTTCCCTGTCCCAGATCTTTCAGGATGGAGAGCAGAGGAAGAAGCCAGTAAATATGTAATTTACCGGCTCCTTTCTTTTCTGAATAGAGTCACTGACTGTCCATTCAAAACTAAGCATCATAAACTGTGTTCACAATGCTTCAGCTGATGAATGAACCAGGGGCGGATCCAGAGCTTAGTCTCGGAAGGGGCACTGCCAGAAAATTTTGTCGGGGCAATGGCTGGTGTCGGCGCTTTAATCATCACAGCGCCATGGTTGATATGGTGTCAGGATGATTGAAGCGCATTATTTCTACTATTACATTGTAATATAAAATTAAATAGTTCAACTCGCCATAATGCAGAATCAGTGGGAGCCCTGAGCGTGTCGCTTGCTACCGTTGCCTGCCACCAGATGCAACGTGTCACTTGCCACTGTCAGCTGCCACCAAATGTGGATTGTCACTTGCCACATCCCCTACCACCAGATGAGATTTGTCACTTGCCAATGTCGCCTGCCACAAGATGCGGATTGTCACTTGCCAATGTCGCCTGCTACAAGATGCGGATTGTCACTTGCCAATGTCGCCTGCCACAAGATGCAGATTGTCACTTGCCAGTGGCTGTGTCCCAGAGTCAGGGCGGGCAGTGAGAGACAATGTAATCTCTCTGCTGCCCACGTCTGCACAGCGATGGCGGCGTTCTGTCAGAAGCTGAGCTGTGGTGATGGCGATGCAGGGTGAGAGATGATATCAGAAAGCCGCTACTCATCAGAATATGCAAGCATTGTGGCCATCTTGGTACACCCCCACTTGTCAGCAGTAAGCCTAGAGTTAGAAGTCGGCAAGCGTACAACTTTATACACCCACCGGAGTCTTGCTTTTCACAGTTATTTTTAACAGTAAACTCAGCTTATTTAGTGAAAAAAAGTTGAGTTTACTGTTAAAAATAACTGTGAAAAGCAGGACTCTGGTGGGTGTATAAAGATGTCCACTTGCCGACTTATAACACTAGGCTTACTGTGAATGAGTGTGGGAGTACCAAGATGGCCGCGACGTAACGTCCCTTCAGTCACATATTCAGAAGGGGAGCGGCTTCCTGACAACACCTGCCTGCTCGCCTCACTCAGTCACACGCCAGCCCGCCGACATGATTGTTCACTCACCAGCCTGCCCGTCCGATCGCTCACCCGCCGGCCTGCTCAGTCACCTGCCGGCTCACCCGCTCATTATTTTCTCGGGGGGAGCAATTGCCCCATTGCCCCCCCTGGATCTGCCCCTGGAATGAACAGGAGCTGCTGTCTCCTGTCCATTCACCTTCAGTGCAGCTGAGGCTGCAGCAAAAGGGACTAGGGAATCTGTGTCCTCAGTCCCTTTTCCTTTCTCAAAGTAGAGATGTCAGGGGTCTGTTTAGACCTCTGACATGTCACCAAAGCCCCCCCCCCCCTCCCCAACAGGGTTGATTAAAAAAAAAAAACGGAAACGTAATATTCCAAAGTAAAAATAATAAAAAAAATTAAAAAAAAAACACTGACACCGTCCACTCACCCCCCGCCCCCAAAAAAGAAAGCATTGTAAAAAAAATAAATAAATAAATCATAATTACCAAAATATTTTAAGTTGTAAAAAAAAAAAGAAACTACTGACACAGCCCACACCTCATCGGTGCCCATTAGTGCCTCCGTAAAATGACATTTAAAAGAAAAGTATCGGTAATTGGTATCGGCGAGTACTTAAAGAAAAAAAGTATCTGTACATGTTTTTGGTCTTAAAGTGGTATCGGTGCAACCCTAGTTGTAAGCTCTTTGTTATAAATGGGTCTCTTGCTAATTGGGCTATAAAAATGTCTATTTTAAGCACTTCTATTGAATGTTCTTGCTGATTGCTCTGTTTTCTCTTTCTATACCCACACATATAGGAATTACCGGGTCAGTTACAAGCTTTCAGCAGATTGACAGTGATGTAACAAGTCTCTTGTCTGATGACTCAGTAGCTGTGATTGGAAAAGGTTTGTGTATATAATACGCTATAGCAGCCAGTTTAACCAGGGTTCCAAGAAACACTAGGGTTTCTCAAAAAGTTGCTAGGGGTTCCTTGGGTTGTGGCTCATTTCCCTCTTATTTAATGATTATTTGCCTTGTTCCAGGGCTCATGACACTTGTCAGAACCAACTACATGACACCAGTTATCTTTTGCTGTCTGTGAGGGGGGGCATTCTGACCACCACTGCAAGGTGGTCTTGCTTCCCACCAGCCACCAATATGAAGTGCATTTTTCAACGGTTTCTGTGGGGTAGAAAGGTTGAGGAATGTTGCTTTATAGTAACATTGATTCATAGCTTTTCTTATCTCAGAATTAAAAACTGCAAAACTTGGATGATACAGGTATAACTATGGATATTTTAATCTCTTAAGTAAAAGTATGGCCAGAGCTCTTTTGGCCATACTTCTCTTCTGGGTCACAGAGCTGGGCCAAGCTCTGCAAGGATCCCAACTTTAAGATCCGTATCCGTCCAGATGCCTGATTGCCAACTAGCTCAGTGTCTGTGTGGTGCTGAGAACCTGAGCCAGCCGCTCCCACACCCGGCTGCACGGTCAGGAACTCCAGTGAACATTGGAGGGGCAGAGCAGAGAGTGGTGACTGACAGTCACCGTTCTCTGTTGAGTAAAGACCGAGAACTGAGCGATCAGTGGTCATGTGATTGCTCAGTTTTTGGTCTTGGAGCTGGCGGAGGACAGCTGCAGCATTGGACTGATGCTGCATCTGCAAAACTTTTTGTTTTTTTTGTAATCCAGCACTTCTCCTTTTTAAGATAACGGTAGTCAAATGCAGATTAAAGCTGCATGGTGTATTGGCCCCACAGTCCTTTTGCATGAACCTTTCACAGATTTCTGTTTTTAAATGCAAACCCCACAAGGTGTCTACATGATTTTTATTTTGGCAGAATTTATTCTTTTTGCGGCCTGATGCAGTGCCTTGAAAAAGTATTCCTACCACTTGAAATTTTCCACATTTTGTCATGTTGCACCCAAAAAACGTAAATGTATTTTATTGGAATTTTATGTGATAGACCAACACAAAGTGGCACATAACTGTAAAGTGGAAGGAAAATGATAAATGGTTTTCAAAATGTTTTGCAAATAAATATGTGAAAAGTGGGGGGGGGGGTGGCCGCATTTGTTTTCAGCCCCCCTGAGTCAATACTTTGTAGAACCACATTTCACTGCAATTACAGCTGCAAGTCTTTTTGGGTAGGTCTCTACCAGCTTTTCACATCTTGAGTGAAATTTTTGCCCGTTCTTTGCAAAATAGCTCAAGCTTTGTCAGATTGGATGGAGAGCGTCTGTGAACAGCAATTTTCAAGTCTTGCTACAGAATCTTAATTGGATTTAGGTCTGGACTTTGACTGGGTCATTCTAACACATGAATATGCTGTGATCTAAACCATTCCATTGTAGCTCTGGCTGTATGTTTAGGGTCGTTGTCCTGCTGGAAGGTGAACCTCCGCCCCAGTCTCAAGTCTTTTGCAGACTCAAACAGTTTTGTTTTTTTTTAAGATTTCCATATACGGTATTTGTCTCCATCCATCTTCCCATCAACTCTGAAAAGCTTCCCTGTCCCTGCTGAAGAAAAGCATCCCCACAACTTGATGTTGCCACCACCATGATGGTGTTCAGGGTGATGTGCTGTGTTAGTTTTCCGCCACACATAGCGTTTTGCTTTTAGGCCAAAAAGTTCAATTTTGGTCTCATCTGACCAGAGCACCTTCTTCCACATGTGTTATATATATATATATATATATAATATATATATATCTCAAATTGCACTTTGCTGTTGGGAAATCCTATGACCGGTTCACTTTGAAGTCTACTTTTTGTTATCCCCTAAATGTCCAGAAGCTCCCTGGGCCCAAGGTCCTCTAATACCTACTTCAGCTAAGAAGTTGAATGGGGTTCCTACATCACCTATATATGTGATGGACAGTGTGTGTGACTGTCCATCACAGTAGTTCAGAGGGCTTTGAAGGGGTGTGGCCAAATGCCAACTTAGCAGTTGAAAGTGGTTACATTTTAAGGTCCTCTGGGTTTTGAGACTTCCATGGTTCTCTGGAAGACAACTAATGAAATGGACATTACATTACATTCTCACACCACTTTACAAGTGGAGAAGTAAGGACACTCTTTAGTTTATGCTGTAACCTACTACTGTGCAGATAGTGTCTTGACTGGCATTGGAAGCTGGAATCCCTGCACCTTTGGGTAGGCCTTTACACTACATAGTTGTTAGTAGACCTAATGGAAATTGTAGGTCAGTTGCACACTCTTGGAATTTCAGGTACCATCTATTGTCATGGAGCTTGTCATTTTTATGTGTTTCTACCCTGTGCCAACAGCAGTCTTAAAGCTAACATTGCACTAAATAGATTTTATTTTTTGAAGGTGTGTTTGAAACTCCTCCCACTGCCTCTCAGTCACGTAGTCAGGCTTCCTTCTCCACCCCAGAGGACTCGAGTTCATCAAAGCACAGCTTCGAACCTCCTACCGGTGTCTATGGCAGAGCAGTGCAGCAGAACAACCCACCAGCGGAAAATGATGTGAGCTGATGATTGGTGCACCACATGTTTTATCTGCAGATTGGATTAATGGTTTGTGCTCCTATAAACATTGTTTATTTTGTGCAGGTTAAAGTAACAATTTCCAAATCAGCCCGGGACAAGATGAGGCAGAAACGCGAGAATAGTTTGAAGGAAATGGCAGAGTATAAGGATTCAGAGAAAAGAGAGAGACTTTCCCAGACGGACCCAAGTCCAGCACGTAGAGATTGTGAGTATTTCCATTGCTTGTTGACGTGTGCGATGCACCAGGTTTTCAGAGAGAGAGAGCTATTGAAAGCCCATCTCAAAGTATCCCAGCACATTGCAGTCAATAAATAGAACACCGTAAAAATGTGACTGCTAAGAGCACCTTCTACATAAAGCTGAACTTCAGGGAATGAAAAAAAGCTTCCTTTCAGCTGGACTTCCCCTTCACTGAAAGGGTAAAATGCCCATATTTACATCTGGGACTGCAAAAAGCCCTTTCACTTGCTTAAGCCTCCATTTTTGCAGGCTCCCTCCAGATTGTAAGACCAGTCTCCGCAGCCTTTTGTTCCCTATGCTCCAGCAGTCCTAGGTCCTCTGATGTCATCAAATCCAAAGCAGAGCCTTAGCCCCGCAATGAACACGAGTCTGCTGAGAGACAGTCCATTGTTGAGGGACAGTCCTGCAATGAACATGAGTCTGCTGAGAGACAGTCCATTGTTGAGGGACAGTCCTGCAATGAATATGAGTCTGCTGAGGGACAGTCCTGCAATGAACATGAGTCTGCTGAGAGACAGTCCATTGTTGAGGGACAGTCCTGCAATGAACATGAGTCTGCTGAGAGACAGTCCATTGTTGAGGGACAGTCCTGCAATGAACATGAGTCTGCTGAGAGACAGTCCATTGTTGAGGGACAGTCCTGCAATGAACATGAGTCTGCTGAGAGACAGTCCATTGTTGAGGGACAGTCCTGCAATGAACATGAGTCTGCTGAGAGACAGTCCATTGTTGAGGGACAGTCCTGCAATGAACATGAGTCTGCTGAGAGACAGTCCATTGTTGAGGGACAGTCCTGCAATGAACATGAGTCTGCTGAGAGACAGTCCATTGTTGAGGGACAGTCCTGCAATGAATATGAGTCTGCTGAGGGACAGTCCTGCAATGAACACGAGTCTGCTGAGGGACAGTCCACTGCTGAGGGACAGTCCTGCAATGAACATGAGTCTGCTGAGGGACAGTCCACTGCTAGAGCATAGTGAAGTAGGGAAGAGCCCTGACTGCCAAGGGAGTAGTTGATCAGATAAATAAAACTGCTTTTTGCGACCCCCTAACTTTAATGCTGGCTTGTACATTATTGTAAAAGTGTAGGCGCCAGCATTTATTTCTTTTGGTGGGTCCAAGGCCCCCTGGTCCAATGCTGTTGAAAGGCTTCCATGAGCCGCTGGTTGGGACAACATTAAAGGAAACCTGTAAGGATAGAAATAAAGAAAATGTCATTGATGTGAAAATGCCACTGATGTGATATAGGTCACCTGAAATCCCAAATTTATTGACCTATCAGCTGCCTGACCTCACTGTGTCTCCTCCTCTCAGTGCGCAGCCTGAGGTCACACACATTGCAGTTAAAATGTCAGGTGACATGAAATAAGGGTGAATAGAAGACCTTCATAAGTAAGTCAGCTAAGTTAATAATTAAAGACAAAATATTCATTCATTACTATTCCTGAAACATTCCTGTTAAAGTAAAAGTAATGATTTCCAGATCCAGACCTCTTGACTTTGGAATGTACAGGAAAATGGCTATACTAGTGAAATACCTGAATTCACTGGAGCATGACTAGAAAATTCTCTTATAAAGATGAACCAGATAAAAAAAAGTGTGTGTAGGGCGCTCTGAATAACAGGACTGAGCAGAGAATTGTCCGCAGTAAGGATGGATGCAGTTCAGGCAACATGGTGTCTTCAAGCACTAGGGCAGCGCTCGAAGAGGAAAGCAATCTCTGATGAGGATAAAAACAAAAAGAGGCGCCTCTAAGTGCAGTATTAAAAAGACTTCAATAGACCAAAGGGTTAAAAACACTTCCATCAGATGAAAGAGGGCTCATCATGGTAATGTATAGGGATGGTGGTCCAGCATCAGGGTGGCCCCAGTTATGGAGGTCCTAGAAGTGGTCCGAAATGCAACAGGGAGTCTCAACCTGGGCAGCAGAGGGAAGCCGCAGCAGTAGAAACTCCAAGGGATGAACCGCGCTGCCGGGATCAGCGTGGAGCGCAAGACCCGGAGATGACTTCAGCGGTAGGAGACCAACAACCAGCAGGGACCGCAAACCAGAAGTTATGTAAAGGGGGCAGGAAGCGTTTCGGAACAACCCATTGGTTGCTTCTTCATGCCAGACTGGCAATCAGTTTTTTTTTTTTTTTTTTGGATCCCCCGAAATGTGTCCGCCATCTGGAAGGTCCTTCGGTGTGTTGGACACAGTTCTGGTCACCTGGTTGTTTTTTGACCATTGTGGACTCTGATATGCTTTTACCATCCACTTGTTTGTGAGTATGTTTCCTTCTTTTTGATTTTAATAAATATTACTTGGGTAATGAGCAAGGTTGGTGCGCCCTCTCTTCATTCTTTTACAGTAATTAGACCCTTGCAGAAGAGGATAGGGCTATGACATGCAAGGAGGAAGGGGGCTGTGCTAGGAATTTGACTCTTCCCGGAGTAGTCAAATTTTCTAGCAGGTTCAAAGGTGCATTGCAAGTGAAGGAAAAATTATTTATGGAAAGCAAAAACATTACAAGTAAGCATTTAAAATATTTTTTTTCTCTGCTTTTTTCCTGCAATTTTTTACATTTGTGAGAGGGTCCCTTTAACTTGTTTATGGTAGTTAAATTGGTTGTAAATCTCAGACATGAAATATGAACAAAGCTTATCCCTGTCGGTTAAGAGCATTAAGTGTAAATTCTGTCTGCTGCTTCCTTTTTCTGCTATCAACATGAATCACTTCTGACAAGTTTTTCTGACACCAAGAGAAAAATAATGACAGGGGAGGGATCTTCAGTTGATTGGAAGCCTCAGCTTTGTTCCTGTGTGGAGGGGGTGTGTCTCTTCCCTCCAATCAGCTGTCAGAGCTCTCCTCACTGAGCTCTGCAGATTGTAACTTCAGCTCTCCACCCTTTTTTCTCAACTCTCAGGCAAGCTTTATAAATTCAGCACTTTGGCTGTAGAGAAGCAATGACTGCAGATAAACAGGTACAACTTATGTAGGAAGATTTGTTTAATCTCTGTGTATCACCTGAGGCCAGCCACTTCACATGGTATACAGTAGGGAAAATAATTATTTGATCCCCTGCAGATTTTGTACGTTTGCCCACTTACGAAGAAATAAAGGGTCTATAATTTTTTATTATAGGTGTATTTTAAATGATAGAGACAGAATATCAACCAAAAATACAGAAAATAAAAACCACAATACAAATGTTATAAATGGAGTAATGAGTAAAATAAGTATTTGATCCCCTACCAACCAACAATAATTCTGTCTCCCACAGACTGGCTACAGTATGTGCTCATGTGGTACAAAGATTAGTTCTGTCTATTTTAAGAAGGTGCTCCTAACGAAAACTTATGTGTATAAAAGACGCCTGTCCACAGAATTTCTTTCTTCCATTTAAACCTCACCATCATGGGCAACACCAAAGAGCTGGCAAAGGACATCAGGGGCAAGATTGTAGACCTACACAAGGCTGGAATGGGCTACAAGACCATCAGCAAAATGAAGAAATGCAAAATAACCATCAATCGCCCTCTGGAGCTCCATGCAAGATTTTGCCTTGTGATGATAATCAGCCCAGAACTACACTGGAGGAGCTTATGAATGATCTCAAGGCAGTTGGGACCACAGTCACCAAACAAACCATTGGTAACACAATATGCCACCATGGATTGAAATCCTGCAGCACCCGCAGGGTATCCCTCAAGAAAGCACATGTACGGGCCAGTCTGAAGTTTTCAATAAACATCTAAATGATTCAGACAAGGATTGGGAGAAAGTGTTGTGGTCAGATGAGACCAAAATTGAGCTCTTTGGCATTAACTGGACTCTTCGTGTTTGGATGAAGGAAAATGTTGCCTATGACAATAGGAACACCACCCCTACAGTCATGCACGGAGGTGGAAACATACTTTGGGCTGTTTCTCTGCTAAGGGTACAGACCGACTTTGCCGCATTGAGGGGCCAATGGGGCCATGTATTGTAAAATCTTGGATGAGAACCTCCTTCCCTCAGCCAGAACACTGGAGATGGATCGTGGATGGGTCTTCCAGCATGACAATGACTCAAAACATACCGCCAAGACAACAAAGGAGTGACTCAAGAAGAAGCACATTAAGGCCATGGAGTGGCCTAGCCAGCCTCCAGACCTTAATCCTAAAGACTGGAGGGAGATGAAACCTCAAGTTGCCAAGCGACAGCCAAGAAACCTTAAGGATTTAGAGAAGATCTGTAAAGAAGAGTGGACCAAAATCCCTCCTGAGATGTGTGCAAACCTGGTCACCAACTACAAGAAATGTCTTACCTCTGTGCTTGCCAACAAGGGATTCTCCAAGTACTAAGTCATGTTTTGCTTGGGGATCGAATACTTATTTTACTCACTGAACTGGAACTCAATTTATAAAATTTGTGTTATGTGTGTTTTCTGGATTTTTGGTTGGTATTCTGTCTCTATCATTTTTAAAATACACCTATGATAAAAATTATAGACCCTTCATTTCTTTGTAAGTGGGCAAACGTACAAAATCTGCAATGGATCAAATAATTATTTTCCCCACTGTATGTAAGTGTTTACAACCACTTGAGGGTACAGTTGG
Source organism: Lithobates septentrionalis (assembly GCA_037952835.1). NCBI lineage: Eukaryota > Metazoa > Chordata > Amphibia > Anura > Ranidae > Lithobates > Lithobates septentrionalis. Next base: position 254,540 of record JBBDGP010004578.1, on the reverse strand, counting down.
ACATAACCTATTGACATGTGCCAAGCTTCCTGCTCGCTTCTTTTCAACTCTCCCCTTGTTTTGTCGTTGCTCCAGCTTGGACACCACAATCAGACGGTCTGGAAAACTTAGCTATAAGTCCGCCATCTTTAAAAAGAAGTTCCAGCGTGAAGAAATCCCCAGGTATAGAAGGCCAGAACATCTCACTGCATCCATAATACTCTAGATCTTCTAATCAATGTAGAAAGTGTGATTTATATGTTTTCAGCCAACATAGATGTTGTAGGTTTATGTCAGGGCTCGACAAACCCCGGGCGACCTGGCGCCTGGGGCGGCACAGCTGGGGGTATCCTGTCTCCGTGCGGACTCCGACCCCCCTCCGTGCGATCGCGTCGGGCCACGCCGGCCGGTAATTGAGGCCGCGGCTTTGCGGCCTTCTTCGGTCCTTCTGGAATCTGGCGCCATCTTGTGGTGGCAATGCTAATGCAATGCTAATGGAGGCAGCGCTGTGATACCTGCCTGTTTTCACTACCCGCCCATCTCCTTCCCAAAGTGGAGAAGAGAAGAAAGTGAGTGTGGGGATAGCCTTTTTTTTTTTTTTTTGTAATAGCTTTTATTTTTATTTATTTATATTTTTAAAGTAAAAACTGTTTTTTTTTTCTTAATTAAAATTAATTTATTTGTTCTCTCCCTGTTTGGCCCCTTTCCACACGGGCTGTCTGATCAGGTTCACCTGTCCGTTTTTCAGGCGGACCTGATCGGACCCTTAGAGCGCTTTCACACCGAGCCGCGGGGCGTCGTTTTAGTGGTGCTATTCGGCCGCTAGCGGGTCGGTCTTTCTGTGTAAATTTAAGATTAGTTATTTTTTTATATTGAAAATAAAGCTTTGTCGGTCGTTTAAAAAAAACCTGGCTCCTAACTTTTTTAGCTGGCTCCTAGATTCCAAGTAAATTTGTCAAGCCCTGGTTTATGTGACATATTTACAAAAGCTTTAGTTTAAGCACATTGATTTTCCCATTTGAGGATTCTTCTCTTATTCTGAGGGGATAGGAAACAAGATGGACTGTAGTTGGCAGAAGATTTTCTTATATGACTTGCAATGTCGTCCTTTTCTCCTGTATCAAATCAACTGGCAACTTGTGTTAATGTTCACAGTACAACGCAGTCCATACAGAGACAGATCTTCTATCAGTCGTAGCTCTGATGTCATAGATGCTACTGTGCCCAAAGAACTGCCCAGACCAGACCTGGCCATCATTGAGGTGTTTAAACTTCTGTCTGACGATGACTGGTAAGCAACCAGGAACTATTATTTCATTTTTTTTTTTTAAATTTATGTTTGTATTTGTTTTTTTTTCTTTGATTTTTGTTTGAAATCAAAAAAAAAAGGGCAGGACTTGTCAAGGTTCGATGATCACTATAATACCAGGCAATGTTTGGGGAAGCCTTAAAGAGGAACTGCAGTCTGCTCACATAATTTCTAATAAAAACAACTTTGCCATTCTCAAGCTTCCCTCCAACCACTTTGCATATTATTTTATATATACTGTGATTCTGTACTTTCCAAATATGCTGCAGAAATCTCCCTCCACTGAGTCTGGCTGCATCCATTTTTACTGTGGGCAGCTGAAGCTGCTGCCTGTTCACTTCCTGGATTTACACAGACACCCCTCCAACTTTGCAGCTCTCATTGGCCCTCTTATGACTCATCCCCCTCTCCCTTCCTGGCAAACTTTCATGAGAGTTAGAGAGACAGCTGTGCATGATGTCATAAACCTAGGCTTTTTACCAGAGAAGAAACAGGAAGTGGGCTGTATACGGTATTTACTGGCAGAAAAAAATGTTTTACCACCTTAAAACAACAAGGGCAGAAGTTTTATTGGATGGAAAGTTGAAAAAATGACTGAAGGTCCACTTTAAAGTGTACATATGATTCTAAACTTTTTATGTTTGATTTGGATAAAGTAGGAAAAGTTCACAACCCCTGTGAGGTTATTTTCCATGTGTCCAGCTGGGGAAATGTCCTTTCCCTTCCTATATAAGAGACGCGACAGGAAATTCTAGAAAATCTCACCAAAGTTGTGGAGGTTTTCATCATTGACAATGGATCATTTTGTCCCCATTAGAACATTGTCCCTCACCTCTTTCGTGACAACTAACGTTCTGGATTTTCATGTTTTCTCTCAATTACACTGGGCACCAGGACAAATAAAGGGTTGAATCCCCCTAGGGGGGACTTGGACAGCAAAAATAACCTGATAGTGTCTAACCCTTCTCTACTGTATCCAAAAGCTAAAGCTACATGTTACACTTTAGAGCCGAACTACATGGAATGGTTTCCATTGGATGCTTACATTGATCCAGCTTGCACCAATGTAAGTATGCATATATAATACCTGGGGAGCCAGTGGGGAAGCTGATAATCACTAGTCGTAGTTGACGCTATTGCAGTAAAAGCCGCAATCTTCTGGGTTCTGTGCCGAGCAGCTTCCTCCCTGCACATGGACTACAGAGGGTAATTTCCTTAGCACCACCTACATTCACAGAATGCTTGTATTGTTTTTTTTTTAATAAATACAAGACATGTTCTGATTGAACAAGATGGAGAAGAGGGGCAGTGATGGTACAATCTCCACCTCTTTCAATTAGTGAATGGCATGTATTGGAAAAATAAAAAAGGTGTTCTGTGAATGGTGGCAGTGCAGAGCAATTGACCCCCCTGTGGTCAGTGTGCAGAGGGGAAGTCGCACAGGACCCAGAGGGTGGCGGCTATTGCAATGATAGTGCCGAAAAACTACAGTGGTTGTTGGCTTCCCCGGTGCCACTCTGATTTAAAATGTGTGCTTTCATTGTTCCAGACTGGACCAGTCCAAAGCAGACCATACCCCTAGCCACACATTCGGGGCGGATGAGGGAATCGGTCCCGCTGTGCTATTGTGTTCTGATGGTGGGTAGACTTCCCTGATCAAGTGTTGCCAGTGCCAGATATAGCCAGAGGCACCAATTGATCTGATAAATCCTAATAGGCAGCTTGTACAGAAGTCAATCAGTAGATCGACTTCTGTACAACCAGGGTGTCCATACGTGGATCAAAATTTGGCTAGTCCCTGGTGAACTGGCTGAATTTCAATCCATGTATGGCCAGCTTAAGCATGCAGTAAGGATCGTACCTGGCGTTCAACTTTAGGTTGTTATGCATTGGTATATGGAACCTGAGCAAAGTGATTTTTACCCCCAATGGAGACTGGATGGAGAATGTCCACGTAGGCTTGTGAAGGTACCTAGATGATGGTACCAGAGTTAATGGTGGCGATACACAGGACAGCTTTATATATGATCATGTTGTTGATAGGCTACCACAAGACTGAGGTCAAACCAATGGTCGGGTGGAATAGTTGGCTTGGCAATATAAGAAACCAATAGGATTTTTTGCATTTACCAAAAATTGAAATATTACTTAGGGGTGGACTATCTATTTAAATATCTCCTTATGTTCATTAATGGGGTTTTCTGTTTGATGCATATATCTACAGGGAGAAAAAGATCGAAGGTTTGAATCTGCTACGATCACTGTCCATCTTCCATTCGGATATTGTTATTGAAAGGCTCCATGAGCTCAAGATTGCAGTTGCACAAGAGGTAAGGGGGTTGTATTGGAGAGTATGCAGTTATGTGCTCTCTGACATGTTAAGATAATATGTAATCTGCCGGAATCCCTGACAAAAAAACATGACTGGTCAACGACCGCAACAGCGTTTGAAACCAGATGTGGAACGTCCCCCATAACCCAAGGTCTCTTTTCCTTATATACTCTTCTATTCTGAATAATTTGAGCTTGCGTACCCCATCTTACTGCTTGGGAAAGATACTTTGGCGCCACGCAAACCCCTGAGACCTGGAATAAAATTTGGAAGGCATTATTCCATTCCTCCCGTAACGTAATAACTTTAGAAAACTCTTGCAAGGTCCTGTCTTGGTGGTACTTTATCCTGGCTAGAATTGCTAAATGTCTCCCTACATACCCTTCTACGTGCTTTAGAGGATGCTCAGCCCTAGGTGATATGAAACATACAGTGCCTTGAAAAAGTATTCATACCCCTTGAAATTTTCCACATTTTGTCATGTTACAACCAAACACTGTAGTTTTCAAATGGCTATGGAGACACAACCCAAAATGTGGTATAGAAGCAGAAGAACAACAAAAGAACATAATGTCAAACCATCTTAAGAAAAATATGGGGATTAATGGGAACAGGAAATATAAAAAAATATCTGACTGTATAATCTCTGTTAGATTTATCAACTTCAGTGCCTTGAAAAAGTGCCTTGATATGCAGTGTTAGTTTTCCGCAACACATAGCGTTTTGCTTTTAGGCCAAAAAGTTCAATTTTGGTCTCATCTGACCAGAGCACCTTCTTTCACGCTTCCTTTATCTCCCACATGGCTTCTCTCAAACTGCAAATGGGACTTCTTATGACTTTCTTTCAACAATGTCTTTCTTCTTGCCACTCTTCCATTAAGGCCAGATTTGTGGAGTGCACGACTAATAGTTGTCCTGTGGACAGATTCTCCCACCTGAGCTGTGGATCTCTGCAGCTCCTCCAGAGTTACCATGGACCATTGGTGGCTTCTCTGATGAATGTTCTCCTTGCCCGGCCTGTCAGTTTAGGTGGACGGCCATGGCAGGTTTGCAGTTGTGCCATACTTTTTCCATTTTCAGATGATGGATTGAACAGTGCTCTGTGAGATGTTCAAAGCTTGGGATATTTTTTTATAACCTAACCCTGCTTTATACTTCTCCACAACCTTATCCCTGATCTGTCTGGTGTGTTCCTTGGCCTTCATGATGCTGTTTGTTCACTAAGGTTATTTAACAAACCTCTGAGGGCTTCACAGAACAGCTGTATTTATACTGAAATTAAATTACACACCGGTGTACTCTATTTACTAATTAGATGACTTCTGAAGGCAGTTGGTTCCACTAGATTTTAGTTATGGGGTATCGGAGTAAAGGGGGCCAGATACAATTGCACCCCACACTTTTCAAATGTTTATTTTTAAAAAAATTTGAAAACCGTTTATCATTTTCCTTCCACTTCACAATTATGTGCCACTTTGTGTTGGTCTATCACATAAAATCCCAATAAATCACATTGACGTTTTTGGTTGTAACATGACAAAATGTGGAACATTTCAAGGAGTATGAATTTTTGAAGGCACTGTATATGGTGGACATGCCTGAAGGTCAAAAGACTATGGATAAGAGTCTACAACATTGTCAACTCGGTGTTGCACATAAACTTACAAAAAGACCCTTGGGAGGCTCTCCTACACAAACAGATAGAAGGCGCTACCAAACGGGAGCGCGCTCTTGTGACCCATATATTCTCGGCCAAACAGACGATTGCCAAAAGTGTGGAAAACGCCTATTCTCAACTTTGACAAAGTGAAAAGTCGGTGCATGGCACCCCAGTGAATGAGAAATTGAAAGCGATTCTGACAAACATGATAGATTTCTGCATATTTGGCAGCCCTGGCTAGATTACTTTCCATCAACACAACCGCCTACACACTTCCTAGAACTGTAGTCTAGTACAGCTTTTTTTTTTTTCTTTCTTTTCCTTTTTCCTTTTTTTTTTTTTTTTTTTTTTTTTTTTTTTTACTTCTCTTTACATTGGAACCGGCATTTTGCCCACAAGCTAGAGTGGTCCCATAGACGACTGAATGGGTTTTTTAGCTCTATAGTCCCCAGCTGACGGGCCCCCCCCCCCCTTCTTTTTTTTTTTTGGACATGAAACGCATCACAGTTTCAGGCATGGCTTTGCTATTTGATTGCCTATTAACTTAATGCTGCTGTGCCTGGTGGTTGTTCGCTTTTTTCTTTTTCTGTATCATTGATTAATGTATAATACTTGCAGAGAGAAACTCCTTTTGAATTTGCTATTGTATAATCTTATTGCATTTTGTAAGTGCCCGTTTTCCTTTTTCTTCTCAATAAAATTCAAGTAAACGAAGATAAAATGTAATCTGAATGCTGACTCGTATTTTTAGAAAGCCAACTTGCATTTAAAAATCATTACACAGACTTTCTGTTGTGTTCACTGGACAGGGCGCAAAGGGAATTCTCCCCAGTGGACACAGATGACAAAATAAAGCCTGATATGGGTTTTACTCATTGCCACTCTATTCAAGATGGAAAAAAAAAAGATTTTGGCTTTAGATATACTTTTATATGTTCAACAGAAGCCGGTTGTTAGACTGCTTTCTGTTGAACGATCCTGATGGAAAACCAGCATTCGATCAGCTTCTGCAGCCAATGACTGCAGCACTGATCAGTGTGTTCTGACAGGGGGGGGGGGAGTCCCTGCTGTCAGAATAATATAGTGCAGGGGGAATCCCTACATCCACATCGAATGTGTGGATACAGGAATCTTTGAATTTATTTTTTGTTCAACCAGCTGGTTTAACAAAAAAAAACTCAAATTGTATGCCAAGCTTTAGAGGAGAAGTGCAGCCAAAGCTCATTTGGCTGTACTTCTCCTGTGGGTCAGGCTGTTCTGCACTCCTGTGACCCGTTTTCAGCAGACAGCAGGCTGAAGCCTGCCGTTGGCTGACATCACAGAGCTGTCCCAGGCCCGGGAAGGATCGCAACCATATGCTCAGGATCTGTCCACATACCTGGACCGGCACCCAGCTTAGCCTCTCAGCGAGCCAATGAGAGCCTGAGCCGGCCGCTCTCGCCCCCTCCACAGCTCAGCAATCCAGTGAGTGCGGGTAGAGGGGCTAGCAGAGAGTTGGTGACTGACAGTCACCAGCTCTTTGCTCAGGGAGCTCTGAGAACCGAGTGATCGGCGGTGGTTGATTGCTCGGTTCTCAGCCTTAGAGCCAGCGGGGGACTGATGCTGCATCCACCTAGGGAAGTATGATTCAGAGAAAAAAATGTTTCTCATACGTCTCTCTTAAGTAGACTTTGGTAGGAAACAACCGAGATAATCCCACATAAATACATACTCTTTATTACCCTGGGTTCCTTTAAATAACCGATCGCTAATGCTTCTAATTATCACAAAGAACAGGTCAGAACAGAGTACAATGTAGGTAAGATCTCTACAATAGAATAGTAAAGCTTTCAGCCAGTTAGTAGCTGGTCACCAAGGATACTAAAAGGCCAAGGATTATAGGATTCCTATCATTTCCCCCTTTAATTCTACCAGGAAATGAGGGGAAATCTGAGACAAAGATGGCAAAAAAAACCAAACTGATAGTTTTACTTAAAATTATACATTTTTTGTTGTTGTAATGTTTATTACAAAACTGTACTTAAAGTGGTTACAGACCACTTTTTGCTACAGGTAAGCCTAAGGCTTACTTGTAGCTACCCCGGATATCTCTTAAACCTGCACGGTTTAGGAGATTTCCCCTGTATAAGCATGTGCCGACATCATCGGCACATGTGCACTGAAGCAACAGCATGTTTCTGTGCCGTTGCTTCAACCAGTGTGCCGTTACCGGCGGCTCCCGTGCGCATGGGCGGGAGTGACGTTTTTGCCGCTCCAGCCAATCACAACACTGGAGCCCTCGAAGTAATTCCAGGTGCGATGTCGCTGGCCAGAGCGGTGTACAGGGACCGCTACGGGGGCGTTGATATAAGGAGAGTATTTCATAATGAGCTAGTATGCAATGCATACTAGCTCATTATACTTTTTGTCTTGCGGGGTTTTTTTTTTTTTTAATTGTGGGTTTACAACCACTTTAAGCAAAGAAATCTAAACTAAAAGTAACATCTCTAAGGGGGCTATTTAACATTTGTAGGACGAATGTCACACATTTTTGCAGGCTGCACGAATTTCCCCCGTATTTTCAGTAACCGATTCATTCCCGTCACATGATCGTCAGCGCCATCTAGTTGCGGAAATGTTGTATAGTTTTCTGAAACGCCTCAAGAAGAAAATATCATTTCTTTCTCGTACATCACGGGACACGGAGCCTCAGTAATTACTGATGGGTTATGGGTATCACAAGGTGATTGGACACTGGTCACACCCTCAACAGGAAGTTCAACCCCCTATATAACCCCTCCCCTTACTGGGGATACCTCAGTTTTTTCGCCAGTGTCTTAGGTGTTGGTCACGAATAAGATGTGCTGTGCTAAGCTCCAAAGGGATATCCTATACTGGGGCAAGCCATGCAACCGGATCCATTCAAAGTGCTTTTTTAGGCCAAATTGGATGGTACCCGGGCCTCGTGTCCGAAGAAAGTAAGTAGATGGAGCTGACAATCATAGGAATAAACCGATTACCAGTGGCGGCCTGTCCATAGGGGGCTCCACACCCCCCCAATCCATGCATCCGGCCCCCTGATCTACATGCAGGGCAGACACATGGATACCAATCAGACCAATCGCCCAATTGGCCGAAAGGAGATTCGATGAGATTAGCCGCCAGGAGGAGGAAGACACAGGAGAAGCGAGGAAGCTGCCCAGAGCGCTGCCTGCAAGATAGGGTAAGACTACTGCAGGGCCCCGACTACTGACTGAACGACCCGCGGGGCAGCAAACAATGTACCCCCCCCCCAAAAAAAAAGAATAACACCAGCCGCCACTGCCTATTACAGAAGGTACAGGGAGATTTCGTCAACCCTGCACATACACTATATTGCCAAACGTATTGGGACACCTGCCTTTACATACATATGAACTTGAATGGAATCCCAGTCTTAGTCCGTGGGGTAATATATCGAGTTGGCCCACCATTTGCGGCTATAATAGGTTCAGCTCTTCTGGGAAGGCTGTCCACAAGGTTTAGGAGTGTGTCTATGGGAATGTTTGGTTATTCTTCCAGAAGCGCATTTGTGAGGTCAGGCACTGATGTTGGACGAGAAGGCCTGGTTTGCAGTCTCCACTCCTATTCATCCCAAAGGTGTTCTATCGGGTTGAGGTCAGGACTCTGTACAGGCCAGTCAAGTTCCTCCACCCCAAACTCGCTCATCCATGTCTTTATGGACCTTGCTTTATGAACGGGTGCGCAGTCATGTTGGAACAGGAAGGGGCCATCCCCAAACTGTTCCCACAAAGTTGGGAACGTGAACTTGTCCAAAATGTCTTGATATGCTAACGCCTGATTTGGTGTTTTGGACCAGAACACAAAGCAAGGTCCATAAAGACACGGATGAGACAATTTGGGGTGGAGGAACTTGACTGGCCTGCACAAAGTCCTGACCTCAACCCGATATAACACCTTTGGGATGAATTAGAGTGGAGACTGCGAGCCAGGCCTTCTTGTCCACATCAGCGCCTGACCTCACAAATGCGCTTCTGGAAGAATGGTCAAACATTCCTATAGACACACTCCTAAACCTTGTGGACAGCCTTCCCAGAAGAGTTGAAGCTGTTATAGCTGCAAAGGGTGGGCCAACTCAATATTGAACCCTACAGACTAAGACTGGGATGCCATTAAAGTTCATGTGCGTGTAAAGGCAGGTGTCCCAATACTTTTGTAAAGAATGTTTTATAAACCAAACCCTTAGTGTGTACCATGGGCTGGAAGAGTGTATTTTTCATGTTACTACAGCCCCATTCAGTCCTTCACTGTATAACGCTGAAATGATCTGGCTTTCAGGGTTTGACGTGAATAGGCACAGCACTTTTACAAACCTGCTTTTTTAAGAGATATTCAGGGACTGAAGCAGTGCTTTGAAGGTGTTTTCAGTAAACTGTATACTTTGACACCTTTTTAGTGCACAACCTCTCTTATAGCTTACATTTTATTGATTAATTATAGGACCACTTTAAGCAAGTGAAAGAGGTGTGATCTGGTTTTTAGTGAGTTTTCTAAATTGTGTGTTTTAGGTGAAGAACTTGCGGTCCACTGTTTCTCGGGCAGCCATCGGGTGTTTAGGAGACATGTTTACACACCTAAAGAAGAACATGGACCATGAACTGGACAACTGTGTCCGCGTACTTCTCCACAAAGCCGGAGAGCCAAACATCTTCATCCGAGAAGATGTGGATAAGGCCCTTGGCGCGATGATACAACATGTCACGCCGCTGCGTGTTCTAGCCGCGCTCATAAATGGAGGGCTCAGGTAAAATCACACACTTTGACTTTTGACTTTTCCTTTGTATTCAGGGGCCAGAGTTTTAAAGCAGCAGTGTGACCTTACTGCTACCATAGTGCTGCTTTTCTAAATAATAAACCTCAGCACACATCTAAAGTCTACACACCCCTGTTAAAATGTCAGGTTTCTGTGATGTAAAAAAAAATGAGACAAAGTTAAATAATTTCAGAACTTTTTCCACCTTTTTATGTGACCTGTAAACTGTACAACTTGAGTGAACAACAAACTGAAATCTTTTAGGTGGAGGGAAGTAAAAATAAAAAAATAAAATAATATGGTTGCATAAGTGTGCACACCCTTAAACTTATACCTTGTTGAAGCACTTAGCATGGCACATCTTGGCAATATTTGCCCACTCTTCTTTTCAAAAACACTCCAAATCTGTCATATTGTAAGGGCATCTCCTGTGCACAGCCCTCTTCAGGTCACCCCACAGATTTTCAATCGAATTTTAGGTCTGGGCTCTGACTGGGCCATTCCAAAACGTTATTCTTCTGGTGACATCATTCCTTTGTTGATTTGGATGTATGCTTTGGGTCGTTTTCATGCTGAAAGATGAAGTTCCTCTTCATGTTCAGCTTTCTAGCAGAAGCCTGAAGGTTTTTTGCCAATATTGATTGGTATTTGGAACTGTTCATAATTTTCTCTACCTTGACTAAGGCCCCTGTTCCAGCTGAAGAAAAAACGGCACCAAAGCATGATGCTGTCCCCACCATGCTTCACTGTGAGTATGGTGTTCTATTGGTGATGTGTTGTTTTTGCGCCAAACATATCTTTTGGAATCGTGGCAAAAAAGTTCAACCTTGGTTTCATCAGACCATAACACATTTTCCAACATGCTTTTGGGAGACTTCAGATGTGTTTTTGCAAATTTTCACGGGGCTTGGATGTTTTTCTTGGTAAGAAAAGGATTCCGTCTTGCCACTCTACCCCATAGCCCAGACATTTGAAGAATACGGGAGATTGTTGTTACATGTATCACACAGCCAGTACTTGCCAGATAGTCCTGCAGCTCCTTTAATGTTGCTGTAGACCTCTTGGCAGCCTCCCTGACCAGCTTTCTTCTAGTCTTCATCAATTTTGGAGGAACGTCCAGTTCTTGGAAATGTCACTGTTGTGCCATACTTTCTCCACTTGATGATGACTGTCTTCGCTGTGTTGTTATATCTAATGCCTTGGAAATTCTTTTGTACCCTTCTCCTGACTGATACCTTTTTAACAATGAGATCCCTCTGATGCTTTGGAGGCCCTCTGCGGACCTTGGCTTTTGCTGTAGGATGCGACTAGGAAAATGTCAGGAAAGTCCTACTAGAACAGTTGAACTTTATTTGAGGTTAATCCGAGGCAATTTAAATGATGGCAGTTGTGTACTGACTCCTATTTAACATGAGTTTGAATGTTTATGCTTAATTCTGAACACAGCTACAATCCCCAGTTACAGTATCTCACAAAAGTGAGTACACCTCTCAGATTTTTGTAAATAATTTATTCTATCTTTTCATGTGACAACACTGAAGAAATGACACTTTGCTACAATGTAAAGTAGTGAGTGTACAGCTTGTATAACAGTAGGGTTGTCCCGATACTAGTATCGGTATCGGCACCGATACCGAGCATTTGCCCAAGTACTTGTACTCGGGCAAATGCTCCCGATGCTTCCGCCGATACTCTGACAGTCAGCGGTGATCGGCGTGTGGGGGAGTTACAAGCTCCCCCCCCCCCGCGGCTTTCAGCTGCTTTCAGTGACATACAGCGGTGATCGGTGCTTGTAACTTCCCCACGCGATCACCGCTGACTGTCACCTCATCCTCCTCCATGCCCCCTCCGTTCCTCTGTCCCCCTCTCCTTCTCTGTCCCCCTCCGTTCCGTTCCTCTGTCCCCCTCTCCTTCTCTGTCCCCCTCTGTTCCGTTCCTCTGTCCCCCTCCCTTCCGTTCCTCCGTTCCTCTGTCCCCCTCCCTTCCGTTCCTCCGTTCCTCTGTCCCCCTCCCTTCCGTTCCTCCGTTCCTCTGTCCCCCTCCCTTCCGTTCCTCCGTTCCTCTGTCCCCCTCCGTTCCGTTCCTCCGTTCCTCTGTCCCCCTCCGTTCCGTTCCTCCGTTCCTCTGTCCCCCTCCCTTCCGTTCCTCCGTTCCTCTGTCCCCCTCCCTTCCGTTCCTCCGTTCCTCTGTCCCCCTCCCTTCCGTTCCTCCGTTCCTCTGTCCCCCTCCCTTCCGTTCCTCCGTTCCTCTGTCCCCCTCCCTTCCGTTCCTCCGTTCCTCTGTCCCCCTCCCTTCCGTTCCTCCGTTCCTCTGTCCCCCTCCCTTCCGTTCCTCCGTTCCTCTGTCCCCCTCCCTTCCGTTCCTCCGTTCCTCTGTCCCCCTCCCTTCCGTTCCTCCGTTCCTCTGTCCCCCTCCCTTCCGTTCCTCCGTTCCTCTGTCCCCCTCCCTTCCGTTCCTCCGTTCCTCTGTCCCCCTCTCCTTCTCCGTCCCCCTCCGTTCCTCCGTTCTGCTGTGTCTCTCTGCTGTCCCCTCCGTTCCGCCGTCCCCCTCCTCCTTCCTTTGTGAATGGACAGAGTCAGCTGACTCTGTCCATTCACATAACTGAAACATTGTAATCTCCTGTGATTACGATGTGTCAGTTTATGAATGGAGAGGAGCCGCTGTCTTCTCTCCATTCATTCTCAGTGCAGCTGAGGCTGCAGAGAAGGGGACTGAGGAATCTCTATCCTCTGTCTCTTTCTCTGTCTCAAGGGGTAGATATCAGAGGTCTGTTAAGACTCCTGATATCTCACCAAAGCCCCCCAAGAGGGCTGATTAAAAAAAAAAAAAAAAAAAACATATTGCAAAAATGAATAAAAAAAATATTATTGTAAAAAATAAAAATTGTAAATAATAAAAAAAAACACACACAGACACCGTTCACCCCCCCCCCCCCCCCCGAAAAAAAAACAAAAAACTGTCACGTGACATTAAAAAAAAAGCATCGGTAATCGGTATCGGCGAGTACTTGAAAAAAAGTATCGGTACTTGTACTCGGTCCTAAAAAAAGTGGTATCGGGACAACCCTATATAACAGTGTAAATTTGCTGTCCCCTCAAAATAACTCAACACACAGCCATTAATATCTAAACCACTGGCAACAAAAGTGAGCACACCCCTAAATGAAAATGTCCAAATTGGGCCCAATTAGCCATTTTCCCTCCCCGATGTCATGTGACTTGTTGGTGTTACAAGGTTTCAGATGTGAATGGGGAGCAGGTGTGTTAAAGTTGGGGTTATCGCTCTCACTCTCTCATATTGGTCGCTGGAAGTTCAACATGGCAAAGAACTCTCTGAGAATCTGAAAAAAAGAATCGTTGCTCTAAATAAAGATGGCCTAGGCTATAAGAAGATTGCCAAGACCCTGAAACTGAGCTGCAACATGGTGGCCAAGACCATACAGCGGTTTAACAGGACAGGTTCCACTCAGAACAGGCCTCGCCATGGTCGACCAAAGAAGTTGAGTGCATGTGCTCAGCGTCATATCCAGAGGTTGTCTTTGGGAAATGGATGTATAAGTGCTGCCAGCATTGCTGCAGAATTTGAAGAGGTGGGGGTTCAGCCTGTCAGTGCTCAGACCATACGCTGCATCAAATTGGTCTGCATGGCTGTCGTTCCAGAAGGAATCCTCTTCTAAAGATGATGCACAAGAAAGCTCGCAAACAGTTTGCTAAAGACAAGCAGACATAGGCGTGCGCAGGAGGTGCGCCGAGTGTGCCTGGGCACACCCTAATTAGCCCATGCACACAGGGCTGGCGCTAGCTCTGTCCTTTCCACTGCGAGGGGCACTGTCACTTCTACTTATGTATTTAGAAGTGACAGCGCTCCTCTAAGCAGCTGCAGCGAACCCTCCCTGCCATCCCCGGGCACAGCAGCTGTTATATCCAGGAGGGTGGGGAGGTGCAGATGGAATTGCTAGTTCAGGGCATCCAGGCATTGCCCTGCTGCAATCTTCCGGCAACTTTGGCACCTCTCCCCACCGTGCACTGCCTGTCACACTGGGTAGAAGAGCCAATGAAGCTTCCACTAAGCTCCTCCTCGGCTCTTACCTGCCTAATCACAGACCCTGCGGAGGAGCCTGGGAGGAAGAATATCTCCTGCCCCCCATCGAGCCGCACTGTATTCGAGTTTTGGTGGCATTTATACAGCTGGGGGGAGGGGGCAGAAGATGATTTACAGTAGATTGGGGGGGGGATAGGGGGGCTTGTGATAGGTTTGAGATGCCAATCCAGTCTAGGATGTGGCGATGGGAGGCGGTAGACTGCTAACCCCTGATCTCTGTAAACTGTTGACCCCTGAACTCCACACACTCCACACACTGCACACCCCTGTACACTGCGCGCCCCAACACCACGCACCCCTGAACACTGCACGCTGTACACTGCGCACCCCTGAGCTCAGCACCCTGTATACCGCGCCCCCCCTGAGCTACTCACCCTATACACTGCACACCCCTGAGCCCCCTACCCTGTACACTGCGCACCCCTGAGCCCCCTACCCTGTACACTGCGCACTCCTGAGCTCCGCATCCAGTATACTGCGCACCCCTCAGCACCGCACCCTGTACACTGCGCACCCCTGAGCACCGCACCCTGTACACTGCGCACCCCAGAGCGCCGCACCATGTACACTGCGCACCCCAGAGCTCCGCACCCTGTACACTGCGCTCCCCAGAGCTCCGCACCCTGTACGCTGCGCACCCCAGAGCTCCGCACCCTGTACGCTGCGCACCCCAGAGCTCCGCACCCTGTACGCTGCGCACCCCAGAGCTCCGCACCCTGTACGCTGCGCACCCCAGAGCTCCGCACCCTGTACGCTGCGCACCCCAGAGCTCCGCACCCTGTACGCTGCGCACCCCAGAGCTCCGTACCCTGTACGCTGCGCACCCCAGAGCTCCGCACCCTGTACGCTGCGCACCCCAGAGCTCCGCACCCTGTACGCTGCGCACCCCAGAGCTCCGCACCCTGTACGCTGCGGATCCCAGAGCTCCGCATCCTGTACACTGCGGACCCCAGAGCTCCGCACCCTGTACACTGCGGACCCCAGAGCTCCGCACCCTGTACACTGCGCACCCCTGAGCTCCGCACCTTGTACACTGCGCACCCCTGAGCTCCGCACTCTGTACACTGCGCCCCCCTGAACTCTGCACTCTATTTACTACGCACCCCTGAACTCTGCACTCTATTTACTACGCACCCCTGAACTCTGCACTCTGTACACTGCACACCCCTGAACCCCCCCATGGTGGAGTTCCTGCACTTGAGGGAAAAAGACATATATACATACACACATGCATGTGTGCTTGAGCTTTGGGGTGCACACCCTAATGCAGTTGGCTGCGCACACCTATGCAAGCAGACTAAGAACATGGATTACTGGAACCATGCTCTGTGGTCTGATGAGACCAAGATAAACTTATTTGGTTCAGATTGTGTCAAACATGTGTGGCTGCAACCAGGTGAGGAGTACAAAGACAAGTGTGTCTTTTTTTTTTTTTGATTAAAGGTTTTTATTGAGTACAACAGTCAGGGCAAAATAAGTCCAACAACATACATTTGTACATGTAAGAATAGGCTGATGAACACACAAATAAAAACGTGGCAGCATCTAATAAGGGCCTAGCAAATCGGTGGCTGTGAGTGTGGTTCCAACTCCTCTATGTTGGACTGTATATAAGAGACAAGTGTGTCTTGCCTACAGTCAAGCATGGTGGTGGGAGTGTCAACATGTACTGTGACATACTGAAGCAGAGCATGATCCCCTCCCTTCGGAGACTGTGCCGCATGGCAGTATTCCAACATAACGACCCCAAACACACCTCCAAGATGACCACTGCCTAAAGAAGCTGAGGGTAAAGGTGATGGACTGGCCAAGCATGTCTCCAGACCTAAACCCTATTGAGCATCTGTGGGACATCCTCAAACGGAAGGTGGAGGAGCGCAAGGTCTCTAACATCCACCAGCTCTGTGATGTCAATTATGGAGGAGTGGAAGAGGACTCCAGTGACAACCTATGAAGCTCTGGTGAACTCCATGCCCAAGAGGGTTAAGGCAGTGCTGGAAAATAATGGTGGCCACACAAAACATTAACACTTTGGGCCCAATTTGGACCTTTTCACTTAGGGGTGTACTCACTTTTGTTGCCGGCGGTTTAGACATGAATGGCTGTGTTGAGTTATTTTGAGGGGACAGCAAATTTACACTGTTATACAAGCTGTACACTCACTACTTTACATTGTAGCAAAGTGACATTTCTTCAGTGTTGTCACATGAAAATATATAACAAAATATTTACATAAATGTGAGGGGTGTACTCACTTTTGTGAGATACTGTATAAGAGGGTGTGCACACTTATGCGACCACATTATTTTAGTGTTTTATTACCCCCCCCCCCCCCCCCCCTAAAAGATTTTAGTTTGTGTTTCAACAGTTGTACGTTTTAACAGGGGTGTGTAGACTTTTTATATCCACTGTATATGTATACCCTAACAATGAATTTCTTAGATTTTCTCCCTTTTTGTCAATTGAATATACAATATAATCGAAAGTTTGTTGGATAAAAAAAATACTGGTTGATCCTGTCAGCTGATAAGTTCCTGTGCTCTGCACCTCTGATACATTCATGCCTGGGGGGGAAGAAGCTGTTTGCTATTTTCACCCTGGGCACATTGCCTTGTCCAGGGTGAGGAGAGCATGGTCATGTGATCAACCAGAGCTTGAGAAGTATTCACACCCCTTGAAATTGTCCACATTTTGTCATGTTACAACTGCAAACCAACCAAGACATGGTCGTCCACCTAAACTGACAGGCCGGGCAAGGAGAGCATTAACCAGAGAAGCAGCCAAGAGGCCCATGGTAACTCTGGAGGAGCTGCAGAGATCCACAGCTCAGGTAGGAGAATCTGTCCACAGGACAACTATTAGTCGTGCTCTCCACAAATCTGACCTTTATAGAAGAGTGGCAAGAAGAAATTGCTTGCAGTTTGCGAGAAGCGATGTGGGGGACACCACAAACATGTGGAAGAAGGTGCTCTGTTCAGATGAGACCAAAATGTAACTTTTTGGTCTAAAAGCAAAATGCTATGTGTGGTGGAAAACTAACACTGCACATCACCCTGAACACACCATCCCCACTGTGAAACATGGTGGTGGCAGCATCATGTTGTGGGGATGCTTTTCTTCAGCAGGGACAGGGAAGCTGGTCAGAGTTGATGGGAAGATGGATGAAGCTGAAAACAATCTTAAAAGAAAACCTGTTAAACTCTGCAAAAGACTTGAGACTGGGGTGGAGGTTCACCTTCCAGCAGGACAACGGCCCTAAACATACAGCCAGAGCTACAATGGAATGGTTTAGATCAAAGCATATTCATGTGTTGGATTTAGGTCTGGACTTTGACTGTACCATTCTAATTGAGAATCTGTGACAAGACTTGAAAACTGCTGTTTACAGACGCTCTCCATCCAATCTGACAGAGCTTGAGCTATTTTACAAGGAAGAATGGGCAAAAATGTCACTCTTTAGATGTGCAAAGCTGGTAGAGACATCCCCAAAAAGACTTGCAGCTGTAATTGCAGTGAAAGGGGGTTCTTTTTTTAATTTTTTTTTTAAATTTGAAAACCATTTATCGTTTTCCTTCCACTTCACAATTGGCCACTTTATGTTGGTCTATCACATAAAATCCCAATAAAATACATTTAACACTTTGGTTGTAACATGACAAAATGTGGAAAATGTCAAGGGGTATGAATACTTTTTCAAGGCACTGTAGTTGATATATCTAACAGAGATTATACAGTCAGATATTTTTTATATTCCCTGTTCCCATTAAGCCACACATTTTTGTTAAGATGGTTTGACATTATGTTCTTTTGTTGTTCTTCTGCTTCTTTACAACATTTTGGGTTGTGTCTCCATAGCCATTTGAACACTACAGTGAGGAAGTGCACAGCCCAGCACATGTTGGACTTGGTGGAGCGAATGGGGCCTGGACGGGTCCTGTCTGGTATAAAGGACATCACAGATAGAGCGTTGCCTGCTATATGCAAGTTTGCTCAAGATAGCTCTCAGGAAACTAGGTAAGAAGTGCCATGTGGATGTGCCAAGCGAACATTCTGCACCATGCAGTTTGTCCCTGTACCCATTAAATCACCTGGATGTGCAGTTACAAATTGGCATTGATGTACAGCCTAAAAAACAAACGCAAGAGGGTGCCTCCATCTAGGTGTAGCTAGTATGCGTGTACAGGTGCAAAATACTGACTGGGGATACAGATTGATTGATTGATTTATTTATTTTTTGGTAATTAAGAATAAGCAGTGCTTGTTTATGTGCCTGTGTGTACAGATACAGTGTAAACAATGGGCTGCATTTTAGATCGGTAAAAAAAAACCCGCTGTACTGAGCTTTTTCAGGCTGCAGTGTGGTGACATTGTGGTAGTTGGTTTGTTAATGACCAGGGCTTTTTTTTTTTAGCGGGAACGCAGAGGAACGCAGTTTCGGAATCTCAAGCACTAAATGGGGTTCTGGAGGGTCTATTGATGCCGACTGCAGGTGGATCTATTGTCGCTGGGGGGAATCATTTTGTTGCTAGGGAGGTCTATTTTTGCTGGGGGGGATCTTAAGTTAGTAGGTGGTCAATTATTGCTGGGAGAGATCTCCTGTTGGGGGGAGAGGTCCCTTGTTGCCAGCTGCTGGAGGGTCTATTGATGCTGGCCACTGGGATATCTACTGTATTGTTACTGGCGGGGTTTATTGTTGCTGGGGAGATCTTTTGTTGGGGAATCTATTGTTACTGGTGGGGGTTCTATTGTTGCTGGTGGGGATCATTCTGTTGCTAGGGGGTCAATTAATGCTGGGAGGAATCTACTCTTGAGGAAAGGGTTTTTTGATGCTGACTGCTTGGAGATGTGTACTGTATTGTTATATGGGGGGTCTATTGTTGCTGGGGGGATATTTTGCTATGGGAGATCTATTGTTGTTGGGGGATCTATTTTGCTATTGGGGCATCTATTGTTGCTGGTAAGGGGTTCTGTTGTTGCTGGTGGGGATCTTATGTTGCTAGGGGGTCAGTTGTTGCTGGGAGGGAACTACCATTGAGGAAAGGGTCTGTTGATGCTGGCTGCTTGGAGATGTGTACTGTATTGTTATATTGGGGGTCTATTGTTTTTGGGGGATATTTTGCTACGGAAGATCTATTGTTTCTGGGGGGATCTATTGCTGTCGGAGGGGATTTTATTGTTGCTAGGGGGGTGTTCTTGTTGCTGGTTACACAGGGTCATGCTCAGAGGTGGGTAGGGGATGGAGACAAGGGGTGACTTGGAAGTGGGGAGTACCTGCATCTATTTTCTGAGGAAAAAAAGCCCTGGTTATGACCTGTGTGTTCATTTAGTCTTTAAAGGGGTTGTAAACCTTCACGTTTTTTTCACCTTGATGCATCCTAAATAAAAAAAACAAACCTTTACAATCACTTTTAATGCTTTTGTTGCAGATTCTATGGCCGAAAGATGCTTCACTATATGATGTCACATCCCGACTTTGACAAAATGCTTCACAAATATGTACCGAGCAAGGACTTGCCTTCTATAAGGGATGTAATAAAACATATACAGCTCAAGGTAAGGAGAAAGATCGTCAAAGCAGGTTTCAGGAGACCACGTCCCAAAGGATATTGCTGACCGAAAACCTGGTCTGTGTTCTGTTGTCTATTTTCCAACAAACTAGAGACGGAATGGTGCTCTGTTACTGCGCCATAGGAAATTATTCTCAGATTGCCCAATCTGTACACGTTTGGTAGGGGAAAGGGGGAATCATCCAAGCGTCTGTTTGTTCATTTTGGAATAATCAGACCCTTTTGTGTATGGGAAGTCTTGTATAAACGTGGGTGTCCCTGGTGTCAGTCTTGTCATTGTGTATTGTCTGTTTTGTACAGGGTGTAGGAGAGATCCAGGATGCACCATCTGCCCGTGGAAGGAGATCCTATCATCGCAGTGTTAGCAGCCTGAGAGCTTCTTCTGTTTCGCAGAATGCTCACAATACACTGGAGAGGTATGCTGAAGTGATTTCCTTTCGATATGTTTTGAATTGGGTTACCCACAGATATGACTAATTCTGTAGGTCGGGGACAAACTACTGGTCATAGTTTTTTGTTTTTTTAAATGATCGAAGACAAACTAACAGCACAGAGGAAAATCTATATGTACATTAGAGATCTCGATACATACATACCGTATATACTCGAGTATAGGCCGACCCAAATATAAGCCGAGGCACCTAATTTTACCACAAAAAACTGGGAAAACTTATTGACTCGAGTATAAGCCTAGGGTGGGAAAATGCAGCAGCTACTGGGTAAACAATGCCCATTTGCAGCCTCACTGTGCCCATTTGCAGCCTCACTGTGCCCATTTGCAGCCTCACTGTGCCCATCTGCAGCCTCACTGTGCCCATCTGCAGCCTCACTGTGCCCATCTGCAGCCTCACTGTGACCATTTGCAGCCTCATTATGCCCATCTGCAGCCGTACCTTTGATTGCTAAAACAGCGGGTGTCTCCCACTGTTTCATGCAGTCTGTTTGGCTGTCCAAACACTCAATCGAGGCACCTAATTTTACCACAAAAAACTGGGAAAACGTATTGACTCGAGTATAAGCCTAGGGTGGGAAAATGCAGCAGCTACTGGGTAAACAATGCCCATTTGCAGCCTCACTGTGCCCATTTGCAGCCTCACTGTGCCCATTTGCAGCCTCACTGTGCCCATTTGCAGCCTCACTGTGCCCATTTGCAGCCTCACTGTGCCCATCTGCAGCCTCACTGTGCCCATCTGCAGCCTCATTATGCCCATCTACAGCCGTACCTTTGATTGCTAAAACAGCGGGTGTCTCCCGCTGTGTCATGCAGTCTGTTCGGCTGTCCATTGTAACAAAGCCCCGCCTCCTCATCCGTGATTGACGGAACACTGATGTAGTTTCCCAGCATTGTGTCAGTGTTTTTCCATCACAGACGAGGAGGAGGCGGGGCTTTGTTACAATGGACGGCCGAACAGACTGCATGACACAGCGGGAGACACCCGCTGTTTTAGCAAAGATACGTCTGCTGTACGGCTCACTCGAGTATAAGCCGAGGGGGGTTTTTCAGCCTAAAAAAATGGGCTGAAAAACTCAGCTTATACTCAAGTATATACGGTAAATAATTTCTGTGCAGAAATCTAACTTTAACAGTCACATATTCTCTCCCTTTACTTTGAAACACAACAAGTCGAGAGGCGCCTCTGGGTGCAGTCGTTTTTATATATAAAATAACACTTTATTCAAAATTGGGTAAACTCACATGAGTAAGCAGTCGCTATGATTGCGAAATGCGCCAGCTGATCTCTGTACACTTTTGTGATCCAGCTTTTAATAATAAAAACACTTATCATCAGACCGGTGCGCGGCTTCCAGATTTCCTCGTTCTCCTCTGCTTCAAACTCACATTTTAGCAGGCAAAAACACGCATGGTATCAGGAGTCATGGATGACGCTCCCGGACCTGTGCCATATGCAGTCTATACTGTAGCTGTAATCAGTACTCTTCCGGGTGTTGTGAAAGCCGGCTACGGAAGGCGGCCTCAGAATGAGGCTTGAGACACTGGAGACGGCCAAGGTTGCCAACCTCCCACAGCATTTTTTACTGACAAAACATGGAACATTTACTGGCGAAGCACGTTTTTTATTGTCAACCTAAGAAATTACAGAACTCCTATTGAAAACTAACACCATGAATATTTGAACAGTATAAACATAATATGGAAACACTGACAATACCTATAACAAAGTAATTTGCTTGATTTACACTTAAAAAGTCAACACAGCATGAAATTATCAGCCCCTGATTTTTACTGGCAGTTGTACAAAAAAATCACAGATTTTTACAAACTGACAGTAAATTTACTGGCGGTTGGCAACCCTGGAGACGGCTGGCTGCAGGGGGATGAAAAAAAAAATAAGAAAAGAAAAAGAAGAAAATAAATAAATGCGCAGGAAAAAAATGTGTATTTTTTTTTTCTTCAGCAGCCTGCAGAGCATTACACCCATGGTCAGTGGGTACACTTGCCATGCTCCTGCAGACTTTTGTGCCAGTGGACTATGAGTGTGGTTATTACTGCAAATCTGTCTGCCGCGGTAGAAGACGGTATTTGTAGTTCATTCATTCACAGATCTCAGTAGAGTGTAATGGGTTACTGGAGCTTTCTTCATTCAGCCCACTTCTAATTATTATTATTATTATTTTTCTGCAGCGCAATGTACAGAGATCTGAAATCTGTGACAAACTAACAAACAGAATAATTTGCCATCATCAAGGGAGACGGGCAGAAGGTATCTGTTGCTGACCCTGAACAACATCAAGCCACTAACACTGACAAAGAGATACTAACAATTCAAATAAACATCTTTTGTAAAGAATAACCGGTGAAGTATTAAAAATGAATAACTGTATAGTTTTCTATTTTACCGTGTGTTATCGTGAATCGTTTTTGTGATCCATAAATACTAAATGTCTAAAGGCAGATGCCTCAAAGCTAGTACAGCTACTGTACTTTTTACTAATAGAGATTTGCTTTACTTTATTATTTCCTGTATATTTTGTTCTATATATATGTGTGTGTATATCAAGAAAAGAGCATTTCTTTAGTAAATGAATATGGAACCATTTAAAGCATGTTTACACCCAAAAAACAAACGTGTATTTTATTGAAGCTTACCGGTCCTTAGGTGAGGTGACTGCGTTAGTTTTCTTTTTTTCCCCTCATTTACCTTCTAAAAACACAATCCCCGTCCATGGTTTGCTACTCTCACTCCCTCCACTATGTCTATAGAGGAAGCCATAGTTGTCACCCCAGGACAGGACTACAAATATGTCTTCCTTCTCCATCTCCATTACATGGAGGGTAAGGGGAATCAATCGTTTACAGAAGATAGCTGGTAAAGAAGAAAACTTTGTTTGCGATCTCAGTACTAGGGTTGCCACCTTTTCTTCAAGTCAAACCCGAACACTTTAGCGGAACACAGGAAATTTTTTTTTTTATAGTATAAACCAGGGATATGCAATTAGCGGACCTCCCAGCTGTTGCAGAACTACAAGTCCCATGAGGCATAGCAAGACTCTGTAAGCCACAAGCATGACACCCAGTGGCAGAGCATGATGGGACTTGTAGTTTTGCAACAGCTGGAGGTCCGCTAATTGCATATCCCTGGTATAAACTATATTTTGCTATTAAATAACATTTCTAATCACATGAAGTTAATAACAAGAGTCCCCCTTTACATCAGAGTCCAGAGAGTTCCCCTTTTACATCTGAATTCGCAGAGTTCCCTTTCACTGTAATGCCCCGTACACACGGTCGGATTTTCCGCTGGAAAAAGTGCGATCGGATTGTGTTGTCGGAAATTCCGATCGTGTGTGGGCTTCATCGGACTTTTTCCGTCGGAATTTCCCGACACACAAAGTTTGAGAGCAGGATCTAAAATTTTCCGACAACAAAATCCGATCAGTTTAATTCTGATCGTGTGTACACAAATCCGAAGCACAAAGTGCCACGCATGCTCAGAATAAATTAAGAGACGAAAGCTATTGGCTACTGCCGCGTTTATAGTCCCGACGTACGTGTTTTACGTCACCGCGTTCAGAACGATCGGATTTTCCGACAACTTTGTGCAACCAAAAGTCCAGATATTTGAGATAAACAGGATAATTACCACCGCTCTAGGTGATCGGGTTCAAGCTTCCCGTCCTCCGCTGTGTGGATGATTGTGAGAGCCCCAGGTGCCGGCAATTGCTATTCCAATGGTATGTGTGTGATGGAAAAATCTGGACAGCCGCACTCCGGATTGGAAAAGTGAAAAATAAAATCCTCTTTATTGAAAAAGTAATAACATGATTAAAATCCGTACATGGCTTTGTTGGGATAATGCAGCATAACCGCTAACGCGTTTCACGCTCCCATAGAGCGCTTACTCATGGCTCATAGCTATGAGTAAGCGCTCTATGGGAGCGTGAAACGCGTTAGCGGTTATGCTGCATTATCCCAACAAAGCCATGTACGGATTTTAATCATGTTATTACTTTTTCAATAAAGAGGATTTTATTTTTCACTTTTCCAATCCGGAGTGCGGCTGTCCAGATTTTTCCATCACACACATAACTTTGTGCAACCGTGTGTATGCAAGACAAGTTTGAGCCAACATCCATCGGAAAAAATCCTAGGATTTTGTGGCCGGAATGTCTGATCAATGTCCGACCGTGTGTACAGGGCATAAGGGGAGACTCTGCAGATTCTGATGTAAGGGATAACTCTGGGGACTCTAACATAAGGGATGCTCTGGGAACCCTGATTTAAGGGGGAACACTGAGAACTCTGATGTACGGAGAGGACTCTGATGTAAGGGGGAATACTGTGGCCTCTGGTGTAAAGGGGAACTCTGATGTAAGGGGTGCTCTGAGAACCCTGATTTACCTTGGTGTACTCACTGAGAGGCAGGAGAGAGAAGGGGGGGGGGACTTCAGTCACAGACAGGGATGGATAGTGAGCTCACGCACCCCTTGGCAGTCAGCACCTCTCATCCAGATGCATCTGGAAGCCATAGTCCGGTCTAAATAATGCGTCCGGGTTTTAGGCAGTCTGAAACCTGGATGCATGATTCCAAACCCGAACTGTCTGGGTGAATCCCGGACAGGTGGCAACCCTACTCAGTACACAGGAAGTGGTAAGGACTCTACTCTACTTTCTGAAGAAGTCATCGGCCTGAAAAATTAAAAAGTAATGCAGCTACCACATCTAAGGACTGGCAATATAGAGCATTTTTGTTCATGTTTTTGGATATCCTTTAAGCCAGCCATGCAACCAAGTTGAGGATGCTTTGTGTGTGGCTTCTGTAGCACCTCATTAATCTTGACTTCTCATTTGTGCCTTTATAGTGTCTTGTTGACTTTGTTAACAAGAATGATCATATTGCAGTTATCGGTCTGTTCATGTGACCTGTCTGCTATCGGGTTGCTAAGATAGGTGGACATACACAAGCAGATCACGAACCGTGAAGGACTAGTGATGGGAAAATGCCCATTCTAGTTGCCGTTGTATTGGTATATCTGATCCCAGACTCTGGACACCGTATCACAATCTGTACACAGGTAATGGTTCTCTGCCTGTGTATGGCTACAACTGCTAAGCAGACACAAAGATTTCCAACATGTAATGATCCCTACCAATATGCCCTTGGGAGTCAAAGCAGGCCTTGTATAAAAAAAAAAACATTTTAACACATTCTACTTTGCTTCTGGAGCTATGTAATACAAGTAAGATGTGTAAAATCATAACCCATGTTACAATTTAAAGGCACACTATATTACCATAAGTATTGGGACGCCTGCCTTTACACACACTTAAACTTTAATGGCATCCCAGTCTTAATTCATAGAGTTCAATATTGAGTTGGCCCACCCTTTGCAACTATAACAGCTTCAACTCTTCTGGGAAGGCTGCCCACAAGGTTTAGGAGTGTGTCTATGGGAATGTTTGAGCATTCTTCCAGAAGTGCATTTGTGAGGTCAGGCACTATTGTTGGATGAGAAGGTCTGGCTCGCTGTCTCCACTCTAATTCATCCCAAATTTGTTCTATCAGGTTGAGGTCAGGACTCTGTGCAGGCCAGTCAATTTCCTCCACCCCAAACTCGCTCATCCATGTCCTTATGGACCTTGATTTGTGAACTGGTCCAAATCATTTGGTGGAGGGGGGATTATGATGTGGGGTTGTTGTGCAGGGGTTGGGCTTGGCCCCTTAGTTCCAGTGAAGGGAATTCTTAAGGCGTCAGCATACCAAGACATTTTGGACAATTTCATGCTCCCAATTTTGTGGGAACAGTTTGGGGATGGCCCCTTCCTGTTCAAACATGACTGCGCACCAGTGCACAAAGCAAGGTCCATAAAGACATGGATGAGCGAGTTTGGGGTTGAGGAACTTGACCTCAACCCAATTGAACACCTTTGGGATGAATTAGAGCGGAGACTGCGAGCCAGGTCTTCTCATCCATCAGTGCCTGACCTCACAAATGCTCTTCTGGAAGAACGGTCAAACATTCCCATAGACACTCCTAAACCTTGTGGACAGCCTTCCCAGAAGAGTTGAAGCTGTTATAGCTGCAAAGGGTGGGCCAATTCAATATTGAACCCTATGGACTAAGACTGGGATGCCAATGAAAGTTCATGTGCTTGTAAAGGCAGGTGTTCCAATACTTTTGACAATATAGTAGTGTATCTAATATGAGTAAGATGTGTAAAATCATAACCTATGTTACAATATGGATGTCTATTGCATGCCTCATTGCAGAACCGATAACCCAGTCCAGACTGGACTGTTGGTCATGTGATGTCAGTAATTTCCCGCTTTCCAAAAGGTTCCAGAGCCTGTAAGGGAAGTATGCACTTAGTATGTAAGATGCTTTCACACAGCCTGAGTATGAATAAATAATGCAGCTCCAGAATACACTTCACACAGAGAATGCAGGGTGTGTGTGTGGACCAGATAGCGACAATAGGTATTTGATATTATTAGCTTAAAAATGGATACGATTTTAGAGCTTTTTAAATGTAAAATTGTTGAAAATGTTTATAATGCAAGGCCCTCTTTGAGAATTAAAGTAGCAATGTATATTAGACGATTTGAGTATAGCGCATGCGGACCATAACTACCTTGGCTGGGGTGTATAATAGTTCTCATTCAGCTGATCTAGTCTGAAAACGTTCCTTGGCTTAGTAAATATGCTTAGCTCTTTCTATACTTTGTTGTGAAGTTCCACAGTTATCTTGTTCATTCAGTGGTCGTGCTGCTGCAATAATGGGGACTAGATGTTGGCTTAGGACTATTGGCAGCACTGAAGCCACCAACATAGTTCCATGCCACAGTGATAGGATCTAGTTTTTTTTCTTTTTTTTCTTTTTTTTCTTTTTTTTCTTTTTTTTTTTTCTTTTTTACAGAAACCAGCTAGTAATTGTGTAAAATTAAGAAAATATATACCGTATATACTCGAGTATAAGCCGAGTTTTTCAGCACATTTTTTTGTGCTGAAAATGCCCCCCTCGGGTTATACTCGAGTCAAGCACTTTTCTCCAGCAAAGAATGACATTTTCCGACCTGACTTTGGGGCCCCGAGATACGGGGCCACTTGGTGCTAGGAAACCCAAATTTGGTGTGCAAACCCAGTGGAACTAGCACTACAACATATCCAACATATACAACATATCCATATTCGGAAAATGTCATTCTCTGCTGCAAAAATGTGCTTGACATTTTCCGAAGCGACGTTGGGGCCCCGTATCTTGGGGCCACTTGGTGCTAGGAACCCCAGCTTTGGATATGTTGTAGTGCTAGTTCCACTGGGTTTGCACACCAAATTGGGGTTCCTAGCACCAAGTGGCCTTGAGATACAGGGCCCCAAATTCAGTCAACTGTGTCCATCTGCAGCAATGTCATTTCGGGACCCTTTGGGTCCAGAGACCCCAAATTTTGGCTGCAGCTAGGGGACATCTAGGAACCCTTAACTACTGAGTTTGAAGTTCGGGGGACCTATGACTGCAAATGGGCACAGTGAGGCTGCAAATGGGCATTGTTGACCCTCTTTTCCACTTACAGTAGCTGCGCGTTTCCCACCCTAGGCTTATACTCGAGTCAATAAGTTTTCCCAGTTTTTGTGGTAAAATTAGGTGCCTCGGCTTATATTCGGGTTGGCTTATACTCGAGTATATACGGTATATATACCAAGGCAGATATACTCCTAGTTTGACTGTTCTCCTCCTAGAACTGGGGCAAGACATTTGAGAGAGCAATGGTAAAGTTCCAACATGGGTGCATGGCTGAGTCTTTGGCGATTTTAACACTTATGTGTATTGTGTGATTTGGGGAGCCAGCCAAGAGAGGAGCCTGGCTTTGGGGTCATTGAGGGAACAAGGGCAGATGTCTAAAACTGATGTACAGGGGGTCACCTTTGGTAACTTTTATGTGGCTGTGTACACTTTAACAGGAAAGGCAAGAGAATTCTTTGGTGCTGAAATTTGGTGTCCATGTGTACTTAGACTTATTGTAGTGCTCAACTTTAGGTAGATGTAGGCAATCCTACTCCACCTTCCATCCATTACTAACAAAGTCTATATTTACATTTTTATTGGTGTTTTTTTTAGGGCTTCCTTGGTATATACTTTCTTAATATTACACATTTTTCGTGTTTAAGGTAGCCGCTGAAAATGTGTCCACCTAACATTTATCACAACATTTTCTTGAGTTTAGCGCAGCCTGTTTTAAAATAATTTTGCTAGTGATTGTACCTGTCATCAGAACAAAGTAGTTCTAAACTTTTCTAAAATGAAATTCTCTACCAACATAAATGTTTATCTTTGGGGTAAGCTGCTTTCTTTTAAATCCAGATTTATGTCGATGTACATTTCAGTAAAATAATTATGAATTCAATTTAAATTGAAGCTGAGTTAATAATGATTAATAATATTAATCATGAATTCACCCCCCTCCCCTTCTACAGCCAATCCAACTGACAAAAAAGGCGGCCAAGAGCAGCACATGGCATTCACCTAGTTGGCTCCAGAAAGCATTTTGTAGAAATGGGTGGGTGCCCAGGTTATAATGGGAAAGCCCATAGATCCTTACACTGCTACTATACAGATGTGGGCAAAATTGTTGGTGCCTTTCCATGAAAAAAGAGGAACCCACAATTTTCTCTGAAATAACTGGCCAAAGTAATTGGCATCCATCGTGGTCTATTCCGTATTTAATAATAATTAGATTTGGCTTTTCATTTTTGTTTGAACAGAATATTTAAAATTTTACAACAGATGAAATAGATTTGACAAAAATGATGGGTTCTTTACCTAATATCTTGTTCCACAACCTTTATGCCGAGTACACACGGTCGGACTTTTCGCCTACAAAAGTCAGACGGACGCCGACGGACTAAAGCTGGCTGACAATCCGATCGTGTGTGGGCTTCCCCGGACTTTCAGCGGACTTTTCCAGCCTCAAATCTGACGGACTTTAGATTTGAAACATGCTTCAAATCTTTACGTCAAAACTACGCCGGACCCAGAAGTCCGCTCGTCTGTGTGCTAGTCCGACGGACAAAAACCCACGCTAGGGCAGCTATTGGCTACTGGCTATCAACTTCCTTATTTTAGTCCGGTGTACGTCATCGCGTACGAATCCGTCGGACTTTTGTGTGATCGTATGTAGGCAAGTCCGTTCGTAAGAAAGTCTGCCGCAAGTCCGCCAAAAGTCCGCCAGAAGTCCGTCGAAAGTCTGTCGGACAGGCTGTCGGACTTTTGTAGACGAAAAGTCTGACCGTGTGTACGTGGCATTAGAGGCAATCGCTCTAAACAAGTGATTTTCTATATCCCTGAGCAAGACTTCAGCGTCTGCCAGCAGGTAGATTGTCCCTACTCTTATGCAAACTACTTCAGCTGACTCAGGTTCGTAGGATGCCTTCTCCAGACCGTATATTGTAGCTCTTTCCATAGATGTTCGATAGAATTCAGATCATGGCGCATAGAAAGCAACCTCAGAATAGTCCTGTGTTTTGTTCTCAGACATTTTGGGGTGCTTTTAGCTTTGTGTTTTTGGTCAATTATCCTGTTGGAGGACCCATGACCTTCAACCAAGACAGAGCTTTCTGACACCTGGCAGTAAGTTTCATTCCAGAATTCCTTGATAGTCTTGAGATTCCATCATTCAAGGCACCCTGTGCCATATGCAGCAAAGCTGCCCAAAAACATTACTAAGCCTTCCTCCGTGTATCACAGTAGGTACGGTGTTCTTCTTTTTTCTTGTTTTTGTTTTCTAAGCAGCATTATGACCATGATACCTTTAGTTAATAAATGGGACATTGTGGATAAGGAGACCATGGGGGGGGAGTAAGTTAACACATTTTGACTTTTCAGCTTCATACATTTTTATTTCAAATAAGTTGTAAAAACTTTGATGGAATGTAAAACATTTGCACTTTAATAAACTTTAAGTGTAATAGGAGAAGATATAAACACATATTTTAATACATAGTATTTTGTAGCTTTATAGCTGGATAGCTCCGTGCATACAACAGAGCTGTGTCAAATGCTGCACAAATCGATATTTGCATTTGTGTTAAAGTAATGGCGCTAATCTGTCAAGGGCTGTCCTGTTGGGTTTTGTAAATCCCAAATTATACCAGTAATAATTATAATACATTTTATACTCTAATTAAAATACTAGTTTGTTCCCAGGCCTGACTCTCTCTAGTTTTTGGGGGGTTCTTTGTTTAAGTTTTCTGCTGTAGATAAAGCAGTTTAGGCCAGCCATGAGTGTGAAGGTGGGTGGGAAGATGCTTCCCAAAAATGAGGGTCAGGTAGACGCTTATCAGTTTTTTGTAGTGAGAAATCTGTTGCTGTTTCCTGTGCAACTCATTCAGCGGACTGAAGCAGAGTCCGTGAGTTAGGAGGAGAAATGTTTTTTCTAGATTGTACAGAGATTCTTCAACTAATTGAAAAGTCTTTGTATGTGATACGCTTCTTTTGATGTTGGAAGTTCTTATTATTGTCCTTTGACATACCCCAAGTTTGACTATTCTCTTCCCAGAACTGGGGCAAGATCAGGCCATCTTATGGACTACCAGTAAGTGGAGAGGGCTATCTGTGGGGACATTGAGAGAACTAGGGCAAAGTTCCAACACGGTGCATGGTTCAGTCTTTTTGATAATTTTAACACATAAGTGTATTGTGTTATTTGGCGAGCCAGCCAAGAGGGGAGCCTGGCTTTGGGGTCATTGAGGGAACAAGGGCAGGAGTCTAAAACTGATGTACAGGGGGTCACCTTTGGTAACTTTGCACTTGTGTGCCTTCTGTGATTTGGCTGTGTACACTTTAACAGGAAACACAAGAGACTTCTTTGATGCTGAAATTTGATGTCCATGTGTACTTAGACTTCTTGTCTAAGTAGGCAATCCTACTCCACCTTCCATTTATTACTAATGAAGTCTGAGTTTCCATAGAGGGACTTAGAGAGACATATTTAGACACTAAACACTTTTACAGTAGTGGCTGCCGTTTCAGAACTTTAACAAAAGGCACTGAATGCCTCTTATAAAGGACTTATGTCAATCTTGGCTTATTTATGAAGCATTGATTTTTAGTAGCATATACAGTACTTATCACTGGCTTCACTAAAAACACAATAAAGCCCAACTCAAGCCCAAAGTTTTTTTTCTTAGTTTTAACTCAGGAAGGCTAAATACTTCTGTCAAGTTTTTATTACTAACCCGTAGACATGTGCACTAACAAAAAAAAATGTTTTTGTTTTCGTTTCATTCGTTTTTTTGCTTTTTTCAAAAATTCAGAAATCTGAAAATTCGCATTTTCGAGTTTGAGTTTTCGAGTTTGAGTTTTCGAGTTTGAGTTTTCGAGTTTGAGTTTTCGAGTTTGAGTTTTCGAGTTTGAGTTTTCGAGTTTGAGTTTTCGAGTTTGAGTTTTCGAGTTTGAGTTTTCGAGTTTGAGTTTTCGAGTTTGAGTTTTCGAGTTTGAGTTTTCGAGTTTGAGTTTTCGAGTTTGAGTTTTCGAGTTTGAAATTTCGAGTTTCTGAAATTTCGAGTTTCTGAAATTTCGAGTTTCTGAAATTTCGGAAACTAGAAAATTCGAGTTTCTGAAATTTCGGAAACTAGAAAATTCGAAAATCTGAAAAAAAAAAAAACCAGTAAAATTCGAAATAACCAACTATTAAATTATAGGTATTGGAATTTCCTTTCAAATGTGGCTGTTTGTGAACGTAACTAATACAAATTTATCTGAAGTTACGAATTATCCGAAATAACTAATGCCGCATCTAAACAAATGAATGGAAATAGAGAAGTCCGGGATTGCCGCACTCCATCAAAAAAGCATCTTTTATTGAGTATATAAAATCCAAAAACGCAGACAAGTAACAGAAGTAGACACAACGGGGATCAAATCGCTAACGCGTTTCACATCCAAAGATGCTTACTTATAGCTATGATGGAGTGCGGCAATCCAGGACTTCTCTATTTCCATTATCTTGTGCAAAGCCAGCACCCAACTCTGTATCACGGGTACTCACCGAAGCCGAGATGCTGGGAGTGGCTTCCCTTGCAGCTAAGCGTACTATACCCCTGGTGATGGTACAGAGGGTATAGGGCACAGAGAGGCACGGGTCGCCAGCAGGCAGATAGCTCTTGAGAGGAGGACTTCTGTAGCATGGAGATGAGAGCAGCGGTGACTCCGCCCCTGGAACTGGAGAAGAAGACCCGGCTGGGGTTCTAACCCGTAAACACAACGGAAGCTGAGTGAGGTGCAGAAGATCAGGCACGGAGAACCCAGTAATGGAAAGTCTGTGGTGCAGGCCGGGAACATATACTGGAAACTGGTAGATAAGGAAGTCCTTTAAACAGGCCGAGGGTCAAACACAGCAGACTGTAAACAGAGAAGACCTGAAGGCAAGCCAGAGATGTGCACTGGAGATGTCAGCAGAGGAGTCTGTTAAACAAGCCGGGGTCATACACAGGAAGGCAGGAGAATCCAAAGACAGGCCGAGGGTCAAACACTGGAAGCAGATGGTAGAGAAGTCCTTTAAACAAGCCGAGGTCAAACACTGGAGAGAAACAAGGTAGGTCAGGCAAATCTGGGTCAAACAGGCAAACGCAAGTAGCAGGAATCAGGAACGGAACACAGGAAGCTGAAAGACAAACCAGCAATTAAACAGAGAACAGATCAGTCCTTATATAGG
Source organism: Lithobates septentrionalis (assembly GCA_037952835.1). Classification (NCBI taxonomy): domain Eukaryota; kingdom Metazoa; phylum Chordata; class Amphibia; order Anura; family Ranidae; genus Lithobates; species Lithobates septentrionalis. The sequence goes on along the minus strand of JBBDGP010004578.1, from coordinate 221,628 downwards.
CCAGAAAGGGGGTGTAACGCTGACGAACGAACGTTCGTACGCCATTACGCCGTGTAGTAAACCTGTGTGTGCCGCTACTTTGCTAACGCGCATGCGGCGGAGTGCGGCTCCGCCACGCAAACGCACAGGAACCTTCCAATATTGGCAAGCTCTTTTCTTATTGCTTCTCTGACACTCTGCTTAGTAGGACGGCAGCGCCCTGAAAACACTTATACTTATAGAGACTTATAGAGTGGCATTCCTCATCAGTATCTAAACAAATGATATGGAACAAGTGAATAATAAATAATAATAAAGGTTTTATTATTATTGTTATTTATTATTATTATTAGATCATTATGTTCCATTTGTTTCGATACGGCATTCGTTATTTCAGATAATTTGTAACTTCAGAGAAATTAGTACTCGTTACGTTCACGAACAGCCAAACTTGAAAGGAAATTCCAATACCTATAATTTTAGATTTATTATTGGTTATCATTTCAGATTTTCGGGTTTTCTAATTTTCAGATTTTCATTCCTATTTTTGGATTTTCAAATTTCCAAATTTTTTAATTTTCAAATTTTATGAAATTTCGAATTTCCTAATTTTGAAATTTCCAATTAACGAATTTGTCAAAATTCGTTAAAAAAACGAATTCGGAACTAAACAAATTTCACATGTCTACTAACCCGGGTTTGTGTCTGATACCTGTACTCTGCATTTTAACAGTACTTTGACTTCTCTCTGATTATTGCATCTGCAACCTATTGGCAAAAACCGATTTTTGACTTTATTACGATCAAATTTGCAGTGTCCTGCACTCTGCGTGTCGGCACTGCTAAAATAGCTGCTATTGTAAATCAGCCTTGATGGGGGCATGTTTTTACTTTCCAGTGTACATTGAATTATGGTTTACATTATACAGTAAAACAGATTTGTCTGTTTGAAACATTTTTAAAGTGGTTGTAAAGGCAGAAGTGTTTTTTTTTTTTTTTTTATCCTAATGCATTCTATGTATTAAGATAAAAAGCCTTCTGTGTGCAGCAGCCCCCCTCAGCACCCCATCTCGATCCGGCGATGTTGCACGAGAGATTTGGCTGTCCAGCTCTCCTTCCTCATTGGCTAAGACAGCAGAAAAGTGCCAATGAGGAAAGAGGCACTGCTCTTTCCTCATCTCCCCAACGCAGGTAATCCTGTGTTGGGGAGATTTCCCATCAAACCCAGATTTGACAATACGTGATGTGAATTCTCTCTAGGAGGGGAACATGGACCACCAATAAAAACCTGACAGAGGTTCTGACTCTTCCCTACTCAGTACAAAAGCGTTGACTGCAGTTGGCCTTTAAATATAGCTGTTTTTAATGCAGGTACACCTATAGTGGTACAACTATTGCAAATTGTATTTTCTTTACACGTTTGCCTGGACCTTTGTTTGTCTCAAAGCATGCTGGGAAACAAATTTTAAAATTGAATGTGTATTGTTGTCTGTATAGTTTTGCAGCTTCTTACAGAAATTTATTACAGAAATATTATATTACTAAAGGTAATGTGAATTAATATATCTGTACAGAAAGCCTTAATGTTCCTTTTGTAGTGCTGTGATGTATGTATGTACATATATATATAAATATATTTCTATTTATAAGTCTTCAATAGTATTTGAGAAATTTTGACGTTACACAAAAGTCCATTCCACCCCAAAACTGATAGTTCAATGCTCGAATCGCCTAGTGGATGCTGGTCTCTGTAGCCCCCCAAGGTCAGATTTTTTTTTTTCGGAGTTCCCAACTCTACCCATTGCTACAGATGTCATCACTTACTGGGTTTTCTGCCAAACCCAAGTCCAGGTTGCCCCCACTCTTGGCTGCTTTTTTTCCCCCTAAACAATGTTGTACACATACCCTTTTCCCTGAGGTCTTCAGAATGGGGGAAGCAAATAACCCATTAGCCATGTGCATTCGTTTTCGTCCGAATGCATTTTCGTCCGAATTTCGGGTATTTTCGTTATCGTTTTAACAAACGATAACGAACGTGCAGAATCCAAAAACCAAAAGATCCGACATAAATGCTTTATTTTTGTTTTTGTTGCGACAACAGTTCGAAATAGATAGGAGATTCGACATGACGCTGACAATAGCGATCTGTGTCCATGGAACCTGTAGTCGAATGTGCCTAACCTTAGCTCTATTAGTCCAAGATTATTCTACATAGAGAGAAAAGATTCGACATAGAGAGGAAAGATTCGACATTATAGAGACAATAGCAAAAAAGGTCGAATGTGCCTAACCTAATTCTATTAGTCCAAGATTATACAACATAAAGAGAAAAGATTCGACATAAAGATTCGACGAAGCAGTCACTGCGAGCGGACATTTATGCTCCGCGCATAGGCTATAGAAGAATTCTAATGTTGGTTGACTAGTAATAATTAATAAATATAATTATTACTAGTGTCACAACATTAGAATTCTACTATAGCTTGTAGGCGGAACATTCGACCGGAAATATACGATTGCGGCGTCGTACAGTTTAGCTGCTCCGTCGAATCTTCTTAGAACATTCGACAGACACCATAAGCCTTCAATGACAGATTCGACCCTAATTATATCGGATTTTCGGACAAATTCATTTTTTTTTTTTTTTAACGAAACAAAATAAATAAAAACGAATTTCGGGAGTAACTAAATAAATTTATTTTTCTGATGAAAACGAAATTCCGAAAACAAAATATCTCAGTGTGCACATGTCTAGAACCCATGATTCAACTAGAATGAAGGCTGCCGAGAACATCACTACATATAGAGTCTCTGCAAAATAATCTTATGAGCCCAAGGTGACTTGATTATGTCCACCGGTGGACGTGTCCTTCACACCGTAGACTTTATTGGAAAAGGTTTAAATAGCACCTCCTTGAAACAAACAAAATATTCAGGCACTATAGAAATGATACTCAGATAAAATTAGTGGAACACAATCCTTCGCAGCTAAGAGGACAAAACTTGAGCACCACAGAGCTGCCCAAACATAGAATACAAACACAAAGTCCCCCATCGCTATTCAGTGAGGAACTTTGTGTTTTTGTAGAACCTCCTTGAAGATTACCACTGCTGGATCTTTTCATTCACACCTTTCTTCGCATTGTGATTATGGTGCCATTTTTTTCTTAATGGAACCCCCAAACTCGGCAGACACCAAAAATTGTGCAGAAGCTACTTGGGAGCGCATAGGGCAGCCCAATCAAGGCATACTGTTGCATGAAAATAACGCTCACGTACATGTCACACCAGTGCTCTCCATACCGCTCGTCTTGTTTAAGGGGGCATTAGAAAGAAGGGGGAGCAGACATCACTGGCAGGGGACCGCCAAAGGGGAGGAAAGGGACCGCTCTGAGCAATATCATTGCAGGTACCCTCTTTTTTTTTTTTTCCGTTAATATCGCTTTGAACATACCCGCAACATCAATTGAGCAAATCTGCTTGTGGGAGGCCTGGAGGGATGTGAGCATCTGGCAGGGTTCTAAACCCTTCAATACCCATCCAACCGTGAAATATCAACTTTGGGTGGATTTGGCTTTTACATTTTCTCTCTCATTGCACATCTTTAACATCAAAGACCTTCTATTTCACATCAATACTTTAATGTTTGGAGTAAGCCTGCAGATTTTATTTTTACATGTCGTGACTAAAAGCTGAGTATTTTATATTTTATTTTTTTACATCTTGTTCTGTCTTTCCCAAATGTCTTTGTAAATTTATCATGCCAGATTAATGTTATGTGAAGAATACACTCATTGTATGTTTTACCTATATATTTTTAATTAATAAAGAATATTTTTGGAAGTCTGCTTTCTCTGAAATTTTGGATCATTATTTTCTGTCTTGCTACATTAGACCAACAGAGGATTTGGTTGTATCTTTACATTAACCGTCCTTACTTATGAGGAATAATGCAACCATATTGAACATTGCATAGGACAACAAATGGAACTAAAAGTATAAACGTTCTATAATGAAACAGCGCAATATGCTACAATAAAAGGTAATCTACTATATAGTCCAACCATAATGTGCACACCGCTCAGGCAATTGATGAGCTGCTGACCGCTGCAGGTGCTGGCCCCGTATCGCCACCGTGAATATACAGAAGGGAAGGCCGCACACCGCAACGGAATCAAAGACTTGAAAAATCTTTATTTTCACCGTGCCAGACAAATAACAGGAACGCTGTTGACGCGTTTCACACTGACAATTCGTGCTTATTCATGAATAAGCAAGAATTGTCTGTGTGAAACGCGTTGGTGTTCTTGTTTTTTTTGTCTGCCACAGTGACCACAAAGATTTTTCCTTCATCTATTATACTATATAATTAGCAACAGATCCTTGAGATTAAACAACATCAAGTGCAATCGTGTAGAGCTCACCCTCACAAGGATCGCTGAATTTGCCACAGGTTACTTTCCCTGATTAGTGCAACAGCAGCCAGGCACACCGCAACAATCACTCTTCTGGCTCGATGAACAGTCTAGGGGTTGCATTTTTTACAGTGATTGCTGAAATAACTTGAAGAGGGCATAGGGTGCTGTGGGATATACTCCATGAAAGCTAAAAGGTAGACCGAGGACACTTTTCACCCTGTCACTACTCCTTTTAATACTGGCTCAAAAAAACTGGACAACACTGAGACCCGATCAGAAATATCCCGGGCCAAGTAAACACTAGTACTGTTAAACCAGGGATAGCAGCAGCAACAATCACAAGAATCCTACATGCAGTGTACGCACAGTGCCCCTGAATAGTTGAATGCCTCCTTCCAATATCAGACAGACATTTATACAATGAACTCTCCAGACCCGACTCGGCCTCCCTCCTGCTCTCCCTCTTCCCTGCCTCCTCCCAACCCCCATCCCAGGCTGTGGCTCCGCTCCATGTACGCTATGCTCACAGGGCGGGTCAGGCTGGACCGCGCCCGCTTCACCGACCTCTGGGTTCCCGAACTGGTCGGCGGGGGGGGGCTTCAGGGGGTATCTGGGGCGGCTCTGTTGTGGCTGGACAGGGGAGGAGAGCCTCCAGTGGGGCACAGAGCTGGCCTCTGCTCGGACACACCATACACGACGGGGGGTCCTGTGCTTTGTCTTCGTCCTCATTCCGCACTCAGTATGACACTGGTGGGAACATTTTTCTACTTCAGGAACCACTTGGGCAGAGACATAACTAGAACCTTTAAAGCCCCCCCTTACCCCTGGCTGGGGCACTTCTCTTTTATTTATATATATATATATAATTTTTTCTTTTTAATAGCCCCATTGTTGGGCTTTGGTGAGCTATCAGGGGTCGAAATAGACCTCTGATGTTTTACCTTTTAAGACAGAGCCCTCAATCTGCATCTCTGCAACTTCAGCTACATGTAATGAATGGACAGGAATCGCTTCTTTTTAATTTACAAACACTGTTTAATATGCATCAGTTATGAATGGACAGAGTCACCGACTCAGACAGGTACCGATCAATGACTCTGTCCATTCAGACAAGGAAGGGGCTGGTATAAGACATATTTACCTGCTCCTTCCCTTCTCTCCATCCTGACAGCAACCCCTGCAGCAGCCAGCAGGAGAGGGGTGTGGAGTATCTGGGAGAGCTGTGGGGGCACAAGGGGGGGGGGGGGGCAGCAGGATGGGGGGGGGGCAAAATATAAGAATGAAGAAGAAACGATCCCCTCCATTTCCCTCCTGCAGCCGGTGAATGCCTGCGGGGGGAGAGGAGGAGAAGTGGGCATTCCCTTATAACTTTATAACCTCCCCTGCTCTCATGTAAGGTTCCCATGCCCCCATGTAACATGTCCTGCTCCTATGTAACATGCCCTGATCTCATGTAAGGTTCCCATGCCCCTATGTAACTTGCCCTGCTCCCATGTAACATGCCCTGCTCTCATGTAAGGTTCCCATGCCCCCATGTAACTTGTCCTGCTCCTATGTAACATGCCCTGCTCTCATGTAAGGTTCCCATGCCCCTATATAACTTGTCCTGCTCCCATGTAACATGCCCTGCTGTCATGTAAGGTTCCCTGCTCCCATGTAATGTGCCCTACTCCAATGTAATGTATCCTGACAATGGTCAGCTTTTATACATTTACGTAAAACCTTTATCCCAAAAAAGTGTCAACTGGACTTCAGCTTTAATTTGTAGGTCAAGTCCATCTAAATGTGCTGCTTAATCTAACACCACCCTCTCCACAGGCTGACAAAGCTGCCATCCAAAGCTGGCTCTGCTGTTTCAAAGAGTGAAGCCACCCGAGAATGGGAAGTGTGTTACTACCAAGATAACTAGGTAAAAATAAAGGGCAGGGGGTGGGGGGTGGGATTTAATAGAATAAAATTAAACAAAAACAACCGACATATAAAGCTGCAATATGTTACATTTTGTTTTGCTGCAGTTCAGAAAATCTACCATTAGATGGTGACATGTCACAGTATAAATGACTGCAGAAGTTGCAAAGTTTAGTTTGTGTTCATTTTATGGCTTTCATCAGAGAAAGACAAGAGTCAGGATTGCAACACAATGGCAACCGCAATGACTCCTCACATAGACACTCTACAATGGGAAGTATTCCTCTCTGTGATGTGACCTCCAGCCGCAGACAGAGGCGGGCAGTGGGACCCCAGGGGGGACAGGCGGGGGCTGATGTCTTGCAGAAAAGGTGACCAGTGGCGTTGCTAGACGGGGGCGGGGGGTGCGGTCCGCACCGGGTGCCACCCACTAGAGGGGTGACACCATCCCGAGCAGGGACGATCCTGGACGGGGTGCAGTGCACCCAGGCGCCACAGAGGTGGGGGCGCTGAAGCGCCAGAGTGCTCCCCTCCCTTCTCCTCTTCCTTGTCCGTAGGCGGCTCTCTGCTGATCGCCGCCTCGACCTGCCGAGTGTCGAAGCCCATCCCCCGTCCCTCCTCCTGTCAGAGGAGGAGAGCGAAATTAGATCGGAGCGGCTGTCTCTGTGTGAGAGACCAGCCGCGCAAAGACGTGACTGACGTCACTGGGGGGGCATGCCCAACGTGTTCCACTTCAGACAGTTCTCCTCCTCCGACCTCCCTGACGCATGCTTCCCAAGCCTGACACACTTCACCCGGGCGGCGCGGCTGCATACTGTCCTCTCCTCTCCAGCTGCCGCCCAGGTGTTTTAAATGAACCTAATGTAGGGGGGAGGTGGTTTGTCCTGGGGGGTCTATAGTAATGTAGGGGGGGTGGTTTGTCCTGGGGGGGTCTATACTAATGTAGGGGGGGTGGTTTGTCCTGGGGGGGTCTATAGTAATGTAGGGGGGTGGTTTGTCCTGGGGGGGTCTATAGTAATGTAGGGGGGGTGGTTTGTCCTGGGGGTGTCTATACTAATGTAGGGGGGTGGTTTGTCCTGGGGGAGTCTATACTAATGTAGGGGCGGTGGTTCGTCTTGGGGGGTCTATAGTAATGTAGGGGGGGAGGTGGTTTGTCCTGGGGGGTCTATAGTAATGTAGGGGGGTGGTTTGTCCTGGGGGGGTCTATACTAATGTAGGGGGGGTGGTTTGTCCTGGGGGGTCTATAGTAATGTAGGGGGGGTGGTTTGTCCTGGGGGGGTCTATAGTAATGTAGGGGGGGTGGTTTGTCCTGGGGGGGTCTATAGTAATGTAGGGGGGGTGGTTTGTCCTGGGGGTGTCTATACTAATGTAGGGGGGTGGTTTGTCCTGGGGGGATCTATACTAATGTAGGGGGAGGGGTTTGTCCTGGGGGGTCTATAGTAATGTAGGGGGGGTGGTTTGTCCTGGGGGGGTCTATAGTAATGTAGGGGGGGTGGTTTGTCCTGGGGGGTCTATAGTAATGTAGGGGGGGTGGTTTGTCCTGGGGGGGTCTATACTAATGTAGGGGGGGTGGTTTGTCCTGGGGGGTCTTTAGTAATGTAGGGGGGGTGGTTTGTCCTGGGGGGGTCTATACTAATGTAGGGGGAGGGGTTTGTCCTGGGGGGTCTATAGTAATGTAGGGGGGTGGTTTGTCCTGGGGGGGTCTATAGTAATGTAGGGGGGGGGTGGTTTGTACTGGGGGGGGTCTATACTAATGTAGGGGGAGGGGTTTGTCCTGGGGGGGTCTATAGTAATGTAGGGGGGGTGGTTTGTCCTGGGGGGTCTATAGTAATGTAGGTGGGGGTGGTTTGTCCTGGGGGTCTATACTAATGTAGGGGGGGTGGTGTGTCCTGGGGGGGTCTATACTAATGTAGGGGGGTGGTGTGTCCTGGGGGTCTATACTAATGTAGGGGGGGCGGTTTGTCCTGGGGGGGTCTATACTAATGTAGGGGGGGTGGTTTGTCCTGGGGGGGTCTATACTAATGTAGGGGGAGGGGTTTTTCCTGGGGGGGTCTATAGTAATGTAGGGGGGTGGTTTGTCTTGGGGGGTCTATACTAATGTAGGGGGGTGGTTTGTCCTGGGGTCTATACTAATGTAGGGGGGTGGTTTCGTCCTGGGGGGGTCTATACTAATGTAAGGAGGGGTGGTTTGTTCTGGGGGTGGTCTATACTAATGTAGGGGGGTGGTTTGTCCTGGGGGGTCTGTACTAATGTAGGGGAGGTAGTTTGGCTGGGGGGGTCTGTACTAATGCAGGGGGGTGGTTTGTCGGGGGATCTGTACTAATAGGGTGGGGTGGTTTGTTCTGGGGGGGTCTGTACTAATGCAGGGGGGTGGTTTGTCGGGGGATCTGTACTAATAGAGGGGGGTGGTTTGTTCTGGGGGGGTCTGTACTAATAGAGGGGGGTGGTTTGTTTGGGGGGGGTCTGTACTAATAGAGGGGGGGTGATTTGTTATGGGGGGTCTGTACTAATGGAGGGGGGGTGGTTTGTTCTGGGGGGTCTGTACTAATAGAGGGGGGTGGTTTGTCCTGAGGGGGTCTATACTGATGGGAGGTCTATACTGAGAGAGGGGTTTATACTTAGTGGGGGGTCTGCACTTAGTGGAGGGGGGGTCTGTACTGAGGGGCAACTATAGTTGGTGGAGGGGGTGACACCATGTTTTACCGCACTGGGTGACACCAACCCTAGTGACGCCACTGTGCTCTACCACGCCTGCGCACAAGCTGTAGCTATCTAAATCGGCTGGTACAGAGGCAGCAGCAACTGAGCCGCTAATAGGGGTCAAGTAGGCGCAATCCGGGCGCCCATTTAGGTAAAGTAGGCATAATCCAGGCGCAAATAGGGGACAACCCAGGTGCTAGTAAATGTAGGTAACAAAATATTGAATTAATGTGGCGCTCAATCAAATTAAAATATAAATGGTGTAAAAAACTGATGATTAAGTGACGCTCAAAAAAGTATGATAAATATCGCTCAAAAAAATGAATTTAATAGAAATGTAAAACAACCACGTGAATGGAGGTTCTATAGGGAAAATCCTATGCGGTGTTAGGACGGGAGATCCCTAGGAGAGTCAGGGGGGGCTCCGCCGGGGACTCCTGATGTGAGGGGGAGCTCCGCGGGGGACTCCCGGTGTGAAGGGGGAGCTCCGCCGGGGACTCCCGATGTGAAGGGGGAGCTCTGCCGGGGACTCCCGATGTGAAGGGGGAGCTCCGCCGGGGACTCCCGATGTGAGGGGGAGCTCCGCCGGGGACTCCTGATGTGAGGGGGGGACTCCTGATGTGAGGGGGGGACTTTGCGCGCCGCACTTGTATATCTTTCCTAAGCCACGCCTACAAACGAATGCCCTGCCCCCTAATTATTGTACGGCTCCGCCTACAGCCACAAAAGTGTTCCACTTTTTGTTTTTACAATGTTGGCAACTATGATAACCCCTGTCAGATTTTTTTTTCACCATTTGTGTCCCAATGCAGGAAGACTTCCCTTCACTTCCTGTCCCATAGCCAAAAAAGGAAGTGAGAGGAAATACCAGAAAATGAGGGGAATCCCTTGGGGACCCCCAGGTCACCAGAACTAATGCCCCATTGGAAGATTTCCCCCTCTATTAACTTCTCAGGGGACAATCCAAAAATGTGGGATCTTCTTTATTTTCCTTTTCAATGAGAATGGTAAACAGGACAAACAGAGGGAGAATCTCCATAATGGGGGCACAGACAGCAATCAAAATTGACAGGTGTTCTAATCTCTCTGCCCTCTATCTAAAAAAAAAAACAAAAAACAAAAGTTTTGCCTTTAGTTATACTTTAACCACTTGAGGTCCGTGCTGTAGCCGAATGATGGCCCCAGCGTGGACCTGAATTTCCAGGTGGCCATCATAGGACATCCTCCCCTTTGCGCGCTCCCAGCCCTCCCCCTGCAGGGCACGCGCGGCGTGCGCTGTGATCACCGAGTAACCGAGACTCGGGTAATCACCGATCCGAGTAAGGAGCTGATCGCAGCCCCTTACCACGTAATCAGCTGTCAGCCAATGACATCTGATCACGTGTGTAAACAAAAGCTTGGTAATTGTTTTTTTTTTCTCCTCACGCTGACAGTGTGAGGAGAAAAAAAAGCTGATCACCGGCTTATGTTCAAGGGACATCGGTCCCAAAGAGGAAGGAGGCACATCTGCCTCCTCCTCTGTGCTTGCCAGTGCCACAGTGCCACCTGTCAATTCCCACAAGTGCCACCTATCAATGCCCACCAGTGGTGCCAATCAGTGCCACCTAGCAGTGCTGCCTTTCAGTGTAACCTATCAGTGCCCATCACTGCCAGCTATCAGTGCCACCTATCAGTGCCACTTCTTAGTGCCCACCAATGCCACCTATCAATGCCCTTCAGTGCCACCTCTCAGTGCACACCAGTGCCGCCCTATTGGTGCCCATCAGTGCAGCCCATCGGTGCAGCCCATCGGTGCCCATCAGTGCAGCCTATTGGTGCCCATCAGTGCAGCCTATTGGTGACCATCAGTGCAGCCTCATCAGCTTACATCAATAAAGGAGAAAAATTACCTGTTTGCAACATTTTGTAACAAAAAAAAAATATATATTTTTTTAAATTCAGTCTTTTTAAATTTTTTTAACAAAAAATAAAAACCACAGAGGTGATCAAATACCACCAAAAGAAAGCTCTATTTGTGGGAAAAAATGATAAAAATTTAATTTGAGTACAGTGTTGTATGACCGCGCAATGGTCATTCAAAGTGTGACAGCGCTGAAAGTTGAAAATTGGTCTGGAGGGGGGTTTAAGTGCCCAGTAAGCAAGTGGTTAACCACTTCAGCCCTGGAAGATTTGGCTGCTGAATGACCAGGCCATTTTTTGCGATTCGGCACTGCGTCAATTTAATTGACAATTGTGCGTTCATGCGACGTTGCACCCAAACAAAATTGACGTCCTTTTTTCCCCACAAATAGAGCTTTCTTTTGGTGGTATTTGATCACCTCTGCGGTTTTTATTTTTTGCGCTATAAACAAAAAAAGAGCGACAATTTTGAAAAAAACAATATTTTGTACTTTTTGCTGTAATAAATATCCCCATTTTTGGGGATGAGACCAAAATAAACTTACTTGGTTCAGATGGTGTCAAGCCTGTGTGGCGGTACCAGGTGAGGAGTACAAAGACAAGTGTTTTTTGCCTACAGTCAAGCATGGGGGTGGGAGTGTCATGGTCTGGGGCTGCATGAGTGCTGCCGGGACTGGGGAGCTACAGTTCATTGAGGGAACCATGAATGCCAACATGTACTGTGACATACTGAAGCAGAGCATGATCCCCTACCTTCAGAGACTGGGCCGCAGGGCAGTATTCCAACATGATAACGACCCCAAACACACCTCCAAGATGACCACTGCCTTGCTAAAGAAGCTGAGGGTAAAGGTGATGGACTGGCCAAGCATGTCTCCAGACCTAAACCCTATTGAGCATCTGTGGAGCATCCTCAAATGGAAGGTGGAGGAGCGCAAGGTCTCTAACATCCACCAGCTCTGTGATGTCGTCATGGAGGAGTGGAAGAGGACTCCAGTGGCAACCTGTGAAGCTCTGGTGAACTCCATGCCCAAGAGGGTTAAGGCAGTGCTGGAAAATAATGGTGGCCACACAAAATATTGACACTTTGGGCCCAATTTGGACATTTTCACTTTTCATTGTACTCACTTTTGTTGCCAGCGGTTTAGACATTAATGGCTGTGTGTTGAGTTATTTTGAGGGGACAGCAAATTTACACTGTTATACAAGCTGTACACTCACTACTTTTACATTGTAGCAAAGTGTCATTTCTTCAGTGTTGTCACATGAAAAGATAGAATAAAATTGACAAATGTGAGGGGTGTACTCACTTTTGTGGGATGCTGTATATGCCAATCGGATGCGGGTTTTTTTTTTTTTTTTTTTTTAACTGCATTCGATTTGCATAACATGTGAACCAGACCAGCTTTCAATGGAGCCAGTTCACACGTCCAGGACGGCCACGGTCCATTTGTGAAAAGGGTCCTATGCGATTTTTGGGTCTGGTTTAGCTGCGAATTCAAATAAAAATATTTGCACATGAATCGGTGAACAAAACCACTCGGGACTGCAAACCGCAGCCGGACGTGTTAGAACCAAACCTAAATGCTTACCTGTCGCCCAAAGCGTCTTTTCTCTGGGTCGGACTGCTTTTTGTTTTTTTGTTTTTTTTTAGCTGTTTTTTGTTCTCTGAAGGTTGGTTTGTGAGAATCCTGCAATAGAACACTACAGTAATATTTCACAATGACTAATCTCTAATAAAACATTGTTTGCCTTATTCGGGCTCCATTCACACTTGTGCAACTTTTCATGCAACTTTGGACACAAGTCGCATTGACAAGTTGCTCCTCATGTTTCATTTCGAATAACAACCATTCATATACAGTGTGTGTGCCATTTAAAGCTGCAGCAACTTTAAAGTAGTTAATGCACTACATTGGTCTGACTTTCATGCAACTTGAGGACCATAGACTTCAATGTTACCCCTCAAAAGTTGCATGAAAGTCGTACCTGAATGTTCTACAATGCAACATTTGTCCATTATCACTGGTCAAAGCCAAAGTCGTATGCAAGTTGCACCCATCCAAAGTTGCACTCCAAAGCTGGCACAACTTTGGAGTTGTAAGAGCCTGAATTGAGCCCAACAGTTTCAGTAACTATCTTATTTCTGTCATCTTCAGGCTCGTGTAGCTCAACTTGAAGGCCTTGAGGATTGTGATCTGGTGTTGTCCTATGGAGGAGCAGCACTGGGGGATGATGTGCTTTTGTCTCAGAGTGGTGTTGGTGACCAGTGTACATTGGACCTGTCAGGCAGACTTCTAGGAGGTGAGTACTTCAGGTGGGTTGGGTTCATTTACAAGGACTTTGGCAGTAAAAAAAAAAAAATCATCCCTCATATGACCTTGGCCCAGGCAAATATTCCAATAACATGAATACTTGCACCAAGTAGATAAGTAGTCTGCCAGTACTGGACTGGATGTGAATGCAAAAGACCTCTAGTTACTGACCTTCAACAAATGATGCCTTCAGTAACTGCAGGGCCAGACAGTGACTTAAGCAGCCCAAAGATGATTTTCTTTCCTTCCGCCACAGGTGGAAGGAAAGAAAATCATGTGCTAACACTATCCTTGATGGGGGGGGGGGGGGGGGGGAGTGCTTCCCGCAGCGCTATTGTATTCTGCTGGTGGGTGTGCGGGGAGCCTTCCCGGCCTGCACAACACAATGATTACTGCCGGGGGCTCTAGCCACTAGTAGTAATCGCATGTAAAAAAAAATCTTACAGGCTGGTTGTACCCAAATACAAATAAATCAACTTGGGTACAATCAGCCTGCCCAGAGATGGATCAAATCTCAGCTGGTCCCTGCTGAATCGGCAGAATTTTGAACCATGTATGGCCGGCTTCAGAATGTACTCAAAGAGGAACTGCGGTCTGCTCACATAATTTGTAATAAAAACATCATTGCCATTCTGAAGCTTCCCTCCAACCACTTTGCATATTTTATATATACTGTGGTTCTCTACTTGCCAAATATGCTGCAGAAATCTCCCTCCACTGAGTCTGGCTGCAGCCATTTTAACTGTGGGCAGCTGAAGCTGCTGCCTGTTCACTTCCTGGATTTACACAGACACACAGAGGCACACCTCCAGCTCTGCAGCTCTCATTGGCCTGCTTATAACTCATCCCCCCTCCCTTCCTGGCGAACTGTCACAAGAGTTGTGCATGATGTCATAAGCCTAGGTTTTTTTTTTGTTTTTTTTTTTTACCAGACAAGAAACAGGAAGTGGGCTGTAAAAGGTATTTACTAGCAGAAAAAAAAAATGTTTTACTATCCAAAGTTAAAACGACAAGAGCAGAAGATTTAATAGATGGAAAGATGAAAAAATGACTGAAGTTCCACTTTAAGCCCAGGACAGCCAGGCAACAAGTAGGAATACAGAAATGGATGCCTCTGTATTATCCGCACATGCTTCCTAGTGCCACCTCAAAGTCGCAGCTTGATGCGACTTTCAAGGAATGTCTGGGTAATCTTCCTGTAATGTCGAATCCAAATCATATCAATATAGATGAGGATCCGACTTGGAGGCAACTTCCATTAACGTCTTTGGGCACAAGTCGGATAGAAGTCGCCTTGAAGTAGTACAAGAATCTTTTCAGAGCGACTTCAATAGTGCTAATTAAGACAGCTCTCATTGACTAAAATAGGATTTCACATGCCACGCAAGTTGGGGGTCTCACAAGTCGGATCCCAAGTTGTGGCAGTATGAACCGAGCCTGAGGGCTCTTGCACACTATTTTTGGGTTTGGATACAATTTAACCACCTCCCGCCATATAGTAAAATGACTGGCGCAAAGAGGCTCTCTCCTTCTGGGATGACCTCGTCCCACTCTCGCTGCGATTGAATCCTTCCCCAATCTTGGTAAAGAGCCAATGACGAGGCTCTTTACCCATGTGATCAGCTGTGCCCAATCACTTGTTAAGTGCCGGTTATCGGCTTTCCTCTCCTCACACTGACCGAGTGAGGAGAGCCGCTCAGCGGCATTTCCTTACAGGGGAGACCCTCGCAGATAATTGGGGTACTGGTCATCAGTGCAGCCCCAACAATGCCCATCGGTGCCAGTCAGTACCCATCAGTGATGCCTATTAGTGTCAGTGCCCATTAGTGATGCCAGTAAGCACCAATCAGTACCGCCTATTAGTGCACATCAGTGATGGATGTAAAATGACTTATTTACAAAATTTTCTAACAAACTAAAACTTATTTTAATTTTTTCAAATTTTTCGGTCTTTCTTTAGTTTTTAGTAAATCAAAAACCCAGTGGTGATTAAATACCACTAAAAGACAGCTCTATCTGTCTAAAAAAAAAAAAAAATATGATAAAAATATCATATGGGTACAGTGTAGCATGACCGTGCAATTGTCATTCAAAATGTGACAGCGCTGAAAATTGGCCTGGGCAGAGGAAGGGGGTAAAAGTGCCCGGTGTTGAAGTGGTTAAAGATGGTTTTATCTTTGTTTTCAGTTAAATAAACCTTCCTGGTAGAGTTGCACTGAGATAAGGTGTGTGTGTGTGGTGGGGTTTTTTCTTTTTTTTTTATAACAATTACTGTGCAAAATTGGAGCTTCCCTAAACCCAATATGACAATGTAATTACTTCTGGATAAATGATCTGTACATAGACTTCCCTCCATTGTTCATATATTTGCCTTTCTCCCAGGTAAAGTCCATGGGTCGCTGGCTCGTGCTGGGAAAGTGAGAGGACAGACTCCTAAGGTAAGTCTTCCAGTTGTAGATCTCATTCGCTGCTATTTAGTAATGGCCTTTCCAGGAGCTTTCTTATCGTAATTATAAACATGCAAGACTTTTTATAAAAAGTCTGTTGGGGCCCATATTTGTGTTTTTACTACTAATTATGGCTTTGGGAAGAGAACGAGGGCTTTAACCCCGGTTCACACTGAATGCAGTGCGATTTCATGTGCGGCTTGCCGATATCTGTGCGACTTCATACATAGATGTCTATGCAAGTTACACATGAAATTGCTAAAACTGGTGCAGGAACCTTTTCAAAATTGGTGCAAGTCAAAGTTGCACCAATTTGAACAGTTCCATGGGCACAAGTGGGGGTGTGACTTGTCATGCGATTTTAAACTGGCAAGACGCACCTTTGTGAATCGGGCTAAAAGTGATTTAAGTGTTAGAATATTTTACTTTATATATATATATATATATATATTTTTTTAAACACATGCGGCATACTTGCTGTGTACAGTGGTGTTGCACAGAGCAGTCCCAATCCTCCTTCTCGGGTTCTTTGCCAGTGTCTTATCACAGTGCATCCCGTCAGATAATGCTGCTGACAATCTGCGCATGCGCAGTACGCAACGTTGCTCGATCTGATATGTTGATCAGTTGGCGTGATGTCAACACTGCGCATGCGCAGATCGTCAGAGGCATTATCCAAGGATCTGCAGGGAGGGAGAATCCGCCTGTCATGTGATCGGTCAATTCTGCTGCAGGAGCAGAGCGGCAGGAAGAATCTGACTTAAATTCTCCCTTTGTAGATCGTCAGACAACGCCTATGACAAGCATGCGCAGTTTTGACGTCACGTCAGCTGATCAACTTATCAGCCGGAGTGCCGTTGCGTCCTGCGCATGTGCAGATCGTTGGAGGCAGCATTCGGGGATGCATTATTCAACAGAACACCGCCACTCCTGGCTACTCCTGCCATTTTTTTGAGACTGTGCAGCTCAGCTGTGCCCCCCCCCCCCCGCTCTCTTCATAGGCTGTCCTGTGAGGAGGGAGAGAGGGCAGCACTGGATCGATATCAGGCTCGGGTTAGTATTTAGGGGGGCTGTTTACAGAAGTTTTTGAATGTATTAAAGGGGAGCTCCAGGCTCCTTCAGAAGTAATTAAAAGTCAGCAGCTACCAATACTGTAGCTGCTAACTTTTAATATGAGGACATTTACCTGTCGAGGAATCCAGCGGTGTCTTCACCTGAGCTGATTTTTCAATCGGCCCTCGAGTGCTGCCGCCACACATCTCAGCTAAGGGAAACTGTCAGTGAAGCTACTACTGCGCATTCGCAAAACACGGTGCGCTTTGTTAATGGCCCAGCGACGGGGGCGGGGGGTGCTGAACTTCTGGCTGAGTTTGCCGCGGCGAGAGCAGCTAGAAGTCGGAGCGGGTACCTGCCCCCCCCACCCCCAAAGGTGCCAAATGTGGCAGTGGAGGGGGGAGGAGACAAACAAGTGGAGCTTCCCGTTTTGGGTGAAGCTCCGCTTTAAGGTACAAAACAAAACCTGCCTTTAGAACCACTTTAAGATGGCATGACTAAGCTCCAGGCGGAGTGAAACGTGTTGGGGGTGTGGCCTGGTTGGAGTCCAGGCTGAGGTTGCCACTCCATTCACCATTCTAGGACACTTTAGATGTGCGACTTCCAGGGGCTACCCCTTTTTCTCTTGAAGATGGCAGATGGTGCCCTATCGACTGCTTGGCATGCTGATAAAACACTCCATCCCCTGACTATGCACAGTGGTAAATAACGCTGTGCAACATGGGAAATGTGAAGCCCAGCAGCTGAATGATCAAATTCAGCTGCTTAGAAGCACAGTTCCCGTGGTGCACACAGAAGAGCGGTGGGAGGGGAAGGGGCAGATCTCTGCGAGGGAGGGGGAACTGTCAGTGCAGGTTCTGGGCTGTATGAGAGACACACAGCTCAGAGCCCTGCTGCTAGCAACCCTGCTACACCCCCCCCCCTCCCCGACAGCGGCGGAACACCAGGGCCTGGTCGCAGGTGATCAAATTCAGCTGCTTAGCAGCACAGTTCCCGCAGTGCACACAGGAGAGGGGAGGGAGGGAACTGTCAGTGCAGGCTCTGGGCTGTAAGTGGTGGAACACCAGGGTGCAGTCGCAGGTGCAACCTTTGCAACCCTGGTAGTTCTGCCACTGGTTTGGAGGGCTTATTGCAGTTCCTGTGGTCATAAAGGAAATGTGCACAGGAGACAGGACTGCTGGAGGCCATTATGTGTTTGGCTTTCTGTTCCAAAAAATGGCGTTGCAGAATACTTACCAAGTAATCAGGACAAAAGTCCAAGGGTGTGCGTCTACAGGCTTTGAGCTTCTGAAATTGACAGGTGCATTTGACAAGGGCCGCTGTTAAGGGAGTACAGGCAGTCCTCCCGTACTGGGCCTGGGGACTCCATCACAGCCTGCCTGTGGCTCGGACCCCTTCCCCGAGTTCAGCTTATCCTCAGTGCTCCATGCAGAGAATCCTGAAGGCGGGGGCATGCAGCAGCTCCTCTGGCAGTTGGAGGTGATGGTGGGCGGACCCAGGGGTGTGGCTATCTCCAACTTCTCTCACAGCTGCCACTTTATACTGGCAAATATAGCAGCTGAAGATGGGGCAGCAGATATAACTGCCCTGCCGCTACATACTACCTTATCCTGCCACTAAATACTGCTCATTGTCTGTCAGGTAAGCTGTTTTGGGCCCTATGGCTTCTAAAGATAGCCCTGCAACTGACCTCCTTTCAACTTGCTTCAGGCAGGTTTTGCATTTGCTTAGCCCTGGTTCACACCGATGCAATTTGGCAGGTAAAAATCGCATGACAATTGGCACCCTAATTGCCGGCAATGGAACCGTTTAAATCGTTGCGACTCAAGGTTCCCGAACTACAATTTTTGGGATTTGATTGTGACTTGCATAGACTTCTGTTAAATGAAGCCGCAATGAAATCGCACTGATCTGCAGCTTTAAAAACGCACTGAAGTAGCACAATTTTAAAGCTGCACTAGTGGCAACCAGGACTTAGTCTTGTAGGGAATGCAAATCCTGCTTAAAGCAAGTCGGGCAACAAGGGGTTAAATCTGAGCTATTGCAGCATTTCCAGTTCATTTTTACTGTTTGGATTGAAGTGCTCAATATTCAAAAGTTAGTAAAACAGAACTACAAAATCAATTTTATGAGAACCAAGAGATGACTTTTTTTTTTCCCCTTGCACTGGTGATCTGTTAGGTGGCAAAACAAGAAAAGAAGAAAAAGAAAACTGGCCGAGCCAAGAGACGCATGCAGTACAACCGCAGGTTTGTCAATGTGGTGCCCACCTTTGGCAAGAAGAAAGGCCCCAACTCCAATTCCTAAACAAGATTTGCTTTCCGCTCTCTGGCACAGCATTGCCAGGAAAACTGATTTCTAATTGACTTGAATATAATTTTTGTAATCCTGTCAAATGATTTAATAAAGCTGTCTATTTTCAGAGCAGAAAAGTACGTCCTTAATTACTGATGCATGAAAAAGTACATAGATGGGTATTATGAGAACATATGGGAGAGTCCGTATACAGTAGGAGGAGGTGTCTATGATCACGCCATTGGCTTTTTGTTGCAAATCCTGGAATCTATAATAGTTTTTAATCCCTTCACGCCGACGGTATGCAAATATGCGGCCTTCAATGGACTGGGCTTTTCCCGTGGGGCCGCATATTTGCGCACCTCCTGTTGTGGTGGGGGCGTGCTCCCAGCAGAGACCAGGGGTCTCGCTGAGAGCCCTGGGTCCCGTTCTAACACCCGGAATGACCAGTTTGGGGGTCACCTGATCACTATGGTATCCTCTGATTGGCTATCACAGTGATCAGTCACTGTGAAGCCCGCCCCCGTGTTTTGTGTCTCTGTGAATGGACAAGAGATGCATTGTATCACACTCTGCCCTTGCAGAGATAGGAAAGTGTGTTTTTCTTTCCATCTATTAAATCTTCTGCCCTTGTTTTAACTTTGGATAGTGTAACTTTTTTTTTTTTTTTCTGCCAGTAAATACCTTATACAGTAGACTTGTGCACAATGGAAAAATTTGTTTAGTTTTTGGTTCGTTGTCATTCGTAAAATACATAATTTCGTTCTGTTATATTCGTTATGCTACATTAATACGTTTTTGGATAATTCGTTATTATTCGTAGAGTGTCGACATTCGTTATACTGAATCTCTAATCATGTCGAATTAATTCGTTATATGTGCTATAATTTTGTTTGTATTCGTTTGAAATTATATATATATATATATATATATATATATATATTCCTGATAATGATTCGTAGTTTGGAAAGTTGTTTGTTTATTGAATCTTTTAACACACACAATGACAATATCTCTTCTCCTCTGTTCAAATACAATACAACACCCTTCTCACTCAGTTCTCAGGAATGCACTTTGCCAGTAATCCAACCTCCAGCACAAAATTAATCAGCTGATTGGACTGGAAGATTTACTTTGAGTTGACCTTTTGTTTCATTAGATCTTTAACAAATTACAGAATCATGTCGAATTCATTTGTTATATCCGCTATAATTTCTTTCGTATTCGTTGAACTTCATTATTTATTTATTCGGACATTTGGATGCATCCGAATGTCAAAGATGCAAAATTAGGCCGAATTTCGATTCGTTACGAAACGAATTGCACAAGCCTATTATACAGTCCACTTCCTGTTTCTTGTCACTAGGCTTATGACATCGTATGTGTCTCTAGTGCTGGTCGTGGACATGGTGCACCCTCTACAGGTGGCCGTGGGGCACGCTTGACTTTTTTTTTTTTTTTTCTGCTGCTGGCTGTGTTATTGAGCCACAACATGCAGAAGAGTTGGAGTGGATAATGAAGCTATCCTCATCCCAGGCTCATAGTACTTTGCCTTTCAATGCAGCTGCCAAAGCGGCCTAGTCCACCGGCTCCTTGTCCAGTTACTCCTTCTGTAGCCCCACCATCATGCACAGAGGAGTCACCAGAATTATTCGACCATAGTGTCGGTTACATGCTGCTGGAGGATGCACAGCAGTTTGAACGCTCCGATGTTGGTTCCCAGGCTGAGGAACGGAGTAACCTGAGCCTAGAAGGGGTGCCACAGAAGGACAAAAAACTGGCAGTCATGTTCCCCCAGCTGCAGCATACTGCCAAGTTTGCTCCAGTGACAAGGAGGGAGGGGATGATTAGGTCACTGACTGTACTTGGGTGCCTGAGAGGAGGAAGCTTAAGTCCGAGGCAGGATGTCCTCCAGAGCGCAGCTTAAGGGCAGCCTAGGGGCAGCCACCCTATTGCATCACACCACAGAGCTCAGCAGGTGCAGGGTGCTGCTGACTTGCAAAAGTTCTTTGGTGTGGGCTTTTTTTCGACACGTTTGCAGCTGATCGCACCATTGCTGTTTGCAACCTATATCGGAAGCAGATCAAGTGTGGCCAGAATAGCAGCTGCTTGGGCACCACATGCTTGACCAGACATGACAACCTGCCATGCAGTCGGTTGGCAACAGCACCTGAAAGACCCACATCATAGAAAAAGGCAGACTTCTCCTTGCTCCTCATCTGGGATCTTAAACCCCACTATACCTCCAATTCTCTTAAAAACCCGCACTGAGAGGAATGAAGGTATAGCAATAGGTGCCACAAATACTTGCAGCCAATCTGCTAGCAGTACGCCACCAGTTGATTGCAGCAGGCAAATATCTCTACCCCAGTTGCTGAAAGGAAAAAATCCTGGACGGCCGCACACCGCTAAAGGCACCTTTATTTATGATTAAAATCCAAAAACAGTCAAATCTTATGCACAAGATTTGACTGTTTTTGGATTTGAATCGTTTAAAGATGCCTTTAGCGGTGTGCGGCCGTCCAGGATTTTTTCCTTTCTTACAAATTTGAGCAGAGCTAGCACCTGCAGGATTGTAATAGGGCGGTTGTCTTTAGCCGGTCTGGATCTTTTTGAGCTGCAATTTTTCTTTCATACCCCAGTTGCTGAACCGTAAAGAAATTCTGTCCCAGCCATCGACATGCTCAGCGTCTAAATGCTAGCTTGGCCAAATTGCTAGCACTGCTGCCTTTTCAGCTGGTAGATTCTGCCCCCTTTCGTGAATTTGTGGAATGTGCTGTATCACAGTGGCAGGTTCCAAAACAGCATTTCTTTTTACATAAGGCCATTCCGGCTCTCTACCTTCCACATGACAGTAATGTTTTGGCCTCCGTTGGACAGGGCGGTCAGCAGCAAGGTTCATATTACCACTGACTCATGGTCCAGCAGGCATGGGCAGGGACGTTGCCTTTCCTTCACGGTGCACTGGGTAACTCTGCTGGCAGCTGGGAAGGATGCAGGACACGGTTCAGTGTTGTTGGAGCTTGTTCTGCCACCACGCCTCCAAAAAGCTTGTGGTGATTCTGCCACAGCTTTCTGCTCCACCTCCTCTTCTTCCTCCTATGGCCTTTTCTGCGGAATTTTCCTCTGATCCCGCAGTGCTCTGTAAGTGTTCAAGGGGCTACGCAAGCAGTCAGGCTAAAAGTGCTTCAGTTGGCCTGCCTAGAAGACAGGAGCCACACTAGGGCAGAGATTCTGTCAGCTCTGCAGGGGCAGGCTCAGAGCAGGTGGTTGATGCCACATCAGCTTGAGCCAGGAATAGTTGTATGCGACAATGGCACCAACCTTCTCTCTGCCCTCCGACAGGGACACTTGACCCATGTTCCATTTTTGCACATGTACTGAATTTGGTGGTGCAGTGTTACTTGACCAGGTACCCAGGCATACAAGATCTGAGGCAGGCCAGAAAAGTCTGTGGCCTTTCCTGCCGGTCATACAATGCCAGTGCTCGGCTGGCTGACATTCAACGGGAATGCAACCTGCCCACCAATCGCCTCATTTGTGACATGCCCACCAGGTGGAACTCAACATTTGCAATGCTGCAGCGGCTGCACACACAGAAGAGGGCCATCAATGAGTACCCGTGCGAGTATTGCACCAGGGTCAGGGGAGCTTGGCTTCTTTTCGCCACACCAGTGGCTACTGATCAAGGATGCATACACTGTCCTGTCACAATTTGAGGAGGCCACAAGGATGGTGAGCAACAACAATGACAATGACATCAGTGACACTGTCCCTCTAGTCCTCCTGCTGGAGCACAAGCTTTGTGGAATAATGGACAGGGCACTTGAGGCAGAACAGCGGTAGGAAAAGGAGGACTTCCTTTTCTCTCAAGGCCCCTTTTATGCAGATGGCATTCCTGCGGGACCAATAAACACACAGGAAGAAGAGGATGAGGATTGTGTTAGTATGGATGTAGAGGATAACACGCAGCAGTCTTCAAGGGATGGTTTTCAGTCCCCAGAAACCCAAGGAGTTGTATGTGGCTGGGAGGAGGTAGTTCCGGATAATATCATCCTTGGTGACCCAGAGGACTCAGAATTGAATGCCTCTGCAAACTTATGCTGCATGGCCTCCCTGATTCTGCAAAGCCCGCAAAAGGACCATAGGATTCGTGGTATCAAGGAGAGGGATCATTACTGCCTGGCAAACCTTCTTGATCCACGTTACAAGGGTTAAGTTGCAGAATTCATCCTGCCTTTGTAGAGGCAACAGAGGATGAAACATCTTCAGGAGTCCTTGAAAAAAAGTTTGTGCAACGCATTTCCAGACCCTGGGAGGTTACCATTTCCTGGTGCTGGACAAGGTGTTTCTAATGCCCTGTACACATGATCGGACATTGATCGGACATTCCGACAACAAAATCCATTGGATTATTTCTGAAGGATGTTGGCTCAAACTTGTCTTGCATACACACGGTCACACAAAGTTAGTCGGAAATTCTGAACCTCAAGAACGCGATGATGTACACGACGAGCCAAGAAAAATAAAGTTCAATAGCCAGTGCAGCTCTTCTGCTTGATTCTGAGCATGCGTGGCACTTTTGTGCATCGGAATTGTCTACACACGATCGGAATTTACGCAAACGGATTTTGTTGTCGGAAAATTTTAGATCCAGCTCTCAAACTTTGTGTGTCAGAAATTCCGATGAAAAAAGCCCGATGGAGGCTACGCACGGTCGGAATTTCCGACAACAAGCTTCGATCGCACATTTTCCGTCGGAAAGTCCGATCGTGTGTACAGGGCATAAAGCTTCACTCGGTCAGAGGAAGAGCGGTGCAGAAGGTGGCCGACTGATGCATTTAAACAATTTTTCAGTCCTCAGCGCCAAGGTCTGATAGGTTCGAGCAACCATCGCCAGCATCTGTCTTATATGGTCCAGGAATATCTAGGGGCAAGAGCAGACTTGGATACCTTTCCAACAGAGCATCCACTGGGTCTTGAGGATGGACCACTGGCCAGAACTTGCTCAATATGCAATCGAGCTACTGGCCTGTCCTGCATCCAGTGTGCTTTCTGAACACAGATTCAGTGCTGCTGGGGGGTTTGTAGTAGATCAAAGAGTGCACCTGTCCCAGTGTTGCCAACCGTCAGTATTTTTACTGGCAGCCAGTACAAAATATTGTGTTTTTTCAAAATTGTCGCTCTTTTTTTGTTTATAGCGCAAAAAAATAAAAACCGCAGAGGCGATCAAATACCACCAAAAGAAAGCTCTATTTGTGGGAAAAAAAGGATGTCAGTTTTGTTTGGGTGTAACGTCGCACGACCACGCAATTGTCAGTTAAACGACGCAGTGGCGAATCGCAAAAAAGTGCTCTGGTCAGGAAGGGGGTAAATTCTTCTGGGGCTGAAGTGGTTAAAAACTTTTTTTTTTGCATTAATACATGTCCCCTGGGCAGTATCTGAGCCCCCAAACACTTTTTATGGCAATAACTTGCATATTAGACTTTAAAATTGACACTTTTGATTTTTCACGTTTATGTCCCACAGGCTTTAACGGGGTTCACAAGGTTTGCAGAAATTTTTTGTCTGTTTGCATGTTTTTGGTGCAAACCGAACCGGGGGGGGGGGGGAGGGGGGTGGTTCGGCTCCTTCCTAACAGCGATATCAGAACCAATTCAATCATACAGTTTGTAGTGTACATAGATAAAGGAATATTCCTGAACTTTGTTTTATCTCATGGTTACTGTGAAATTGTGTGACTGCATCAATGCAGTGCATGTTATCTCAGCTTGCATTCATTGAATGAGTTTACCAAAAATGTAAATACTGTAGAATATACAGCCTCATGCTACCTATCTAAGCACCATTCCATGCTGAATGAACTAAATTACTAATGTATCTTAAATAGAAAAACTATCTATAGATAGATTTTTACTTCAAAGGCATTTTATTAAAATAAATTTGATCAAAAAAAAAATAAATCAGATTTAACCACCTCCATACCAGGCCATTGTCATATGAGAGAAATCAAGCATCCAAAGTTCATCCACCTTCACCCAGAGGGGGAAAAAGGGAGGTGTAGAGAAGATCCCCGAATCCAAATTGATAGGTCTATGCCCTTACCAGAAACGGTGGACCTCCTAAATAGCAAGGTCTAACTCGCGGGCAGATACAGCCCTCTGCAGGGACAGATGGACCTCCTGTACGTCCGTCGCCTCGAGCTTCCGTAGCGTTCCAAAGTAGGCAGACCCAAGATCCTAATCTTTGTGATGGCTTGCTGGGAGTCCCTGGGTTCACTTCACTTGTCTGAGGACAGGCATTGCATGCGATTTGCACCACATTGCTGTGCAGATCACATGCGATGTCTGTGCAATGCGATTTCAGTTATACAAGCTGTATGACTAAAAATCGCATTTGCTCGTGGTGCAGGACCCTTTTCTTGGTCTACACTGGAATCGGATCACATGGGTGTTCACACCTATACGATCCGATTCCTGCACCATTTGATAGTTTGCACTGCGATCCAATCTGAGGGGTGTCTTTAACTTTACATTGACACCCCCCCAGTGGTTCACAGATCTCAGTGTGAACCATGGTGCGATGCGTGAACCAGCACTGAATCGCAGGGGTTCCCGCATCAAACCAGTACTTGGGCATAAAATCACTGATGGCAAAAAAAACCCTCAAGCCTTTACCGCCATTATACTTTACATAGTTAGGCTTTACTTATCTAAACATGTCTCTACCTGTGATCACCTAAAATATACAACCCTAACACAGGGTGGGTGGTTGGCGGAAGCACCGTATTCAAAAGTTGCACTACAGAGCTCTCATTACTGTGTATAGGTCCCTACCTGTACCCCAGAACACAGGCATTAGGAACTACCTGCACATACTTATAGATTACCTCCACCTCACATCCAGATGCACACTTTAGAAAATGCTCGAGTTTCAACCCTCTCCTCGCCGGTTGTGTGTCAGCAGATATGAAGCAAAAACAAGTTAACCGGGAGATGGACATAAAACTAAGCGGGAGCTCTTCAATATAACAGTCACCTGCAGACATGTCACAAGTCATTTTCTGTAGCTAAAGTGATTGTTTATTTTAATAGAAAAAGAAAAGACTTTACAAACATGTTACACTTACCTCCTCAGTGCAGGAGTTTTGCACAGAGCAGCCCTGATCCTCCTCTTCTCAGGTCCCTGGCTGTAGCTCCTCCCTCCTGCTGAGTGCCCCAGCCACAAGCAGCTTGCTATGGGGGCACCCGAGCCCCAGCTCTGTGTATCCATTCAGAATTCAGACACATGGCCACATTTCGGCCCCACCCCCTCTGTCTCATTGGCCGAGTTTAATTGACAACAGTGGGAGCCTATGGTGCAGCTGCTGTGTCTCAGCCAATCAGGAGGGAGAGCCCTGGACGTCTGAGGCACTTGTGGACATCGCTGGATGGAGATGGGGCTTAGGTAAGTATTAGGAGGGCTGCTACACACAGGTTTTTTTTTTTTTTTTATCTTAATGAATAAAATACACCTTTACAATCACTTTAAACACTTGCCGTCATTATACTGCGGCAGGTCAGCGCGAACCGTTGGTCCCTTTAAGCGGGATAGCAGGCGCGTGCTCCTGCTGCACAGCAGGTGTGCCGATGCTCGTGACCGGCGGTCACAATGACTGCCGGCCACGAGCAATCGCGGGCACAAGAGGCAGAACAGGGACGTGTGTGTAAAACCACACACACCTCAGTTCTGTGGAGGACAGAAAGAGATTGTGAGTTCCTAGGAGCTGGGAACATCTGTCATCTCCTATAGTCAGTCCCCCTCCCCCACAGTTAGAACACACACCTAGGGAACACAGTTAACCCTTTCCCTGCCAGTGTCATTTATACAGTAATCAGTGCATTTTTATAGCACTGATCGCTGTATAATTGTCAATCGACCCAAAGTGTCAAAATGTGTCCGCCATAATGTCGCGGTTACGATAAAAAAACAAAAACAAAAAAAACAATTATCACAGATCGCTGCCATTATTAGAAAAAAAATTATATTATATATATATATATATATGTATATATAGATATAGAATAATAAAAATGCCATAAATCTATCCCCTATTTTGTTGACGCTCTAACTTTTGGCAACCCAATCAATATACGCTTTTTGCGATTTTTAATACCAAAAATATGTAGAATACATATCGGCCTAAACTAAGGAAAAAATTAGCTTAAAAAAAAAAATGGGGATATTTATTACACTAAAAAGTACAAAATAGTGTTTTTTTTTTCAAAATTGTCGCTTTTTTGTTTATAGCGCAAAAAATATAAACCGCAGAGATGATCAAATACCACCAAAAGAAAGCTCTATTTGTGGGAAAAAAAACCAAAAAAAACCACAAAAGTTTTGTTTGGGTACAGCGTCACACGACCGCGCAATTGTCAGTTAAAGCGACGCAGTGCTGTTTCGCAAAAAATGGCCTGGTCATTGAGCAGCCAATTCTTCCGGGGCTGAAGTGGTTAAGCGCTTGCCGGCCACCCCACGTATATGTACTGCGGGATGGTGGCTCCTACAGGCGAAAACACGTACCCGTAGGTTTGTATTTTGTTTACTTCCAGGTTTGTGGCGTGCCACCCGCGACCAGCTCCTGCTGTGGTTAAACACAGTGGGAGCCAATCAGCAGGCCCGCTGATCATTCCCGACAGAGGCAGAACGGCAGTCTGCCTACGTAAACAAGGTATATTGTCGTTCTGTGACAAGGGAAGATAGAGAGCCTGTGTTTCTGCTAAGCAGGAACACGGATCTCTGTCTTCCCATAGTTAGCAAGCACTCCCTAGGGACACATTTAACTCTTTGATCACCCCGATGTTAACACCTTCCCTGCCAGTGTTATTAGTACAGTGACAGTGCATATTTTTAAGCACTGATCACTGTATTAGTGTCACTGGTCCCCAAAAAGTGTCACTTAGTGTCTGGCGCAATGTTGCAGTCCCGCTATAAGTCGCTGATTGCCATCATTACTAGTGAAAAAATAAAAATGCCATCAATCAATTTTTTTTTTTTTTACCAAAAACCACGTAGCAGAATACACACTGCCCTAAATTAATGAAGAAATCTTATTATTTTTTAAAAAAAATTTTATTGGGAAAGTTTTATAGCAAAATGTAAAAAAATAATTTTTTCTTTAAAAATGTAGTTTTTTTTTTGTTTATAGTGCAAAAAATAAATTGCAGAAGTGATCAAATGCCACCAAAACAAAGCTCCATTTGTGTGAAAAAACAAAAAACAAAAATAAAAAACAAAAACAACATTTTATTTGTGTACAGCGTCGCATGACCATGCAAATCTTCCAGAGCTGAAGTGGTTAATAAAGAAACACCCAAAAGATCAATGTGTCCAGTTTATTTACATGGTAGCAGAGGTGTAAACAAAGCATTTATTCCGTCACATTCTGGTAGTTGAAGATCACAGCTGTTATTTTTCAGTTGATGTCAACCAGTTCCACTTCAAAAAACAGCTTGGCATTGGGTGGGATTCTGAGTAACGTAGTTAAGGAAACCATAGAAGCTCCATATCCAGTTTCGAAAATGGACCAGTACAGCCTGGAAGGGAAGCGAAGACTGACCAACAACAAATATACCAGTGTTTGTCTGAGATCTTCACTATCCTCAGAATTATAGATATTTGCACCTGTTTACACTATACTGTCAAAAGTATTGGGACACCTGCCTTTACACGCACATGAACTTAAATGGCGCCTTAGTCCATAGGTTTCAGTATTGAGTTGGCCCACCCTTTGCAGCTATAACAGCTTCAACTGGGAAGGCTGTCCACAAGGTTTAGGAGTGTGTCTATGGGAATGTTTGACTATTTTTCCAGAAGCACATTTGGTCAGGCACTGATGTGGGCAAGGTCTGGCTCATAGTCTCTCTAATTCATCCCAAAAGGTATCAAGGTAGAGGTCAGGACTCTGTGGTGGAGGAACTTGACTGGTCCGCACAAACTCGCTCCTCCATGTCTTTATGGACCTTGCTTTGTGCACGGGTCCAAATCATTTGGTGGAGGAGGGATTATGGTGTGGGGTTCTCAGGGGTTGGGCTTGGCCCCTTCGTTCCAGTGAAGGGAAGTCTTAAAGCATCAGCATTCCAAGACAACTTCATGCTCCCAACTTTGTGGGAACAGTTTGGGGATGGTCCCTTCCTGTTCCAACATGACTGCACAAAGCAAGGTCCATAAAGACATGGGAGAAACTTGACTGCACAGAGTCCTCACCTCAACCTGATAGAACACCTTTGGGATGAATTTGAGTGGAAACTGTGAGCCAGAACTTCTCATCCAACATCAGTGCCTGACCTTACAAATGCACTTCTGGAAGAACGATCAAACATTCCCATAAACACACTCCTAAACCCTGTGGACAGCCTTCCCAGAAGAGTTGAAGCTGTTATAGCTGCAAAGGGTGGGCCAACTCAATATTGAACCCTACAGACTAGGACTGGGATGCCATTAAAGGTCATGTGCGTGTAAAGGCAGATGTCCCAATACTTTTGACAATATAGTGTATGTCCCATAGGGCACTGAGAATAGATCGGGTAAGTGACCTCCTACTGAGCATCTGAGGCTTGAGGTTATGTTGTCTGCTGTCCTACAATGGAGAAGAGACAATCAATGTAGTCCCTACATCATAGTCACTTGAGTAGGAACAACCTTGGCAGGAGAGTATCTAGTCCTTCTCTCCCTCCAGTCCAACTAGGCTTCACTAATAAAACTTGCTTATGTGACAAATAAGGTGTAAAATGTACAGACTAGAATTTTCTCCAACAGTACTATAAATGGTATAGTATCAAAATAACTATTACCAGGAAAGAGATCCTATAAAAGTCTATTCAATTCTGGGAACTTCCCTAAGCATGTCAGACGATGCCTGCAAAGCATGTGATGTGTTTCTGATCACAAACAATATTTTTTCACTTTTTTAGCCTATGGGTGTATCCGTGACACTCAACCTGGGAAATACACAAAGATCTGACAACATGTGATCCATATCTACAGTAAGGCTCGGTTCAGACTGGTGCAACATAGGATCCAACTTATGAGCACAAGTCTACCTAAGAAACTATAGGTTTCCCTCTGAGAGCTATCTTAACTGATTTGACACAAGTCGCTCAGACTTTAGAAAAGGTTCCTGCACTAATTTGGTCTGACTTCAATGCCACAGAGCGTAAAATGTCACAAAGTCGGATTCCAAAGTTGCAATGAAAGCTGTGCGACTTTAGAGTCAGACTAGTGTGAACCAGGGCTAAAACCTATTCTGTGGATGGAAAAAAAAAAAAAAAAAAAGGAGAGCTAAACCCTATTCATTTCTTTCAAAGCTTTTCAAGGAAATTCAAATGAGTATGATGTCTTGGGCTTACATCAATTGCATTATGGGTTTTAAAGTGAACCTGTGCTTTGCTGATGATGGCCAAGAAAAGAGGATTCTTGCACTCACTGTAAAATCATTTTTTTTGGAGTCCATGGAGGGGACACAGGAAGTCTTAAAACTTTTGGGTTATATATGTAGCGCAGGGGTTTTGCTACCCAAGTTAGACGGGGGGGGAACTCCTGATGTGAGACGGGGGGGGGGGGACTCCTGATGTGAGACGGGGGGGGGGGGGGACTCCTGATGTGAGACAGGGGGGGGGGGACTCCTGATGTGAGACAGGGGGGGGGGGACTCCTGATGTGAGACAGGGGGGGGGGACTCCTGATGTGAGACAGGGGGGGGGGACTCCTGATGTGAGACAGGGGGGGGGGGACTCCTGATGTGAGACAGGGGGGGGGGACTCCTGATGTGAGACAGGGGGGGGGACTCCTGATGTGAGACAGGGGGGGGGACTCCTGATGTGAGACAGGGGGGGGGACTCCTGATGTGAGACAGGGGGGGGGGGACTCCTGATGTGAGACAGGGGGGGGGGACTCCTGATGTGAGACAGGGGGGGGGGACTCCTGATGTGAGACAGGGGGGGGGGACTCCTGATGTGAGACAGGGGGGGGGGACTCCTGATGTGAGACAGGGGGGGGGGACTCCTGATGTGAGACAGGGGGGGGGGACTCCTGATGTGAGACAGGGGGGGGGGACTCCTGATGTGAGACAGGGGGGGGGGACTCCTGATGTGAGACAGGGGGGGGGGACTCCTGATGTGAGACAGGGGGGGGGGACTCCTGATGTGAGACAGGGGGGGGGGACTCCTGATGTGAGACAGGGGGGGGGGACTCCTGATGTGAGACAGGGGGGGGGGACTCCTGATGTGAGACGGGGGGGGGGACTCCTGATGTGAGACGGGGGGGGGGACTCCTGATGTGAAACGGGGGGGGGACTCCTGATGTGAGACAGGGGGGGGGGACTCCTGATGTGAGACGGGGGGGGGGGACTCCTGATGTGAAACGGGGGGGGGGACTCCTGATGTGAGACGGGGGGGGGACTCCTGATGTGAGACGGGGGGGGGACTCCTGATGTGAGACGGGGGGGGGGGACTCCTGATGTGAGACGGGGGGGGGGACTCCTGATGTGAGACGGGGGGGGGGACTCCTGATGTGAGACGGGGGGGGGGACTCCTGATGTGAGACGGGGGGGGACTCCTGATGTGAGACGGGGGGGGGACTCCTGATGTGAGGCGGGGGGGGACTCCTGATGTGAGGCGGGGGGGGACTCCTGATGTGAGGCGGGGGGGGACTCCTGATGTGAGGCGGGGGGAGACTCCTGATGCGAGGGGGGAGACTCCTGATGCGAGGGGGGAGACTCCTGATGCGAGGGGGGAGACTCCTGATGCGAGGGGGGAGACTCCTGATGCGAGGGGGGAGACTCCTGATGCGAGGGGGGAGACTCCTGGTGAGAGGGGGGGGGAGACTCCTGGTGTGAGGGGGGCTCCGCCAGGGACTCCTGGTGTGAGGGAGGGCTCTTCAATCATCCTGACACCATAACAACCATGGTGCCGGAATGATTGAAGTGCTAACACCAGGTGTTTGGAGTAACTTTATCTGCTGATTGTTAAACTTTCTAGAATACACATATTTTTATTGTGTAGGATCTGGGGCTGCTGTCCCGTCATTTCCCTCTCCCCCTTTCCCCCTCTCCCCCCTCTCCCCCATTCATCATTCATCTCAGACTCTAACCACACCCTCTTGAGTCACGCCCATTTAAGCCACGCCAACCATGTCGCGCAAACCACGGCCATTTTTCGCCACGGTGCGCTTTGCGCGCCGCAGTTGTATATTTTTCCTAAGCCACGCCTACAAACGAATGCCCCACCCCCTAATTATTGTACGGCTCCGCCTACAGCCACAAAAGTGTTCCACTTTTTTTTTTTTTTTACAATGTTGGCAACTATGATAACCCCTGTCAGATTTTTTTTTTTTCACCATTTGTGTCCCAATGTAGGAAGACTTCCCTTCACTTCCTGTCCCATAGCCAAAAAAGGAAGTGAGAGGAAATACCAGAAAATGAGGGGAATCCCTTGGGGACCCCCAGATCACCAGAACTAATGCCCCATTGGAAGATTTCCCCCTCTATTAACTTCTCAGGGGACAATCCAAAAATGTGGGATCTTCTTTATTTTCCTTTTCAATGAGAATGGTAAACAGGACAAACAGAGGGAGAATCTCCATAATGGGGGCACAGACAGCAATCAAAATTGACAGGTGTTGTAATCTCTCTGCCCTCTATCTAAAAAAAAACAAAAAACAAAAGTTTTGCCTTTAGTTATACTTTAACCACTTGAGGTCCGTGCTGTAGCCGAATGATGGCCCCAGCGTGGACCTGAATTTCCGGGTGGCCATCATAGAATATCCTCCCCTTTGCGCGCTCCCAGCCCTCCCCCTGCAGGGCACGCGCGGCGTGCGCTGTGATCACTGAGTAACCGAGACTCGGGTAATCACCGATACGAGTAAGAAGCTGATCGCGGCCCCTTACCACGTAATCAGCTGTCAGCCAATGACATCTGATCACGTGTGTAAACAAAAGCTTGGTAATTGTTTGTTTTTCTCCTCAGGCTGACAGTGTGAGGAGAAAAAAAAGCTGATCACCGGCTTATGTTCAAGGGACATCGGTCCCAAAGAGGAAGGAGGCACATCTGCCTCCTCCTCTGTGCTTGCCAGTGCCACCTGCCAGTGCCACAGTGCCACCTGTCAATTCCCACAAGTGCCACCTGTCAATGCCCACCAGTGGTGCCAATCAGTGCCACCTAGCAGTGCTGCCTTTCAGTGTAACCTATCAGTGCCCACCAATGCCACCTATCAATGCCCTTCAGTGCCACCTCTCAGTGCACACCAGTGCTCACCAGTGCCGCCCTATTGGTGCCCATCAGTGCAGCCCATCAGTGCAGCCTATTGGTGACCATCAGTGCAGCCTATTGGTGACCATCAGTGCAGCCTATTGGTGACCATCAGTGCAGCCTATTGGTGACCATCAGTGCAGCCTATTGGTGACCATCAGTGCAGCCTATTGGTGACCATCAGTGCAGCCTATTGGTGACCATCAGTGCAGCCTATTGGTGACCATCAGTGCAGCCTATTGGTGACCATCAGTGCAGCCTATTGGTGACCATCAGTGCAGCCTATTGGTGACCATCAGTGCAGCCTAATGGTGACCATCAGTGCAGTCTATTGGTGACCATCAGTGCAGCCTATTGGTGACCATCAGTGCAGCCTCATCAGCTTACATCAATAAAGGAGAAAAATTACCTGTTTGCAACATTTTATAACAAAAAATAAAAAACGCAGAGGTGATCAAATACCACCAAAAGAAAGCTCTATTTGTGGGAAAAAATGATAAAAATTTAATTTGAGTACAGTGTTGTATGACCGCTCAATGGTCATTCAAAGTGTGACAGCGCTGAAAGTTGAAAATTGGTCTGGAGGGGGGTTTAAGTGCCCAGTAAGCAAGTGGTTAACCACTTCAGCCCTGGAAGATTTGGCTGCTGAATGACCAGGCCATTTTTTGCGATTCGGCACTGCGTCACTTTAATTGACAATTGTGCGGTCGTGCGACGTTGCACCCAAACAAAATTGACGTCCTTTTTTCCCCACAAATAGAGCTTTCTTTTGGTGGTATTTGATCACCTCTGCGGTTTTTATTTTTTGCGCTATAAACAAAAAAAGAGCGACAATTTTGAAAAAAACAATATTTTGTACTTTTTGCTGTAATAAATATCCCCATTTTTGGGGATGAGACCAAAATAAACTTACTTGGTTCAGATGGTGTCAAGCCTGTGTGGCGGTACCAGGTGAGGAGTACAAAGACAAGTGTTTTTTGCCTACAGTCAAGCATGGTGGTGGGAGTGTCATGGTCTGGGGCTGCATGAGTGCTGCCGGCACTGGGGAGCTACAGTTCATTGAGGGAACCATGAATGCCAACATGTACTGTGACATACTGAAGCAGAGCATGATCCCCTACCTTCAGAGACTGGGCCGCAGGGCAGTATTCCAACATGATAACGACGCCAAACACACCTCCAAGATGACCACTGCCTTGCTAAAGAAGCTGAGGGTAAAGGTGATGGACTGGCCAAGCATGTCTCCAGACCTAAACCCTATTGAGCATCTGTGGAGCATCCTCAAATGGAAGGTGGAGGCGCGCAAGGTCTCGAACATCCACCAGCTCTGTGATGTCATCATGGAGGAGTGGAAGAGGACTCCAGTGACAACCTATGAAGCTCTGGTGAACTCCATGCCCAAGAGGGTTAAGGCAGTGCTGGAAAATAATGGCGGCCACACAAAATATTGACACTTTGGGCCCAATTTGGACATTTTCACTTTTCATTGTACTCACTTTTGTTGTCAGTGGTTTAGACATTAATGGCTGTGTGTTGAGTTATTTTGAGGGGACAGCAAATTTACACTGTTATACAAGCTGTACACGCACTACTTTACATTGTAGCAAAGTGTCATTTCTTCAGTGTTGACACATGAAAAGATAATAAAATATTTACAAAGTGTGAGGGGTGTACTCACTTATTTTTTATGAATGGCATAAATTCATGTGTCATTATGTATTATTGCAATAGCTGTGATTGGCTATCACATGGTACAGGTGCGCTGCGATTAGCCCCGTCTGTACCATGTGATCACAGGGACCAATCACAGAAATCACAACAGTACACAATGATTAGCTATGACTATAAGCCATTGTGTACATTTGACATGTGATCACTGTGCAGTGCTGCCAACCGACCAGATTGAAATTTACTGACACAACATCCAAAATTTACTGGCACAGCCAAGTTTTTACTGGAATTTTCCAAAAGTAGATATTAAGTTAAAAAAATAGATTTCTGATCTTATTTTTGATATAGTAAGTAGCTCACGGGGCAAGAAAAAGGAATGGGGAGGCACACACACATGAAACTGACTCTCACAGTGATATTGACAGCAGTGTGCAGCCGCACAGATGATGACACCTCACCGACACGACGCGTCTCCTCCTGAGTCACAGTCTCTCTCCACACCAGTCCAAACAGCACTGACAGCCCCACTCCTGTCCCACAGACCTGCACACAAGGCTCCGGCCGCTCTGCTCAGCTCCCTTGCACCATCACACGACATGCTCAGGCACACCTGTGGTAGACCCGCTCCTGCCGGTGCTGCCCGAACACACTGTAGCAGGCACTTCAATAGTCTTGGCCGGCTCCGGACCAGAATTGTACATGTGCAGTATCAAGCCAACCGTCACAGACATTTATATAACTGGCAACTTCTTCCTGTCACTGGCATTTACTGGCAGTAGAGAAAGTGCCTGTTTTTTATTGGCTGCCAGTATAAATACTGATGGTTGGCAACAATGTCACTGTGATTGGTCACAGCCATCACATGGTACCAGGGCCGGCCCGGTATATCGATCTGTCTTCCGCTGTGTCTGGTGGACACAGCAGGTGACAGATTGTGCCACTGCACGGCCCCGGTTTCGTCACATATGGCGACCCATCACATTTGGCTACCCGCTGGAGTGCGCATGCGCAACAGCGCCATATGCGTTCCAACACTTTTAAAACTTTACGTTTTAAAAGTGACAAAAACACTTTTAACACTTTTTATTTTTTTAAACACTTTTAAAAAAAGTGTTAAAAGTGACAAAAGTTTTATAAGTATTGGAACACAAATGGCGGCGTCGTGCATGCTCACTCAAGCGGGTAGCCAAATGTGATGGGTCGCCATATGTGACGAAACACCCCTAGGGGACACACAAGGCACACAACCGGGAGGGTGTCATATAACGTCCACCCAGAACACAGAGGCTCCGGGGCGGCTGTAATTTTACAATAGACCAGGCAGGAGGCGGTTAAACCCTACACAGCTTGAATGCCAAAAGGCTTTTCTTAAACAAGGTTGGCCCAAGGCCATCTCAAAAAAGATCCAACTGCTCAACAGACAACCATATCAATCAAATAATACTTGGGAAGCTTGTGAGAAACATAGAAGGATGGTGCCAGAAAAAGGCCATCCATGTAGTCTGAGGGCCTATCATGTAGTCTGAGGGCCTACCATGTTGTCTGAGGGCCTACCATGTTGTCTGAGGGCCTACCATGTTGTCTGAGGGCCTACCATGTTGTCTGAGGGCCTACCATTTTGTCTGAGGGCCTACCATGTAGTCTGAGGGCCTACCATGTAGTCTGAGGGCCTACCATGTAGTCTGAGGGCCTACCATGTAGTCTGAGGGCCTACCATGTTGTCTGAGGGCCTACCATGTTGTCTGAGGGCCTACCATGTAGTCTGAGGGCCTACCATGTTGTCTGAGGGCCTACCATGTAGTCTGAGGGCCTACCATGTAGTCTGAGGGCCTACCATGTAGTCTGAGGGCCTACCATGTTGTCTGAGGGTCTACCATGTAGTCTGAGGGCCTACCATGTAGTCTGAGGGCCTACCATGTAGTCTGAGGGCCTACCATGTAGTCTGAGGGCCTACCATGTAGTCTGAGGGCCTACCATGTTGTCTGAGGGCCTACCATGTAGTCTGAGGGCCTACCATGTACTACATAACTATTCCAAAAGGGGTTTGTGCACTAAGAATGTAATGACTATGACTAGCTTCAGAAGACCATGACATGTCTAATGTTTTGAGTGAGATTGTAATGGATTTCCTTCAAACCTTCATTGCAAACCCAGATGGCATCATATTCTTGGGCCATTCAAACTCTGTGGTGTGAATTCTGATCCCGGATTCCACCAGGACTACGGCTTTAGAGTCTGGCCTGTCAATCAAAAGTAAAATAGCCAGTTAGGACTGTAACAAAGAAAAACAATTGTTGGAGAGCAAGTTAAATATACAATGACACACGGCAAAATAATTGTATATGTAGCTCTGTAATGTTACATTCACACGGGTTACAGAAAAGGTGCCATGTGCAATGGGGGGAGATTTACTAAAACTGGAGCACTCAGAATCTGGAGCGGCTGTACATGGTAGCCAATCAGCTTCTAACTTCAGCTCGTTCAATGAAGCTTTGACAATAAAACCTGGAGGTGGATTGGTTTCTATGTAGAGCTGCACCATATTTTGCACTCTCAAATTGTAGTAAATCTCCCCCATACTGTCAGCGCCTACCAAACACCCAGTCCAAGAAGGTGTATGGAGACAAATTGGCTTATTACACATTCCTGCTTTTATCGGACATTGCATTATGCCAGATAAAATGTTGACTTCTGCGTTGGGAGCAACAGCATCTTAATTCTACAGGTGATCAAACCAAACTCAGATCGGATGCTTTGGAGGCCATAGGAGAGATATGGGGTCTAAAAGACCCCAGATCTTACCATAAAGAGGACCTGTCAAGGCCCATGCTGTCACAAGGGATGTTGTTCATGCCTTGTGATAGCAATAAAGTTAATTTAAAAAAACATTAAAAAAAAAAAAAAAAAAAAGTACAGTGTTAAAACAAATGTAAATTAAAAAATATATAGATATATATATATAATAATAATAATAATATATATATACACACATACACAAAGGCAAATGTGCAGGTCAGCCCTGCCCACATATGTACATGTTGTTTAAACCACATGTGTGAGTGGGAGCAATAATTCCAGCACCAGACCTCCTGTGTAACTCTGAATTGGTAACCTGTCAAGGCTTATAAAGCGTCTCCTATGAAAAAGTTTTAGGTAATATAGTTTAGCGCTGTTCCACAG
Organism: Lithobates septentrionalis; assembly: GCA_037952835.1. NCBI lineage: Eukaryota > Metazoa > Chordata > Amphibia > Anura > Ranidae > Lithobates > Lithobates septentrionalis. Next base: position 183,479 of record JBBDGP010004578.1, on the reverse strand, counting down.
GCATACACAATTTTAAAGCATGGCATGTTAGGTGTCTATTTACTCGGCGTAACATCATTTTTTTTTTTATACCAAACAACTATTATATTGTGTTTCTATGTACTAAAACTCAGTGTATTTTTTCCTGAAAACTTGAGTTTGATAATCCACTGTGCAAATATTTTGTGACATAAAAAATTTGAAACACCCACCATTTTTAATCTTCAAGGTCTCTGATTATAAAATATATATTATTTTGGGGTTCCAAGTAATTTAACAAAAAAAAAAATCTAATTGTTCCGTGTATGAGAGAAATGTCAGTATTGGCCCAGAATGGAAGGCGTTTGTTACCCCAACATTTCATATTCCTGATATGTGCCTGCTGTACCATGTACTTGTATGAGAAAGTCTCCTGTCCTCTTTGTTTTGCTTCCTTTATGTGAAATCCCTGGTGTGCCTGTCAGTCCCTCTGCTTTCCTAATAAAAACTGACCACACTAAGCAGGAGAGCACACCGTGGTCAGTTCTCTAGCTATGATGGGAACTCAGCCTGCTCTCCTCCAATGATCAGACTTGTCCTGACACCCCCCCCCCCACTGCACAGCTATTCACTGAGAAGATCAGTGTGCTGCTGCTTCTCCTCCCCCAGCTCTTATGCAGCTGAGAACAGAGGAAATGTGATCACTAAAAAAAAGGCAACAAAGATATTTATAATGTTTTTTTTTATATCTATAAACATATGTTTTGCTTACCATTTCTATTTTAATCGCTTGCTGACCAGCGCACGCTGATGTACATCGGCAGAATGGCACTGGGGGCAAAAGGGCAAACAGGTATGTCCCCTTTAAGAAGCGGTGTTGCGGGCACGCGAGTGCCATGTCCTCCGTGACAGCGGGTCCCGTGGACTCGATGTCCGTCGGATGCCCGCGATCGTGTCACGGAGAGGTAGAACGGGGGGATGCTTTTGTAAACAAAGCATTTCCCCGTTCTGCCTAGTGACATGACAGAGATCCACTGCTCCCTGTCATCGAGAGCGGTGATCACTGTCCTGTGTGTTGTAGCCCATCCCCCCTAACAGTTAGAATCACTCCCTAGGACACACTTAACCCCTTCACTGCCCCCTAGTGGTTAACCCCTTCTCTGCCAGTGTCATTTACACAGTAATCAGTGCATTTTTAAAGCACTGATCGCTGTATAAATGACAACGGTCCCAAAATAGTGTCAAAATTGTCCGCCATAATGTCGCAGTCACGGTAAAAATCGCAGATCGCCATTACTAATTTAAAAAAAAATTATTAATAAAAGTGCCATAAAACTGTCCCGTTTTGTAGACGCTAGAAATTTTGCGCAAACCAATCAATATACGCTTATTGCGATTTTTTTTTAACCAAATCTACGTAGAAGAATACATATCGGTCTAATCTGAGGAAAAAAAAGGTTTTTTTATATATTTTTGGGGATATTTATTATAGCAAAAAGTAAAAATCATTGGTTTTTTTTTCAAAATTATCGCTCTTTTTTTTTCTGTTTATAGCGCAAAAAATAAAAACCACAGAGGTGACCAAATACCACCAAAAGAAAGCTCTGTTTGTGGGGGAAAAAAGAACGTCAATTTTGTTTGGGTGCAACGTCGCACGACCGTGCAATTGTCAGTTAAAGAGACGCAGTGCCGAATCGCAAAAAGTGCTCTGGTCAGGAAGGGGGTAAAATCTTCCGGGGCTGAAGCGGTTAAAAACCCATTTTATACTACACCAGGTCTCTTCGTTGTTATGAATGGTTCCTGGGCCCCTGTGAATGGGGCCCCGCTTTCTTGTACCGCCAGTCACCGTTACACACAGACATCCTAGACCCCAATCCCAGGAAATCCGTCTCCTCTTACTTTTGCAGGCGGATGAGGTAAGTCTTGTTATCCACATTGTAGACATTGTACACGCGCATGCCCAGCAGACTGAGGGATGAAGAGAGACAACACACAGGATTATTGAGAAGTTATAAGACCCCATTCGTAATAATGATCAGCACTGCACACCTGCAGCTCAGGCAGGGTAAGCTGGGACTTGTAGTCCCCCAACAGCTGGAGAGGAAGCTTCCCCACTCCCAAGGCTGATGTTCCAACCCCCCTGCAGCTCACACAGCCCTCCTTGTAGTCACCTGTCCTGCAGCTCTGAAATGACAGCCCGGATATCTATGGTATTGAATCTGTTCTTCATTCTGCCAGCTCCCACTTGTGCCCTCACTCCAGCCGGCCATACACTTCCTGCATCACATGACACGGCGAGCCACACGGATCAATTCTGTAAGAGCGTTCAGAACACGGTGCGACATCTAGTGGCGGTACATGGAACAGCGTGCAGGCTTAGATGCATTATTTACTTTTCTCCAGCAGAGGTCAGTGCTGCGCCCAGAGAATTCAGTACTAATATAAAATATACAGTATAAGAAATTCCTTTAGGCTTTATAATTATCCCTAAATTAACCACTTCAATGCCGGGCACTTTCGCCAAGGACAATTTTCAGCTTTCAGTGCTGTCGCACTTTAAATGACAATTGAGTGGTCATGCAACACTGTACCCAAACTAAAGTTTTATCATTTTCTTCCCACAAATGGAGTTTTCTTTTTAAAAAAAAGAACAAAGTTTTTGAAAAAATAGCGTTTTTCTTAGTTTCTGTCATAAAATTTTGTTTTCTCCTTCACTGACGAGCACTCATGAGGCGGCACTGATCAGGCGGCACCGATGGGCACTGATGAGTTGGCACTGATGGGCACTAATGAGAAGGCACTGATATGTAGAATTGATGGGCACTGATGAGGCGACACTGATGGGCACTGATGAGTTGGCAATGATGGGCACTAATGAGAAGGCACTGATATGTAGAATTGATGGGCACTGATGAGGCGACACTGATGGGCACTGATGAGTTGGCAATGATGGTCACTAATGAGAAGGCACTGATATGTAGAATTGATGGGCACTGATGAGTTGGCAATGATGGGCACTAATTAGAAGGCACTGATATGTAGAATTGATGGGCACTGATGAGGCGACACTGATGGGCACTGATGAGTTGGCACAGATGGGCACAGATATGTAGAATTGATGGGCACTGATAGGTGGCACAGATATGCAGCACTGATGGGCACCGATAGGCGGCACTGATATGCAGCACTGATGGGCACCGATAGGCGGCACTGATGGGCACTGACATGCAGCACTGATGGGCACTGACCGGCGGTCAAAAAAAAAAAAGGGTGTATAAAAAATAAAAATAATGAATAAAATAATATAAAAAAATAAAAAAGGATACATTTATGAGTAAATTTAAAGAATAAAGATATAAAAAAAGGTGTATAAAAATAATAAATAATAATGATAAATATAATAGTTAAAAATGAAGAAAAAATAATGAGGATAATAATTAATAAATATAAAAATAACTACAAATCAGGGTGTATAAAAATAATAAATGCATATTAAAAATAACAAAGGGTGTATAAAAAAAAGTAAAATAATGAGTAAAGCTAAAAATAAATAATGGTGTATAAAAAAAAGTGTGTGATGACATTAATAATGAATAAATATAAATAGATTGTGAATGGAAAAAAAGTTAAACAAATATAAACAAATAAAAGTAATATAAAATAAATAAATAAATGAGAGTATAAATATACATTAAAAAATAATAAAGATAATGAATAAAATTTTATAACAATAAAGATAATGAATAAAAATTTATATAAAAAATAAATAAAAAAGGATACATTTATGAATAAATTTAAAGAATAAAGATAAAAAAAGGGTGTATAAAAATAATAAATAATAATGATAAATATAATAGTTAGTAACTATAAAAAAAAACTCTAAATAAGGGTGTATAAAAATAAAGAAAAAAATATGAGGATAATAATTAATAAATATAAAAATAACTACAAATCAGGGTGTATAAAAATAATAAATCCATATGAAAAATAAAAAGGGTGAAGAAAAAGAAAAAAAATATATAATATTGAGTAAATCTAAAAATAAATAACGGTGTATAAAAATAAAAATGGGTGTGTGATGACATTAATAATGAATAAATATAAATAAAAGATTGTGAATGGAAAAAAATAGGTTAAAAAATATAAGCAAATAAAAGTAATATAAAATAAATAAATAAGAGAGTATAAATATACATAAAAAAATAAAGATAATGAATAAAAATTGATATAAAAAAATAAAAAAGGATACATGTATGAATAAATTTAAAGAATAAAGGTAAAAAAAGGGTGTATAAAATAAATAATAATGCTAAATATAATAGTTAATAAATGTAAAAATAAGGGTGTATAAAAATAAAGAAAAATAATGAGGATAATAATTAATAAATCTAAAAATAACTATGAATCAGGGTGTATAAAAATAATAAAAGGAAAAGGAAAAATCAAAAAGGGTAAAGAAAAAAATCTATATACTAATGGGTAAATGTAAAAATAAATAACGGTGTATAAAAATGGGTGCAAAGCATAAATGGCATAAATGAAATGAATAATGAAAAAAATGTAGGAAAAAAGAGACTGTGTTTCACTGTATTATCCAGGTTGCCCTAACTAACACCGGTGTCTTGCCGAATAAGTTCCTTCGGCGGATAGGTTCCCCCCCTGTACTGCGCAGGCGCAGCGCCTGCGCAGTACGTACTACTGTCGGCCGCCGGAGATAGCCGAAGCTCAAACGCTTCGATCAGCTGTACACGGCGCCTGCGCTCTGGGTCAATCTGGGTAAATGAACCTAATGTAGGGGGGGAGGTGGTTTGTCCTGGGGGGTCTATAGTAATGTAGGGGGGGTGGTTTGTCCTGGGGGGGGTCTATAGTAATGTAGGGGGGGGGGGGTTTGTCCTGGGGGGGTCTATACTAATGTAGGGGGAGGGGTTTGTCCTGGGGGGTCTATAGTAATGTAGGGGGGTGGTTTGTCCTGGGGGGGTCTATACTAATGTAGGGGGAGGGGTTTGTCCTGGGGGGTCTATAGTAATGTAGGGGGGGTGGTTTGTCCTGGGGGGGTCTATAGTAATGTAGGGGGATGGTTTGTCCTGGGGGGGTCTATAGTAATGTAGGGGGGGTCTATACTAATGTAGGGGGGGGGTTTGTCCTGGGGGGTCTTTAGTAATGTAGGGGGGGTGGTTTGTCCTGGGGGGGTCTATACTAATGTAGGGGGAGGGGTTTGTCCTGGGGGGTCTATAGTAATGTAGGGGGGTGGTTTGTCCTGGGGGGGTCTATAGTAATGTAGGGGGGTGGTTTGTCCTGGGGGGGTCTATACTAATGTAGGGGGAGGGGTTTGTCCTGGGGGGTCTATAGTAATGTAGGGGGGGTGGTTTGTCCTGGGGGGGTCTATAGTAATGTAGGTGGGGGTGGTTTGTCCTGGGGGTCTATACTAATGTAGGGGGGGTGGTGTGTCCTGGGGGGGTCTATACTAATGTAGGGGGGTGGTGTGTCCTGGGGGTCTATACTAATGTAGGGGGGGTGGTTTGTCCTGGGGGGGTCTATACTAATGTAGGGGGAGGGGTTTTTCCTGGGGGGTCTATAGTAATGTAGGGGGGTGGTTTGTCTTGGGGGGTCTATACTAATGTAGGGGGGTGGTTTGTCCTGGGGTCTATACTAATGTAGGGGGGTGGTTTCGTCCTGGGGGGGTCTATACTAATGTAAGGAGGGGTGGTTTGTTCTGGGGTGGTCTATACTAATGTAAGGAGGGGTGGTTTGTTCTGGGGGTGGTCTATACTAATGTAGGGGGGTGGTTTGTCCTGGGGGGTCTGTACTAATGTAGGGGAGGTAGTTTGGCTGGGGGGGTCTATACTAATGTAGGGGGGTGGTTTCGTCCTGGGGGGGTCTATACTAATGTAAGGAGGGGTGGTTTGTTCTGGGGGTGGTCTATACTAATGTAAGGAGGGTGGTTTGTTCTGGGGGTGGTCTATACTAATGTAGGGGGGTGGTTTCGTCCTGGGGGGGTCTATACTATTGAATGGTGGGGTGGTTTGTTCTGGGGGTGGTCTATACTAATGTAGGGGGGTGGTTTGTCCTGGGGGGTCTGTACTAATGTAGGGGAGGTAGTTTGGCTGGGGGGGTCTGTACTAATGCAGGGGGGTGGTTTGTCGGGGGATCTGTACTAATAGGGCGGGGTGGTTTGTTCTGGGGGGGTCTGTACTAATGCAGGGGGGTGGTTTGTCGGGGGATCTGTACTAATAGAGGGGGGTGGTTTGTTCTGGGGGGGTCTGTACTAATAGAGGGGGGTGGTTTGTTTGGGGGGGGGTCTGTAATAATAGAGGGGGGGTGATTTGTTATGGGGGGTCTTTACTAATGGAGGGGGGGTGGTTTGTTCTGGGGGGTCTGTACTAAAAGAGGGGGGTGGTTTGTCCTGAGGGGGTCTATACTGATGGGAGGTCTGTACTGAGAGAGGGGTTTATACTTAGTGGGGGGTCTGCACTTAGTGGAGGGGGGTCTGTACTGAGGGGCGACTATAGTTGGTGGAGGGGGTGACACCATGTTTTACCGCACTGGGTGACACCAACCCTAGTGACGCCACTGAAGGTGACAACAACTTATGAGGCCCAACAAACTAAACTCCTTTTTTTTTCTTTTTTTTTTTTTTTCTTTTTACAGCAGAATGACATTGTTCTTGGCAACAGAACAATAAAATACCCTAATGTGGTAATATTGCCTAATATGTAGAGAAGAGGGGAACCCCGACGATCCTGTCTTGGGGGAAGATACAGCTGGCCTGGATGGGTGTTCCCTGCCAATCACTACTTTTCCTCCAAACTAATTGCATGGATGACTGTGCTGCAAATTCTTAGAAACCTTCCTGTCTGACAACTCTCACCTTTCTCTATATACGGTATTTTTATATATACACTATATTGTCAAAAGTATTGGGTTGCCTACCTTTACATGCACATGAACTTTAATGCCATCCCGGTCTTAGACCCCATACACACTATTGGATTTTTTTTTTAGATGCAGATTTACCAAAACCAAATAATACCTGTATGAGGTCAAACCTTAAGAGTTTCAATTTGTATGCAATCAGGCAGGCCCTTGCACTACAGTACATGGTTTTGGTAAATCTGAAGACAAAAATCTGCAGAAAATCTAATAGTAGTCTGTAGGGTTCAATATTGAGTTGGCCCACCCTTTGCAGCTATAACAACTCCAACTCTTCTGGGAAGGCTGTCCACAAGGTTTAGGAGTGTGTCTATGGGAATGTTTGACCATTCTTCCAGAAGCGCATTTGTGAGGTCAGGCACTGATGTTGGACGAGAAGGCCTGGCTCGCAGTCTCCGCTCTAATTCATCCCAATGGTGTTTTATCAGGTTGAGGTCAGGACTCTGTGCAGGCAAGTCAAGTTCCTCCATCCCAAGCTCGCTCATCCATGTTTTGATGGACCCAAATCATTTGGTGGAGGGGGGATTATGGTGTGGGGTTGTTTTTTCAGGGGCTGGGCTTAGTTCCAGTGAAAAGAACTCTTAAGGCGTCAGCATACCAAGACATTTTGGACAATTTCATGCTCCCAATTTTATGTGAACAGTATGAGGATGGTCCCTTCCTGTTCCAACATGACGCACACCAGTGCACAAAGCAAGGTCCATAAAGACATGGATGAGCGAGTTTGGGGTGGAGGAATTTGACTGGCCGGCATAATATAAATGTATAATATAAAGCACTGCGTAAATTGATGGCGCTATATAAGTACCTTAATAATAATAATTGTTAGAAAACTTATAGCACCAAAATTGCTCTCTACTATACTTCCGCAGCGTAGGGAATGGGTTGCGGCCATCAATGCAGTCATCATACGAGAGAAACTAACTTATGCACATAGGGGAAGCCCATTTAAATTTGAACATATTTGGGATGCCTGGTTGGATAATCCTGGATTGGCCCCATTACAACTGGTCCAAAATAGAATTTTAGGAGGAAGCAATTCTTCTACTGTGCCATAATCTAAACTACTTGATAAGGTTTGCACTAACTGACTATCAACCTATAATTGATGTACACAAGGTCATATAGTCCCATAACTATATGCTGAAGCAGACGTGACATGCAGTGGTTACCTTAGTTATATGATTTTTGTTTCTGTTGGATTCCATTTTTTATTTGTTATTTTTTGAGATGTTAATACGCAACCCAGTTTGAAGGGTTTTGAAGGTACTTCTTCTTGCTCCCTGGGGTTTCTTTTTCTTTCTTTTTACCTCTGGGAACAAGGATAGGGACATAAAAGAAGTGGAAACACACCCAAAATGGTCAACATATGCCTGGAGGTATATCTAGGTCTTTATTTGTAATGTTTATTGTTGTGTAAGGTGTATGAATACTGAAAAATGACTACAAGAATCTTTTCTGGATAACCGTTTATTGCACAATGTTATATAACACTCATACTGTTGACTTTGTATCCGTGGCGGCTGGTGCTCAAAATTTTTGGGGGGGCGCAAACAAACTGAAAAATACTGAAAACCCCCCCCCCATCAATTGCAGCCTCACTGTGCCCATCAATTGAAGCCATTGTGCCCATCATACGCAGCCACGTGTGCCCATCATATGCAGCCAGTTGTGCCCATCAAACACAGCCACTTGTGTCCATCATATGCAGCCACTTGTGCCCGTCAAATGCAGCCACTTGTGCCCAGTATATGCAGCCACTTGTGCCCATCAAATGCAGCCACTTGTGCCCATCAAATGCAGCCACTTGTGCCCAGTATATGCAGCCACTTGTGCCCATCATATGCAGCCACTTGTGCCCCTCAAATTCACCCACTTGTGCCCATCAAATGCAGCCACTGTGCCCATCAAACACAGACACTTGTGCCCATCAAACACAGCCACTTGTGCCCATCATATGCAGCCACTTGTGTCCGTCAAATGCAGCCACTTGTGCCCAGTATATGCAGCCACTGTGCCCATCATACGCAGCCACTTGTGCCCATCAATTGCAGTCACTTGTACCCAGTATATGCAGCCAATTGTGCCCATCATATGCAGCCACTTGTGCCCATCAAATGCAGCCACTTGTGCCCGTCAAATGCAGCCACTTGTGCCCAGTATATGCAGCCGCTTGTGCCAATCAAATGCAGCCACTTGTGCCCAGCATATGCAGCCAATTGTGCCCATCATATGCAGCCACTTATGCTCATCAAATGCAGCCACTTGTGCCCATCAAATGCAGCCACTTGTGCCCGTCAAATGCAGCCACTTGTGCCCAGTATATGTAGCCGCTTGTGCCCATCAAATGCAGCCACTTGTGCCCAGTATAAGCAGCCAATTGTGCCCGTCAAATGCAGCCACTTGTGCCCGTCAAATGCAGCCACTTGTGCCCATCAAATGCAGCCACTTGTGCCCATCATATGCAGCCACTTGTGCCCATCATATGCAGCCACTTGTGCCCATCAAATGCAGCCACTTGTGCCCATCATATGCAGCCACCCTTCCCACCGACCCCCCAACTCGTGGGGCTCACGGCTCTGGCAGCACCCCCGTGCGTGGCTCTGAAAGAGCCGAGGGGACTTACCGCAGCAGCTCCTCTCCAATGCACCAAAGCGCGTGTCTCCTCCGCTCCTCTTCCTAAGTGCCAGGCATCCAATAGGGTGGCCTGGCTCTTTGGCCAATCAGGAAACAGCTCTGACACCCTGCCTCCTGATTGGCGGGGAGGAAGGTTAGTGTGAAAATATTGAAACTTTATTCGCTATCGTCACACAATTTGTAAGCCTATTAGAGCCTCTGGCTCTAATCAGGTGCTTCAAAAAGGACCACCCCCTCCCACCCCCGCCATAGGAATCCATGCGTCCGGCGTCCTGAAAGGGGCCGGATGCATGGATGGGAGGGCGGCGCCCGTGCGCCCACAGTGCATGGGCCACCACTGCTTTGTATACCCTTGTCAGTGTACAACGCTTCTCAACTGGATGTCTTAAGTGTTTGTTTGTCATAAAAGTTTTCAATAAAAACGATCTAATTTAAAAAAAAAAAAAAGTTTATGTGCGTGTAAAGGCAGGCAGACAGGCATCCCAATACTTTTTGCAACCGCAAGCCAAATCCTTTGCACAGTCCCACTTAAAGTGGAAGTAAAGTCATAACCAAACTAACTCTAAACCTACTCTCAGCCACATTCTATGCCTAATTTCTATACTTGCCGTTCCAGGCTGGTCCCACTTCTGAGCTGTTAGCAGCAGCTTCGGTATGTAGACCCGTGTAGGAGAGGCAGCTGACAACGAAAGCCCCATAGTAACTCTATGGGTGAAGTCACTTCCCAGGCATTTCCCAGCCGTTGTTGGTTGTATCCTGTACACACAGGACACCGCTGGAGACTGGACCAGAGCGGCTGCAGAACAGGTAAGTAAAGCAATTTTTTTTCTTTACAGGGCTAGAAAGATTAGGCTTAGAATGTGGCTGAGAGTAGGTTTAGTGTTAGGTTTTGCCTTTGCTTTCACTTTAAGCAAAAAAAAAAAAAAAAACAGATGTCAGTGTAGGCAGATGCAGTTAGCCACTTTTGCCACTAGGTGTCTCTGTACCAGAATAGTGTCTGGTACAGCAGGTAGCGACACTAGGGGATTGATTTACTAAAGGAACATAGACGGTTCACTTGCTCCAGAGCTTAGTAAATTAGGTACAACTTCACTTTGCAAAGAATACCCAATCACATGCAAGGAAAATAAAAAAAGCCGCTTTTTTGCTTGCACGTGATTGGATGATGGAAGTCATCAGAGCTCCTGCTCATTTACTCAGCTTTGTAGCAACTGCTCTTACAGAGTGCAACTGCACTTTACAAAGTGCACAGTCTATTTGCCTTTAGTAAATCAACCCCTAGGTGTAAGGCCCCTTTTAGGTAGAGCCCTCCCACAGTGATGTCAGAGGTGAGTCAATAGTGCTTCCTGAATGCCTGTCAGTAACTGCTATACCATACCAGAAAAGTTATCCACCGTGGATCACTGTTCAGAGCGCAGTAAGCGTTACCGCAAATGTGAAGGAGATCTAAGGAGATCTAAGGCTCCCTTTTTTTCTATCATAGAGAAAGACACGCTGGGCATTGTGGTACCCCAATCAGTGGATTTTGGAGTGAGGGGTATCTGGTTATGAAAACTGAACTTCTCCAGGGGTAAGCTCACTGTCTGCAAATAATTGGATTTTGTCCTTTGCTGTTCCAAGACATGCTGGGTGCAGTGGTGCATCTCCCTCTAGCTGATAAGGAGGCCAGGGAATTGGTAACAAATGCAGGTGAACTGAGAATCTTTTATATCCAGGATATGAACATAAAATGTATTATTTAAGAAACTGAACTGTATCTTTTTAACAATCTTTTGATCTGCAGATTCCCTTAGGGCTTGCTCACACCAGGTGTGGTTGCAGGAGCATTGCACAAAATTGTGCATTTTCCGGCACTGCATAAAAACAGGCTTCTTTCTGCAGACACACGCGGGTACCATTATTTCTTACTGGCACCCCCACACATCTGACAAATGCACATACGTTCCTGGCCACCAAAACCTCAGAATTATGTGGTTTGGTGCAGCACGGTGGAAAAAACGTCCTTGCACTGTTTTTTCCTGTTCCACGCCTGAAGGGAAGAATAATTAAATGAATGGGCTATGCCTAAACATGCGGCGAACGCATAAGCAAAGCGCAATTGGGCGCACCTTATGGTGTGAACGAGCCCTCCAGGAGAGAGTGTTTGTTACACATTGTGCACAAGAGAAAGCTACTATTATCTGAGAAGCTTAAATTTCTGTTGCTGCTGAGTGCTGAAGGCCGGGTTCACACATGTGCGGCCGCAGGTTCGTGCCTGGGGTCCAGTGCGTTCCTGTACACAGGTTCAGGTGTGATTTAGGTCTGAATTTTAGCCTGAATTCGCACCTGAACCAGACCCAAAGACCCACCGAACCCTTTTTCAATCTGGACCACGGCCGCCACAGACATGGGGAAGCCGGCATCCAATTTTCATATGTGTGAACCCAGCCTTACATGCTGAACCCAAAGGTTTCCTCAAAAGAGGAGGGTGCTTTATAAATGAAACAAAACAGAAAGTTACTTTTTTTTCAGATTAAGCTATCATTTTTGTTGTTGAATGATTTACACTCTGATTCCAGGGATTCTCCCCAACGTGTTCGTAGTTCTTCTGCTATAAGTTTGTGGTAGCAGGATAAATCTTCTGGGTTTGAAATGGGTCAATTGTTGAATTAATTTAATGTGATGGTCTTTGAACACTGGTGGGCTATAACAAAGACTGGATGAGGTGTGTGGTAAATTTCTCTTTTTATTGGGTAGCGAGGTGTCAACTTCTTTTCTATGACCATCCATGAAGTAGATACTACTCTTTTCCTGACCTTCTCTCTATCTTTCTGAATAAGCCCACTACGGGGATATCACATTTTCCAACATGACCCTCCATAAGGTAGAAAATTCTCTTTTCCTGGCCTATTCTCTATCTTTCAGATTACACCTACCACCAGGATATCACACTTCCAACATGACCCTCAATTAGGTAGAAACTACTCTTCTCCTGACCTTCTCTCTACCTTTCTGATTACGCTCACCACTGGAATATCACACCTCCAACATGAGTTTTCATAAAATAGAAACTACTCTTCTCCTGACCTTCTCTCTACCTTTCTGATTACGCTCACCACTGGAATATCACACCTCCAACATGAGTTTCCATAAAGTAGAAACTACTCTTCTCCTGACCTTCTCTCTACTTTTCCAATTAAGCCCACCACTGGAATACCACACCTTCCACATGGCCCTTCATTAGATAGAAACTACTCTACTACAGACCTTCTCTCTACCTTTCTGATTATGCCCACCACCAAGATATCACACCTCCAACATGACCCTCCATAAGGTAGAAACTACTCTTCTCCCGACCTTCTCTCTACCTTTCCGATTATGCCCACCACCGGGATATCACACCTCCAACATGACCCTCCAAAAGGTAGAAAATACTCTTTTCCTGACCTCCCCTCTGCTTTTCTGATTGCACCCACTATGGCAAGCTCATATCTTCCAACATAACCTCCTATAAGGTAGAATATACTGTTCTCCTACGTGTTGTCATACACCGTCCAGTGATGTAAGATATGGAGTGACTCTCTGCAGAGGTTATTACATCTGGTGTTGGCCGGGGAGGTTGTAGAAGGGGATATTGTATAATAGTAAAAATATTGCACATACTAATGGCAGAAGAGAAAACTTTATACAAAGTTGCCTCGCTCCCAGCTCACATACAGCCAGCCAAGAGTTAACTGCAGTCCAGATGTTGTTCAGCGACCAATCAGGAGGCAGTCTGGGGCAGTGGGGTGGGTCTTTCATTTTCCCATCTCACTCAGAAGCCATCTGTCCCTGGATCTGCAGTTCAGAAGATCTTCTGAGCTTCATCCACCTTGTGATCCCTTACTGCCCTGTACCTCCTGATCACTGGATCCCCTGTACCCCCTGATCACTGGATCCCCTGGATCCCCTGTACCCCCTGATCACTGGATCCCCTGTACCCCCTGATCACTGGATCCCCTGATCCCTGGATTCCCTGTACCCACTGATCACTGGATCCCCTGTACCCCCTGATCACTGGATCCCCTGGATCCCCTGTACCCCCTGATCACTGGATCCCCTGTACCCCCTGATCACTGGATCCCCTGGATCCCCTGTACCCCCTGATCACTGGATCCCCTGTACCCCCTGATCACTGGATCCCCTGATCCCTGGATTCCCTGTACCCCCTGATCACTGGATCCCCTGTACCCCCTGATCACTGGATCCCCTGATCCCTGGATTCCCTGTACCCACTGATCACTGGATCCCCTGTACCCCCTGATCACTGGATCCTCTGCATCCCCTGATCACTGGATCCCATGCACCCCCTGATCACTGGATCCCCTGTACCCCCTGATCACTGGATTCCCTGCACCCCCTGATGACTGGATTTACTGCACCTTTGATCCCTGGATCCCCTTCACTTCTGGTCACTGTATCCCCTGCTCCCCCTGATTTCTGCATCTTCTGCACCCCCTGATCTCTGCATCTCCTAAGCCCTTCTCTCTCCTGCTCCATGCCACCCTGAACACTGGCTGCCCTGCACAATCTCACCAGTGGATCTTCTGTCACCCTGTGATTCTCACCACTCCTGAACCCCTGAAAACTGATTCTCCTTTCCTGTATTACATGGTTCTTGCTGCCTGCATTGCCTTCTTCTGCTTGGTGCAACTCTGACTACTTGCTGCCTGCACCCCCCAACTACTGTTGTCTTTCTTTCTCACTGCCGATCTCTGGACCCCAAACACCTGCCTTCTCTGCACCCCCTCATTACTTTACCCTCTTCTGATCTTTATCTGCCCTGCACCTCCCTGATATCTATCACCCCTACACCCACTGATCTCTATATCCCCAACATCACTGATCTATATCTCCCCTGCACACCTGATACCCCTCAATATAAACCCTGCACCCTCTAATCACTGTCTTCCTATACCTTATGATCTCTTGTCTGCAGCACCTGATCTCTCCCCCTTGCCTCTCTTGAATTATCTCCTCTGCGACCCCCAATCTCTCTCCCCTGCACCCCCTGATCTCTCTCTCTCCTGCACCCCTTCATCTCTTTCCCTTGCCCCCCTCCCAAATTATTTCTCCCCTGCACTCTCTGATCTCTCTCCCCTTCACCCCCTGATCTCGTTCTCTTGCACCCCTTGATCTATCTTTCCTACACCCCATTCTCTCTCTCTCCTGCACCCCTTGATTTCTTTCCCTTGCCCCCCTTCAAAATGATTTCTCCCCTGCACCCCTGATCTCTCTCCCTTGCACCCCCTAATCTCGCTCTCCTGCGCCTCCTGATCTGTCTCTCCTTCACCCTCTGATGCACTCTCTGATCTCTTTCTCCTGCACCCCCTGATCTCTTTCACTTCCTTGCCCCCCCCAAAATATCTCTCCCCTGCACCCCGTGATCTCTCTTCACCCCTGCACCCCCTGATCTCTCTTCACCCCTGCACGCCCTGATCTCTTTCCCCTATACTCCTCGATTTCTAACTCCCCTGCACCCTTCATCTCTGTCCACAGTTGGTACTGTGAGAAATACCAGAGCAGGTAGGTCACCAGTATACATTGTACATGAGACATATTTATCTCTGATATCATTGTTGCTGTGCGTTGTGTATTGCTGGTCTGTCGCTGCTCCCACTGGAGCCCCCAGAGACTGCAGAATTACAGATTAACTTGTCGGACTCCAAAATGTTCTGCTATCATTTCAAATTAGCCCAAATGTTCTGATCTTAGGGGACCTTTTCTGTGGGCCACCAGTGTGGTCACCCAGGGCACTGTCCTGAGGGGGGCGCTATATCCGGCTTTAGTAATATGTACACAATGGTCATGCTAGGAAGGCTTTGATTTTTAGCTGGGGCATTTAAACTTTTACCCTATCGTGTCCTTGTGGTCCCAATTAGTGTCCTGAAGCAGTTCTTATAGCACAGTTTAAAGTGGAACTTTACCCATAACAACTTGATAAAAAAATTATGTTCTTTAGCAATGACTATGAGAGACTATGATGTCCGCTAAAGGTGACCCAACCGTCAATCCTGGGGCCTGAGTGGTTGTTCCCTGTGGTATGGCGACATCTGACATCTAATGTTTGGTGCCCCTTGAGAAAGTGGAACCATCATTATGAATAAACTTCTGACATGTCCCAGTTCACAGTAACAGTTAAAAGACGTCCTCCTGCATTAATCAGTAACTTTGCCTAGGCTGAGATGATGTTGTGAGTTTGCTGCAGGTGGAAGGAAGCATTTCCTCGATGACTGAGGAAATGCTTGAAGGCAGCAGCTGTAAAAACGTCCATTGTGCATAAGGCCTAAATGTATATAGATTGGTTTGCTTGAAAGTTATAGCACCTACAAACTATGGTATATATACTGGAAATTTTTAATTTTTTTTATACTACTAATGGTGGCGATCAGCGACTTATAATGGGGCTGTGATAGTGCGGCGACCAATCTGACACTAACTGACGCTGGGGGGGGGGGGGGGGGGCGGTACCAGAGGCGTTGCTAGGTGGCAAAAAGACAAGGGGCTTCAGCCGAAGTCCAAGAACCGGGGGGGGGGGGGTTGCAGCTTTTTTTTTGGGCTGGGTGGTGGGGTTGTGTGACTTACCAGTGACCATTACACTGACGTACATACACTGACCTGCCTGACTTTCACTATACACTGACCTACATAACCTACATTATACACTGACGTACATACACTGACCTGCCTGACCTTCACTATACACTGACCTACATAACCTACATTATACACTGACCTACATACACTGCCCTGCCTGACCTACACCCACTGACAGTGATCAGTGACCTGCCTGACCTACATACACTGACAGTGACCAGCCTGACCTACAAACACTAACAGTGACCAGTGACCTGCCTGACCTACATACACTGACCAGCCTGACCTACATACACTGACAGTGACCAGCCTGACCTACATACATCAACAGTGACCAGCCTGACCTACATACACTAACAGTGACCAGCCTGACCTACACACACTGTGACCTACCTCAGCTCAGCCGTGGTGTGCGGTCACAGCAGGCAGTCAGTCAGTCACTCGTCACCATCAGAGAGGAGCCGAGCCGAGGAGGAGAGGAGAGTCAGCCGCCCGCCCGAGCGGGGATGTAGTGTTCCCACCTTCTGGAGCCTGCAGGCTAAGATGGACGTCACGTCACACGTCCCGAGGTCCTGACATTGGCGCTGCAGGCTCCAGAAGGCGGGACCTGCGGCACTCGGCCACTTTCGGGCGCTACGGCAGTCGGCTACTTTCGGCCGCACTCGGCCACTTTCGCCCGCTGTGGCAGTCGGCTACTTTCGGCCGCACTCGCCCACTTTCGGACGCTATGGCAGTCGGCTACTTTCGGACGCACTCGGCCGCACTTACGACCAGATCGGTCCCGGCGGCCGGCGCTCGGGGCTAACAACGGAATTTAGCATTCCATAGACTTGGGGCTTTTGGGGGTCACATTCAGGGCTTCAGCCCCCCCTAGCCACCACCTCCCGACGCCCCTGGGGGGAACTGACTAACTTCCACTGACATCACCAGTGACACTAATACAGTGATCAGTGATAGTACTTTACACTGTCTCTGTACTAATGACACTGGCTGGGAAGGGGTTACATCTAGGGCAATTAAGGGGTTAAATGTGTAACTAACAATGTGTAAAATGTGCTAAAGTGTGCTGCTTTTAGTAAGAGATAGTAGCGATGCATACTACCACATTATGCATTTAGCTTGCAGGGAGAAAGTTTTTTTGTTTTTTTTTAAATTTACTACTGCTTTAACCCTAATAGGGCGTACACACGGTCGGACTTTGTTCGGACATTCCGACAACAAAATCCTAGGATTTTTTCCGACGGATGTTGGCTCAAACTTGTCTTGCATACACACGGTCACACAAAGTTGTCAGAAAATTCGATCATTCTGAACGCGGTGACGTAAAACACGTACGTCGGGACTATAAACGGGGCAGTAGCCAATAGCTTTCATCTCTTTATTTATTCTGAGCATGCGTGGCACTTTGTGCGTCGAATTTGTCTACACAATATCGGAAATTCCGACAACGGATTTTGTTCTCGGAAAATTTTATCTCCTGCTGTCCAACTTTGTGTGTCGGAAAATCCGATGGAAAATGTCCGATGGCGCCCACACACGGTCGGAATTTCCGACAACACGCTCCGATCGGACATTGTCCATCGGAAAATCCAACCGTGTGTACGGGGCATAACAGTGAACTTCTTCTATTTGCTCCCTTTTGGTCTCTGCCTGTACTGCACTCTTATCAGTTACATTGTTCCTCACTATCTCTGAGGACTACAGAACATCTTCCCCTATGTTAACCAGTTGCCAACCGGGCCAATTCTGACACTTCTCACATACAGTGCCTTGAAAAATTGTTCATACCCCTTGAAATTTTCCACATTTTGTCATGTTACAACCAAAATCTTAAGTGTATTTTTTTATGGATTTTCTGTGATAGACCAACACAAAGTAACACATAATTGTGAAGTGGAAGGAAAACGATAACGGTTTTCAATTTTTTTTAACAAATAAATATGTGAAAAGTGTGGTGTGCATTTGTATCCATCTCCCATGAGTCAATACTTTGTAGAACCTCCTTTCACTGTAATTACAGCTGAAAGTCTTTTTGGGGTTGTCTCTACCAGCTTTGCACATCTAGAGAGTGACATTTCTGCCCATTCTTCTTTGCAAAATACCTCAAAATTTTTCAGATTGTATGGAGAGCGTCTGTGAACAGCAATTTTCAATACTTGCCACAGATTCCCAATTGGATTTAGGTCTGGACTTTGACTGGGCCATTCTAACACATGAATATGCTTTCCAACCATTCCATTGTAGCTCTGGCTGTATGTTTAGGGTCATTGTCCTGCTGGAAGGTGAACCTCCACCCCAGTCTCAAGACTTTTGCAGACTCTAATGCCGCGTACACACGGTCGGACTTTTCGTCTACAAAAGTCAGACAGCCTGTCCGACAGACTTCCGGCAGACTTTCGGCGGACTTGCGGCGGACTTGCGGCATACTTTCTAACGAACGGACTTGCCTACACACGACCACACAAAAGTCCGACGGATTCGTACGTGATGACGTACACTGGACTAAAATAAGGAAGTTCATAGCCAGTAGCCAATAGGTGCCCTAGCGTGGCTTTTTGTCCGTCGGACTAGCACACAGACGAGCGGATTTCGGGGTCCGTCGTAGTTACGACGTAAAGATTTGAAGCATGTTTCAAATCTAAAGTACGTCGGATTTGAGGCTAAAAAAGTACGTTGAAAGTCCGGAGAAGCCCACACACGATCGGATTACCAGCCAGCTTTAGTCCGTCAGCGTCCGTTGGACTTTTGTAGACGAAAAGTCCGACCGTGTGTACGCGGCATAATAGGTTTTCTTCTAAGATTGCCCTGTATTTGGCTCCATCCATCTTCCCATCAATTCTGACCAGCTTCCCTGTCCCTGCTGAAGAAAAGCTTTCCCACATGATGCTGCCACCATCATGTTTCATGGTGGGGATGGTGTGTTCAGGGTGTTGTGATCAGTGTTAGTTTTCCGCTACACATAGCATTTTGCTTTTATGCCAAAAAGTTCAATTTTGGTCTCATCTGACCAGAGCACCTTCTTCCACATGTTTGCTGTGTCCTCCACATGGCTTCTTGCAAACTGCAAACAGGACTTCTTATGGCTTTCCTTCAACAATGGCTTTCTTCATGCCACTCTTCCATAAAGGCCAGATTTGTTACCATACCATATTTGTGCCATACTCTTTCCATTTTCGGATGATGGATTGAACAGTGCTCCGTGAGATGTTCAAAGCTTGGGATATTTTTTTATAACCTACTTTAAACATCTCCACAATTTTATCCCTGATCTGTCTGGTGTGTTCACTAAGGTATTCTAACAAACCTCTGAGGGCTTTACAGAACAGCTGTATTTATATTGAGATTAAATTACACACAGGTGGAATCTATTTACTAATTAGGTGACTTCTGAAGGCAATTGGTTCCACAAGATTTTAGTTAGGGGTATCAGAGAAAAGGGGGCTGAAAAGAAATGTCCCCCACACTTTTCACATATTTATTTGTAACAGTACGGTGGGCTCAGTATTATCTGTATAATACGCACAGTACGGTGGGCTCTGTATGATCCGTATAATACGCACAGTACGGTGGGCTCTGTATGATCCATATAATGCACACAGTATGGTGGGCTCTGTATGATCCGTATAATGCGCACAGTATGGTGGGCTCTGTATGATCTGTATAATACGCACAGTATGGTGGGCTCTGTATGATCTGTATAATGCGCACAGTATGGTGGGCTCTGTATGATCCATATAATGCTCACAGTATGGTGGGCTCTGTATGATCTGTATAATGCGCACAGTATGGTGGGCTCTGTATGATCTGTATAATGCGCACAGTATGGTGGGCTCTGTATGATCTATATAATACGCACAGTATGGTGGGCTCTGTATGATCTATATAATGCGCACAGTATGGTGGGCTCTGTATGATCCGTATAATACGCACAGTATGGTGGGCTTTGTATGATCTATATAATGCGCACAGTATGGTGGGCTCTGTATGATCTGTATAATACGCACAGTATGGTGGGCTCTGTATGATATATATAATACGCACAGTATGGTGGGCTCTGTATGATCCGTATAATACGCACAGTATGGTGGGCTCTGTATGATCTATATAATGCGCACAGTACGGTGGGCTCTGTATGATATATATAATACGCACAGTATGGTGGGCTCTGTATGATATATATAATACGCACAGTATGGTGGGCTCTGTATGATCCGTATAATACGCACAGTATGGTGGGCTCTGTATGATCTATATAATGCGCACAGTACGGTGGGCTCTGTATGATATATATAATACGCACAGTACGGTGGGCTCTGTATGATATATATAATACGCACAGTATGGTGGGCTCTGTATGATCCGTATAATGCGCACAGTATGGTGGGCTCTGTATGATCCGTATAATACGCACAGTATGGTGGGCTCTGTATGATATATATAATACGCACAGTATGGTGGGCTCTGTATGATCCGTATAATGCGCACAGTATGGTGGGCTCTGTATGATCTATATAATGCGCACAGTACGGTGGGCTCTGTATGATATATATAATACGCACAGTACGGTGGGCTCTGTATGATATATATAATACGCACAGTATGGTGGGCTCTGTATGATCCGTATAATGCGCACAGTATGGTGGGCTCTGTATGATCCGTATAATACGCACAGTATGGTGGGCTCTGTATGATATATATAATACGCACAGTATGGTGGGCTCTGTATGATCCGTATAATGCGCACAGTATGGTGGGCTCTGTATGATCCGTATAATACGCACAGTATGGTGGGCTCTGTATGATCTGTATAATACGCACAGTATGGTGGGCTCTGTATTATCTGTATAATGCGCACAGTATGGTGGGCTCTGTATTATCTGTATAATGCGCACAGTACGGTGGGCTCTGCATGATCTGTATAATGCGCACAGTACGGTGGGCTCTGTATGATCTATATAATGCGCACAGTACGGTGGGCTCTGTATGATCTATATAATGCGCACAGTACGGTGGGCTCTGTATGATCTATATAATGCGCACAGTACGGTGGGCTCTGTATGATCCATATAATACGCACAGTATAGTGGGCTCTGAATGATCCATAAAATATGCACAGTATGGTGGGCTCTGTATGATCCGTATAATGCGCACAGTATGGTGGGCTCTGTATGATCCATATAATGCGCACAGTATGGTGGGCTCTGTATGATCCGTATAATACGCACAGTATGGTGGGCTCTGTATGATCCGTATAATGCGCACAGTATGGTGGGCTCTGTATGATCCGTATAATGCGCACAGTATGGTGGGCTCTGTATGATCCGTATAATACGCACAGTATGGTGGGCTCTGTATGATCTGTATAATGCGCACAGTATGGTGGGCTCTGTATGATCTGTATAATACGCACAGTACGGTGGGCTCTGTATGATCTGTATAATACGCACAGTATGGTGGGCTCTGTATGATCTGTATAATGCGCACAGTATGGTGGGCTCTGTATTATCTGTATAATGTGCACAGTACGGTGGGCTCTGTACGGTGGGCTCTGTATGATCTGTATAATACGCACAGTATGGTGGGCTCTGTATGATCTGTATAATGCGCACAGTATGGTGGGCTCTGTATGATCCGTATAATACGCACAGTATGGTGGGCTCTGTATGATCTATATAATGCGCACAGTATGGTGGGCTCTGTATGATCTGTATAATACGCACAGTATGGTGGGCTCTGTATGATCTATATAATGCGCACAGTACGGTGGGCTCTGTATGATCTGTATAATACGCACAGTATGGTGGGCTCTGTACGGTGGGCTCTGTATGATCTGTATAATACGCACAGTATGGTGGGCTCTGTATGATCTGTATAATGCGCACAGTATGGTGGGCTCTGTATGATCCGTATAATACGCACAGTATGGTGGGCTCTGTATGATCTATATAATGCGCACAGTATGGTGGGCTCTGTATGATCTGTATAATACGCACAGTATGGTGGGCTCTGTATGATCTATATAATGCGCACAGTACGGTGGGCTCTGTATGATCTGTATAATACGCACAGTATGGTGGGCTCTGTATGATCTGTATAATACGCACAGTATGGTGGGCTCTGTATGATCTATATAATGCGCACAGTATGGTGGGCTCTGTATGATCTGTATAATACGCACAGTATGGTGGGCTCTGTATGATATATATAATACGCACAGTATGGTGGGCTCTGTATGATCCGTATAATACGCACAGTATGGTGGGCTCTGTATGATCTATATAATGCGCACAGTACGGTGGGCTCTGTATGATCTGTATAATACGCACAGTATGGTGGGCTCTGTATGATATATATAATACGCACAGTATGGTGGGCTCTGTATGATCTGTATAATACGCACAGTATGGTGGGCTCTGTATGATCTGTATAATACGCACAGTATGGTGGGCTCTGTATGATCTGTATAATGCGCACAGTATGGTGGGCTCTGTATGATCTATATAATGCGCACAGTACAGTGGGCTCTGTATGATCTGTATAATGCGCACAGTATGGTGGGCTCTGTATGATCTGTATAATGCGCACAGTATGGTGGGCTCTGTATGATCCGTATAATGCGCACAGTACGGTGGGCTCTGTATGATCTGTATAATGCGCACAGTATGGTGGGCTCTGTATGATCCATATAATACGCACAGTATGGTGGGCTCTGTATGATCCGTATAATACGCACAGTATGGTGGGCTCTGTATGATCCGTATAATGCGCACAGTATGGTGGGCTCTGTATGATCCGTATAATGCGCATAGTATGGTGGGCTCTGTATGATCTGTATAATACGCACAGTATGGTGGGCTCTGTATGATCTATATAATGCGCACAGTATGGTGGGCTCTGTATGATCTGTATAATACGCACAGTATGGTGGGCTCTGTATGATCTGTATAATACGCACAGTATGGTGGGCTCTGTATGATCTGTATAATGCGCACAGTATGGTGGGCTCTGTATGATCTGTATAATGCGCACAGTATGGTGGGCTCTGTATTATCTGTATAATGCGCACAGTACGGTGGGCTCTGTACGGTGGGCTCTGTATGATCTGTATAATACGCACAGTATGGTGGGCTCTGTATGATCTGTATAATGCGCACAGTATGGTGGGCTCTGTATGATCTGTATAATGCGCACAGTATGGTGGGCTCTGTATTATCTGTATAATACGCACAGTACGGTGGGCTCTGTACGGTGGGCTCTGTATGATCTGTATAATACGCACAGTATGGTGGGCTCTGTATGATCTGTATAATACACACAGTATGGTGGGCTCTGTATGATCTGTATAATGCGCACAGTATGGTGGGCTCTGTATGATCTGTATAATACGCACAGTATGGTGGGCTCTGTATGATCTGTATAATGCGCACAGTATGGTGGGCTCTGTATGATCTGTATAATGCGCACAGTACGGTGGGCTCTGTACGGTGGGCTCTGTATGATCTGTATAATACGCACAGTATGGTGGGCTCTGTATGATCTGTATAATACGCACAGTATGGTGGGCTCTGTATGATCTGTATAATGCGCACAGTATGGTGGGCTCTGTATGATCTGTATAATACGCACAGTATGGTGGGCTCTGTATGATCTGTATAATGCGCACAGTACGGTGGGCTCTGTATGATCTGTATAATGCGCACAGTACGGTGGGCTCTGTATGATCTGTATAATGCGCACAGTATGGTGGGCTCTGTATGATCCGTATAATACGCACAGTATGGTGGGCTCTGTATGATCCGTATAATGCGCACAGTACGGTGGGCTCTGTATGATCTGTATAATGCGCACAGTACGGTGGGCTCTGTATGATCCATATAATACGCACAGTATGGTGGGCTCTGTATGATCCGTATAATACGCACAGTATGGTGGGCTCTGTATGATCCGTATAATGCGCACAGTATGGTGGGCTCTGTATGATCTGTATAATGCGCACAGTACGGTGGGCTCTGTATGATCTGTATAATACGCACAGTATGGTGGGCTCTGTATGATCTATATAATGCGCACAGTATGGTGGGCTCTGTATGATCTGTATAATACGCACAGTATGGTGGGCTCTGTATGATCTGTATAATACGCACAGTATGGTGGGCTCTGTATGATCTGTATAATGCGCACAGTATGGTGGGCTCTGTATTATCTGTATAATGCGCACAGTACGGTGGGCTCTGTACGGTGGGCTCTGTATGATCTGTATAATACGCACAGTATGGTGGGCTCTGTATGATCTGTATAATGCGCACAGTATGGTGGGCTCTGTATGATCTGTATAATACGCACAGTATGGTGGGCTCTGTATGATCTGTATAATACGCACAGTATGGTGGGCTCTGTATGATCTGTATAATACGCACAGTATGGTGGGCTCTGTATGATCTGTATAATACGCACAGTATGGTGGGCTCTGTATGATCTGTATAATGCGCACAGTATGGTGGGCTCTGTATGATCCGTATAATACGCACAGTATGGTGGGCTCTGTATGATCCATATAATACGCACAGTATGGTTGGCTCTGTATGATCCATATAATGCGCACAGTATGGTGGGCTCTGTATGATATATATAATACGCACAGTATGGTGGGCTCTGTATGATCTGTATAATACGCACAGTATGGTGGGCTCTGTATGATATATATAATACGCACAGTACGGTGGGCTCTGTATGATATATATAATACGCACAGTACGGTGGGCTCTGTATGATCTGTATAATACGCACAGTATGGTGGGCTCTGTATGATCTGTATAATACGCACAGTACGGTGGGCTCTGTATGATATATATAATGCGCACAGTACGGTGGGCTCTGTATGATCTGTATAGTATGCACAGTATGGTGGGCTCTGTATGATATATATAATACGCACAGTACGGTGGGCTCTGTATGATATAT
This sequence comes from Lithobates septentrionalis, assembly GCA_037952835.1. Lineage (NCBI taxonomy): Eukaryota > Metazoa > Chordata > Amphibia > Anura > Ranidae > Lithobates > Lithobates septentrionalis. The sequence goes on along the minus strand of JBBDGP010004578.1, from coordinate 158,378 downwards.
ATAATACGCACAGTATGGTGGGCTCTGTATGATCTGTATAATACGCACAGTATGGTGGGCTCTGTATGATCTATATAATGCGCACAGTACGGTGGGCTCTGTATGATATATATAATACGCACAGTATGGTGGGCTCTGTATGATCTATATAATACGCACAGTACGGTGGGCTCTGTATGATATATATAATACGCACAGTACGGTGGGCTCTGTATGATCCATATAATGCGCACAGTATGGTGGGCTCTGTATGATCTGTATAATACGCACAGTATGGTGGGCTCTGTATGATCTGTATAATACGCACAGTATGGTGGGCTCTGTATGATATATATAATACGCACAGTACGGTGGGCTCTGTATGATATATATAATACGCACAGTACGGTGGGCTCTGTATGATCTGTATAATACGCACAGTACGGTGGGCTCTGTATGATATATATAATACGCACAGTATGGTGGGCTCTGTATGATATATATAATACGCACAGTATGGTGGGCTCTGTATGATATATATAATACGCACAGTACGGTGGGCTCTGTATGATCTGTATAGTACGCATAGTATGGTGGGCTCTGTATGATCTGTATAATACGCACAGTACGGTGGGCTCTGTATGATATATATAATACGCACAGTACGGTGGGCTCTGTATGATCTCTATAATATGCACAGTACGGTGGGCTCTGTATGATCTGTATAATACGCACAGTACGGTGGGCTCTGTATGATCTGTATAATACGCACAGTACGGTGGGCTCTGTATGATATATATAATACGCACAGTATGGTGGGCTCTGTATGATATATATAATACGCACAGTACGGTGGGCTCTGTATGATCTCTATAATATGCACAGTACGGTGGGCTCTGTATGATCTGTATAGTACGCATAGTATGGTGGGCTCTGTATGATCTGTATAGTACGCATAGTATGGTGGGCTCTGTATGTGGGAGATTCTCAGTTTTTATTACCAAGCTCAGATGCTAAAATTAGATTGTGAGCTGTAAGGACTTTGTACCGTCTGCTGTTTATGTGGCGTGGAATGGTGGAGAGGTGAGAATTGCACACCCGACTCCCGATAATCTGAGCCTGGACTTCCTGAGCACCTCTGACTTCCTGTGCACTACAAGCCCCAGCATGCCCCGATCACCAGCTGTATGTATAAGGTAAGTCTTCGCTTCATTAGACTGAGCTGTGAGGGGGGGAAGGTTTTCTAGATCTCTTTTTCATGTGTATAACAGACCAGCTTTATATATACAGTGTGTGTGTGTATATACATTATTTCACAAAAGTGAGTACACCCCTCACATTTTTGTAAATATTTTATTCTATCTTTTTATGTGACAACACTGAAGAAATGACACTTTGCTACAATGTAAAGTAGTGAGTGTACAGCTTGTATAACAGTGTAAATTTGCTGTCCCCTCAAAATAACTCAACACACAGCCATTAATGTCTAAACCGCTGGCAACAAAAGTGAGTACACCCCTAAGTGAAACTGTCCAAATTGGGCCCAAAGTGTCAATATTTTTTGTGGCCACCATTATTTTCCAGCACTGCCTTAACCCTCTTGGGCATGGAGTTCACCAGAGCTTCACAGGTTGCCACTGGAGTCCTCTTCCACTCCACCATGACGACATCATGGAGCTGGTGGATGTTAGAGACCTTGCGCTCCTCCACCTTCCGTTTGAGGATGTCCCACAGATGTTCAATAGGGTTTAGGTCTGGAGACATGCTTGGCCAGTCCATCACCTTTACCCTCAGCTTCTTTAGCAAGGCAGTGGTCATCTTGGAGGTGTGTTTGGGGTCGTTTTCATGTTGGAATAGATATACACTCAGGGGACAATCCCCCCTCCTTTGCATAATTACACAGGGTGGAGCAACAAGAGACATACAGGTGTATTCAAACTTCTCACCAGTAGACTGTCCTATCTACAGGGAGAGCTGCTGGAGGAATTCCCCCCTCCCTCCTCACAGCTAATCCACAGAGACATATACATCCCATAATAGGTTGCTCCCAAGGCAGACACAAGCAATAGAACAATGGGATACAGCCACACCTCAAACGATCTAGAAAAGAGTCTACAACAGTATGAGACAATATACAATATATATATATATATATATATATATATATATACACACAATATTCCAGTGTGGTTGTACAGTGAGTCTGGTTAGTGCAGACCTGACTGGGGTTCTCGGTCACCCTGTGCCCCTAATAGCAACAGAGTACCTGGGGGAGCTGAACAAGGAGATTCCAGTGCTCTCCAAGGTAATCTGGGTTCCACAAGCCCCCCACCCAAGGTGACTCCAGTCACACTCCCCATTCACACCTGAGACCTTGTAACACTAACGAGTCACATGACACCAGGGAGGGAAAATGGCTAATCATGCCCAATTTGGACATTTTCACTTAGGAGTGTACTTACTTTTGTTGCCAGCAGAGTGTAGACATTAGTCAGTGAAACAAAGTGTAGCGCTGAAAAGTGAAAAATTACTGAATGCACAATAAATACACAAATGTGAAAATAAACAAATATGCTTAAAGCATATTTGTTTATTTTCACATTTGTGTATTTATTGTGCATTCAGTAATTTTTCACTTTTCAGCGCTACACTTTGTTTCACTGGGTAATTTTAACAAATATTCTATTTGTTGTGTTAGCTGCTTATAATTTAGAGTAAGCGCAAATTTACTGCTGTTGTGTTTTGCCTACAGAGTGTAGACATTAATGGCTGTGTGTTGAGTTATTTTGAGGGGACAGCAAATGTACAGTTATACAAGCTGTACACTCACTACTTTACATTGTAGCAAAGTGTCATTTCTTCAGTGTTGTCACATGAAAAGATATAATAAAATATTTACAAAAATGTGAGGGGTGTACTCAATTTTGTGAGATACTGTATATGTGTGTATATATATATATATATATATATATATATATATATATATGTATATATATATATATATATATATATATATATATACTCACTTTATATATAATATATATATATATATATATATATATATATATATATATATATATATATATATATATATATATATATATATATATACTTATGTGAGAAACTGTATATATATATATATATATATATATATACACTACCGTTCAAAAGTTTGGGGTCACCCAAACAATTTTGTGTTTTCCATGAAAAGTCACACTTATTCACCACCATACGTTGTGAAATGAATAGAAAATAGAGTCAAGACATTGACAAGGTTAGAAATAATGATTTGTATTTGAAATAACATTGTTTTTACATCAAACTTTGCTTTCATCAAAGAATCCTCCTTTTGCAGCAATTACAGCATTGCACACCTTTGGCATTCTAGCTGTTAATTTATTGAGGTAAGCTGGAGAAATTGCACCCCACGCTTCTAGAAGCAGCTCCCACAAGTTGGATTGGTTGGATGGGCACTTCTGGCGTACCATACGGTCAAGCTGCTCCCACAACAGCTCAATGGGGTTCAGATCTGGTGACTGTGCTGGCCACTCCATTACCGATAGAATACCAGCTGCCTGCTTCTGCTGTAAATAGTTCTTGCACAATTTGGAGGTGTGTTTAGGGTCATTGTCCTGTTGTAGGATGAAATTGGCTCCAATCAAGCGCTGTCCACTGGGTATGGCATGGCGTTGCAAAATGGAGTGATAGCCTTCCTTATTCAGAATCCCTTTTACCCTGTACAAAGCTCCCACCTTACCAGCACCAAAGCAACCCCAGACCATCACATTACCTCCACCATGCTTAACAGATGGCGTCAGGCATTCTTCCAGCATCTTTTCATTTTTTCTGCGTCTCACAAACGTTCTTCTTTGTGATCCAAACACCTCAAACTTGGATTCATCCGTCCACAACACTTTTTTCCAGTCTTCCTCTGTCCAATGTCTGTGTTCTTTTGCCCATCTTAATCTTTTTCTTTTATTGGCCAGTCTCAGATATGGCTTTTCCTTTGCCACTCTGCCCTGAAGCCCAAAATCCTGCAGCCGCCTCTTCACTGTAGATGTTGACACTGGTGTTTTGCGGGTACTATTTAATGAAGATGCCAGTTGGGGACCTGTGAGGCGTCTGTTTCTCAAACTAGAGACTCTAATGTGCTTATCTTCTTGCTTAGTTGTGCAACGCGGCCTCCCACTTCTTTTTCTACTCTGGTTAGAGCCTGTTTGTGCTGTCCTCTGAAGGGAGTAGTACACACCGTTGTAGGAAATCTTCAATTTCTTTGCAATTTCTCGCATGGAATAGCCTTCATTTCTAAGAACAAGAATAGACTGTCGAGTTTCAGATGAAAGTTCTCTTTTTCTGGCCATTTTGAGCGTTTAATTGACCCCACAAATGTGATGCTCCAGAAACTCAATCTGCTCACAGGAAGGTCAGTTTTGTAGCTTCTGGAAGGAGCTAGACTGTTTTTAGATGTGTGAACATGATTGCACAAGGGTTTGCTAATCATCAATTAGCCTTCTGAGCCAATGAGCAAACACATTGTACCATTAGAACACTGGAGTGATAGTTGCTGGAAATGGGCCTCTATACACCTATGTAGATATTGCACCAAAAACTAGACATTTGCAGTTAGAATAGTCATTTACCACATTAGCAATGTATAGAGTATATTTGTTTAAAGTTAGGACTAGTTTAAAGTTAGCTTCACTTAAAAGTACAGTGCTTTTCCTTCAAAAATAAGGACATTTCAATGTGACCCCAAACTTTTGAACGGTAGTGTATATATATATATATATATATATATATATATATATATATATATATATATATATATACAGTTTCTCACATAAGTATATATATATATATATATATATATATATATATAAAGTGAGTATATATATATATATATATATATATATATATATATATATTGTATATTGTATATGTGTGTGTGTGTGTGTGTGTGTGCATGTATGGGCCAGACATTGTCCCTAATTCCATATGCAATCTCTGTTTCCTTCTTAGCAGCATTACACATTGGTTGTGCTTTACTGATCCTCCTCACAATGTAAGTCTCTGGGGTTAATTTACTAAAGGCAAATGCACTAGGGTTGCCACCTTTTCTTGAAGCCAAACCCGAACACTTTAGCGGCCTGAGACACCTTTGGGTGCCCCAAGGAGAGTAATGAGGTGCGCATAGCGTGCAGCAGCAAACAGTGGGTGTCAGTATGGATTTGATTTAAATCATAATTTTTAAAGAGCAACTGTCATCTCTGTCCTGCAGCAGCTCCTCCTCTGACCCGCTGTTGACTCACCGACAGTCCCATTCACATTAATGGGACAGCTGGTGATGCGGCAGTGACACAACAAGGTGAGGGACGTGGGGGCAGCAGGTGAGTGGATGCCGCTAACAGGCACTGCTATGATGGGTCTGAAATGACAGGTGCTCTTTAAATGTAAAGACTCATTCTTGCTGTTAGAATCTTTAATATTTGCAAAAAATGAAGGTTTCCTATTTAGAATAATAAGCTGCCAGGTTAGTAAAACTGCGATATCAGAGCCGATCCAATCATACAGTTTGTAGTGTACACAGATTTGCAAAACAATGGGATAAAGGAATATTCCTGAGCTTTGTTTTATCTCATGATTACTGTGAAATTGTGTGAATACATCAATGCAGTGCATGTTATCTCAGTTTGCAGAGCTTGGATTAATTGAATGAGTTTACCAAAATATTGAAGAATATACAGCCTCATGCTACATAACTAAGCTCCATTCCATGCTGAATAAACTAAATTATTAGTGTATCCTAAATAGAAAAGCCTGATAAAGGCAAGCAAAGGGCCGCATCCAGTCCCAGGGCCAAAGTTTGGAGACCACTGCCCTAGGGATCCTAGAGACTCAGTGATGATATTGCTAGGTCCAACATAAGGCCTGTAATGAAAACACAAAAGTTATATTTGTGTGTTTGGTGGAAAAGAGGAAACAAGGAAGGCAAAGGCACATTAAACTTCAGATTTAAGCAGTGTAGAGAGAATTATTACCCTAGGTAGCTCTCCCAGGAGTGCTGTCTCTATGCTTTAGTAGGGATGGGGTGTGCAAGCAGGAAAATAGCAAAATCTTCAAGTGGAACTAAAGTTGCGCTATGATACACTGTCAGCAGGCAGGCATTTTGCTGCAGAGGAGAAATGCAATGTCTCTTCTGCTATAAAACCTACAGTACCTGCCTGCTCACAGCCATCCCTGGACAGCCTACAGAAGCCGGGCCAATCCTGTGTGCCGAGATGACTAGCTCCTGTGCATGAGCAAGGGGGAAGTCATCCCGCACTGGCCAAAGAGATGGGGAAACCCAACACACAGGGGAAGATGCCAATGCCAGCGAGGTAGCATTGAAAAGGTGAGTATCGTGTCTTTAGTTCTGCTTTACCTGGCATCCGAAGCAATCATGCTATTTACCCCTCAGGATCAGGGCCGTCTTTAATATTAATTGGGCTCTGGACAAATATTTTTTTGCAATTGGTTGCCAGAGGTTACAGCCTATCACTACCACTCACTGATGGGTTGCTAGAGGTTACAACACATAATTTCTGCTTGCATATCAGTTGCTAGAGGTTACAGCACATCGTTACCACTCACTGATTGGTTGCTAGAGATTACAGCAGATCACTACTGTTCACTGATTGATTGCTACAGGTTACTGAACATCATTACCACTCACTGAGCAGTGGAGCAATCCCAAATAATTGAGCAATAAAGCGGCACATTACTACACATACTACAGGAGAGGGTCAGAGACTGCTGACATACTGCAGGAGAGGGTCAGAGACTGCAGACATACTACAGGAGGGGGTCAGAGACTGCAGACATACTACAGGAAGGGGTCAGAGACTGCAGGCATACTACAGGAGAGGGTCAGAGACTGCAGACATAATGCAGGAGATGGTCAGAGACTGCAGACATACTGCCGGAAACTGCAAACATACTGCCGGAAACTGCAAACATACTGCAGGGGATGACCAGAGACTGCGGACATACTGCAGAAGATGACCAGAGACTGCAGATATACTGCTGGAGATGACCACAGACTGCAGACATTCTGCAGGAGATGACCAGAGACTGCAGACATACTACAGGATTGGGTCAGAGACTGCAGACATACTGCAGGAGATGACCAGAGACTGCGGACATTCTGCAGGAGATGACCAGAGACTGCAGACATACTACAGGAGAGGGTCAGAGACTGCAGACATAATGCATTAGAGGGTCAGAGACTGCAGACATAATGCAGGAGGGGGTCAGAGACTGCAGACATACTACAGCAGAGTGTCAGAGACTTCCGACATACTACAGGAGAGGGTCAGAGACTGCAGACATAATGCAGGAGATGGTCAGAGACTGCAGACATAATGCAGGAGAGGGTCAGAGACTGCAGACATACTACAGGAGAGGGTCAGAGACTGCAGACATAATGCAGGAGATGGTCAGAGACTGCAGACATACTGCCGGAAACTGCAAACATACTGCCGGAAACTGAAAACATACTGCAGGGGATGACCAGAGACTGTGGACATACTGCAGAAGATGACCAGAGACTGCAGATATACTGCAGGAGATGACCACAGACTGCAGACATTCTGCAGGAGATGACCAGAGACTGCAGACATACTACAGGATTGGGTCAGAGACTACAGACATACTGCAGGAGATGACCAGAGACTGTGGACATTCTGCAGGAGATGACCAGAGACTGCAGACATACTACAGGAGACGGTCAGAGACTGCAGACATAATGCATTAGAGGGTCAGAGACTGCAGACATAATGCAGGAGGGGGTCAGAGACTGCAGACATACTACAGCAGAGTGTCAGAGACTTCTGACATACTACAGGAGAGGGTCAGAGACTGCAGGCATAATGCAGGAGATGGTCAGAGACTGCAGACATAATGCAGGAGAGGGTCAGAGACTGCAGACATACTACAGGAGAGGGTCAGAGACTGCAGACATACTACAGGAGAGGGTCAGAGACTGCAGACATACTACAGGAGAGAGTCAGAGTATGCAGACATAATGCAGGAGAGGGTCAGAGACTGCAGACATAATGCAGGAGATGAACAGAGACTGCAGACATACTACAGGAGAGGGTCAGAGACTGCAGACATAATACAGGAGATGGTCGGAGACTGCGGACATACTGCAGACATACTGTTTGTTGTTAGGGGTTACAGCACATCATTAACACTCACTGATTGGTTGCTAGAGATTACAGTAGATCACTACTGTTCACTGATTGGTTGCTACAGGTTACTGAACATCATTACAACTCACTGAGCAGTGGAGCAATCCCAAATAGTTGAGCAATAAAGCGGCACATTAATACACATACTACGGGAGAGGGTCAGAGACTGCAGACATACTACAGGAGAGGGTCAGAGACTGCAGACATACTACAGGAGAGGGTCAGAGACTGCAGACATAATGCAGGAGAGGGTCAGAGACTGCAGACATAATGCAGAAGGGGGTCAGAGACTGCAGACATACTACAGCAGAGGGTCAGAGACTGCAGAGATATTACAGTAGAGGGTCAGAGGCTGAAGACATAATGCAGGAGACTGCAGACATACTGCTTGTTGTTCGGGGTTACAGCACATCATTAACACTCACTGATTGGTTGCTAGAGATTACAGCAGATCACTACTGTTTACTGATTGGTTGCTACAGGTTACTGAACATCATTACAACTCACTGAGCAGTGGAGCAATCCCAAATAATTGAGCAATAAAGCGGCACATTAATACACATACTACAGGAGAGGTTCAGAGATTGCAGACACACTACAGGAGAGGGTCAGAGACTGCCGACATACAGCAGGAGAGGGTCAGAGACTGCGGACATAATGCAGGAGAGGGTCAGAGACTGCGGACATAATGCAGGAGAGGGTCAGAGACTGCAGACATACTACAGGAGAGGGTCAGAGACTGCAGACATACTACAGGAGAGGGTCAGTGACTGCAGACATACTACAGGAGAGGGTCAGAGACTGCAGACATAATGCAGGAGATAACCAGAGAATGCAGACACACTGCAGGAGATAACCAGAAACTGCGGACATACTGCAGGAGATAACCAGAGACTGCGGACATACTGCAGGAGATGACCAGAGACTGCAGACATAATGAAGGAGATAACCAGAGAATGCAGACACACTGCAGGAGATAACCAGAAACTGCGGACATATTGCAGGAGATGACCAGAGACTGCAGACATAATGCAGGAGATAACCAGAGAATGCAGACACACTGCAGGAGATAACCAGAAACTGCGGACATACTGCAGGAGATGACCAGAGACTGCAGACATACTACAGGATTGGGTCAGAGGCTGCAGACATACTACAGGAGAGTGTCAGAGACTGCAGACATAAAGCAGGAGATGGTCAGAGACTGTAGACATACCACAGGAGAGGCTAAGAGACTGCAGATATAATGCAGGTGACGGTCAGAGACTGCAGACATACTACAGGAGATGGTCAGAGATTGCGGACATACTGCAGGAGATGACCAGAGACTGCAGACATGATACCAGAGATGGTCAGAGACTGCAGATATACAGTACTACAGGAGATGGTCAGAGACTGCAGATATACTACAGGAGATGGTCAGGGACTGCAAACATAGTACAGGAGATGGTCAGAAACTGAAGACATACTATAGCGGTGGTCATCAACCCTGTCCTCAGAGCCTACTAACAGGCCAGGTTTTAGGTATTACCTTGGGGAGATGCAGACTAGAATACTGCAATCACTGAGCAGCAAATGATATCACCTGTGATGTATTTCAGTTATCTTGCAAAACTGGCCTGTTAGTGGGGCCTGAGGACAGGGTTGATGACCACTGCACTACAGGGACTGCAGCCATGATACAGGAGATGTTCATAATACAGGAGATGGTCAGAGACTGCAGACATACTACATTAGATGGTCAGAGACTGCGGACATACTACAGGAGATGGTCAGAGACTGCGGACATACTACAGGAGAGAGTCAAAGTACTTTCAGCAATGCAAACGCAGCTCAAGGTTTCAGGATAGCAGTCAGGCATTCTATGAGTGTAAGGACATACCCGGCCAGCTGGGCTCACTATACACTTTCAGAGGTCCGAGGGCGGGGCTTCCACTCTGATCTCTGCTCTTACTACAGCCACTCCCTCCCGAGCATACAGGCTGCATGGAACGGGGTCAAAGCATCAGTGGAGCTCCCAGCCCCGCCCCCTCTATACTGGCTGAGGAATACAGAGATCCGGGGGCTCCCACTTCAATCTCTGCTTTCACTACAGTCACTCTGTTCCGAGCATACAGGCTACATGGGGCGGGGTTAGAGTGTCATTGGAGCTCCTGTCCCTTGCTGCTGGTTGGCTGAGGAATACAGCTCTGCCTCCCATGTCCTCTGTGTGCTCTTCAATGCCTTTATCGGGACTCCAATTTGCGGGCAGTATGGGCTCAAGGGGCAGCTGCTTTGGGTCCCGCAACAAAGATTGGGTATGGGGCAGGTGCCCCATTTGCCCCACGTTAAAGACAGCTCTGCTCAGGGTCTTTCCAACTGTATAAGTCCAGTACCTGCTCCTTTCAATAGTACCAACCCTGATGAAGAAGGACCCTCTGAACACCCGATACACGTTGGCTTTTTGCTTTATGAATTCTCTATTGGCTTTTCTTGATACAAGTGTCAGAATAAAATTAAATATGGACTTATAGGGGTTGATTTACTAAAGGCAAATAGACAGTTGCAGTTGCCCTCTGCAAGTGCAGTCGCTCCAGAGCTTAGTATATTAGATAAAGCTTCACATTGCAAAGAACACCCAATCACATGCAGGGAAAATAAAAAACAGCATTTTGGCTTGCACATGATTGGATGATGGAAGTTAGCAGAACTTCTGCTCAATTACTAAGCTCTGGAGCAACTGCACTTGGAGAGTGCACATTCCATTTGCCTTTATTAAATCAACCCCCTGTTTTTATGTCAGGATGATGCTGGTGTCTCCCCTCAGACTCTGGTATAATTCTTTATTGTTCCTTGTCTGTGGCTAATTGAAGGGTTAATATGTAGATCATGTATGTACATGTCAGATCAGATAGACGTGTATATATGCTGAGTCAGGGTGTAAAACTTTTCTTTAATAAGTGGTTACGGGACGGGGTGAGTCATAGTGAAAACCGCGGCGCCGGGATCGATGCGCCCGTACATGACTTCACTCCGGTAGAATGAAAAAATGTCTCCAATAATACCATCTATGGCTCACCTGTTTTCCTCATACATGGCTTCTACACCTCTGATAGCTGGAGGGTGGTTGGCAATCGGTTCTGGTACTCTCTGCAGGCCACGTTCTTATGATAAGTTCACTTATTTCCATCTAAACCCATTGTAATATTGGATGAATGGCAGCCTTCCTGTGAAATGACAGAGGCTGACCAGGGGCTCATTGTGGCTCTTGGGACCCATGTACAGTGCCTTGAAAAAGTATTCACACCCCTTCAAATTTTCCACATTTTGTCATGTTACAACCAAAAACGTAAATGTATTTTATTGGGATTTTATGTGATAGACCAACACAAAGTGGCAGATAATTGTCAAGTGGAAGGAAAGTGATAAATTGTTTTCAACTGAGCAACTCTGTGCAAAACTCTTGCACAGAGGCGGTAAGTATAACATGTTTGTTATTTAAAATGAACGAACCTTTACAACCCGTTTAATGTGAGCCACATGGGTTTACTTCCTCTTTGTTTCCCTGCAAAGGTAAAGCATAATGGGCTACTATGCATCGCATAGTAGCCCATTATGTGTCACTTACCTGACACAGGAGCCTACGATGTCGCCGCTGTCCCCTCTGCTACGGAGCGTCCATCTTGTTCCTGGGTATCGTGGCTCCGGCGCTGTGATTGGCCGGAGCCGCATGCGCATGGGAGCCGCCACTAACGGCATATCGCCGTTAGCAGCGGCATGCTCAGTGCGCCTGCGCGCCGCTGTCTAGGGCGCATGCGCCCTAGACAGGGGTGCCTGTCTTTCTGCAAATATCTCCTAAACCGTGTAGGTTTAGGAGATATTTCTTGGACATACAGGTAAGCCTTAATCTAGGCTTACCTGTAGGTCAAAGTGGTCTGTAATGCCGCGTACACACGAGCGGACTTTACGGCGGACTTTGCCCGGCGGACTGGATTTCGTCGGACAATTCGATGTGTGTGGGCTCCAGCGGACTTTGTTTTCTCAAAAGTTGGACGGACTTAGATTTGAAACTTGTTTAAAATTTATCCGTTGAAATCGAGTCCGGTCGAAAAGTCCGCCGTCTGTATGCTAGTTCGACGGACAAAAAGCCACGCTAGGGCAGCTATTGGCTACTGGCTATGAACTTCCTTGTTTTAGTCCGGTCGTACGTCATCATGTACGAATTCGACGGACTTTGGTGGATTGTGTGTAGGCAAGTCCGTTCATTCACAAAGTCCGTCGTAAAGTACGTCGAAAAATCCGCCGGGCAAAGTCCGCCGTAAAGTCCGCTCGTGTGTACGCGGCACTAGGGTTTACAACCACTTTAATAAGTTTTATTTATATATATATACCATGGGTTGACCAGCACAGAATATAAAACAATGTGGAAATATATAAATATAAAACAATCAATACAAGAGTACAATCAATTATATTCTTGTATTGTTTGTTTAACCCCTTCATGCCTAAGCACTTGTTGCTTAAAAGTTCAACTCCGTATTTTATTGCTAGAAAAAAACCCCAAACATTATATTTATATATATATATTTTTGGCAGAGACCCTAGAGCAGGGATATGCAATTAGCGGACCTCCAGCTGTTGCAAAACTACAAGTCCCATCATGCCTCTGCCTTTTGGTGTCATGCTTGTGGCTCTTAGAGTCTTGCTATGCCTCATGGGACTTGTAATTCTGCAACAGCTGGAGGTCCGCTAATTGCATATCCCTGCCCTAGAGAATAAAATGGCGATCGTTGCAATATTTTATGTCACGCTGTATTTGCACAGCGGTCTTACAAATGCAATTTTTTTGGGAAGAAATACACACAAAAATTCAGTAAAGTTAGCCCAATTTGTTTGTATAATGTAAAAGATGATGTTACACCGAGTAAATAGATACCTAACATGTCACGCTTTAAAATTGTGCACAAACACTCAAACTACCATACTTAAAAATCTCTATAGGTGACGATATAAAAAATGTCTACAGCTTACCTGTTTATAGCTGCAGAGGAGGTCTTGCACAATAATTATTTCTCTCGCTCTAACGATCGCGGCGATACCTCAAACTGTGTGGTTTGAACAATATTTACATTTGCGGGCGTGGCTTACATATGCATTTGCTTTTGCGCGCAAGCTAGGAGGGATGGGGTGCTTTCAATTTTTTTTTTTTTCTTATTTATTTTAGTGACAGGTACTCCTATCAAGTTTGGCAGTTTTGAATACTGACATATTTTTTTATTTGGCGCCTTTAAATGCTTTAGTAAACTGCAAGTGATGTCATGACATCGCTTCCAGGTTACTATATCCGACACCCGATTAAAGCTGATTCCGGCATTGTTCATGTCTCCGGCTAGCCGGCGGACGCGCTGGCTGGTCGCTCGGGCCTCCTGGTGGGACAGGAGAGCCTAGAAGAGCCGCGGAAGGCTGCGGGAGGGGGAGGGATGTCTCCTCCCACTGCTTGTATTAACTGTTTAGCCGCGTTGGTTGTTAATACAAGAAAGTTAACCTCCGCCTCTAAAAAAACGGCAACGGGGTGATGCCTGTAGGTGCAGGCATCACCCTGGTACAACCCCTGTTTGCGTTACGTCGGTGTGAAGGGGTTGATATAATTTGTATTGTCTCTTTTATACAGCAGGTATAATAATTATTGAACACGTCACCATTTTTCTAGGTAAATATATTGGTAAAAGGTGCTATTGACATAAAAATTTTCCCCACACGTTGGTAACAACCCATGAAATCCATACATACAAAGACACCAAAACAAATAAGTTCAGAAATCAAGTTCTGTGTAATAAAATGGAAGGACACAGGGAAAAAAGTATTGAACACGCTAACTGAAATTTATTTAATACTTTGCACAAAATCTTTGTTGGTAATGATAGGTTGAAGACACAGGCTCCTATATGGAGAAACTAGTCGCATGCGTTGCTCAGGTGTAATTTTGGCCCATTCTTCCACATAAACTGTCTTCAAATCTTTTATGAACTCTGATCTTTAGTTCTTTCCATAGTTTTTCTATTGGATTCAAGTCCAGTGATTGGCTGGGCCATTCTAGCAACTTTATTTTCTTTCTTTGAAACCAATTAAGAGTTTCCTTGACTTTGTGTTTGGGATCATTGTCTTGCTGAAATGTCTACCCTCCTTTCATCTTCATCATCCTGGTAGATGGCAGCAGATTTTTATCAAGAATGTCTTGGTACATTTTTCCATTCATCCTTCCTTCAATGATCTGAAGTGTGCCAGTACCGTATGCTGAAAACCAGCCCCACACCATGATTTTTCCACCTCCAAATTTCACTGTTGGTATGGAGGTAATTTGGGGGTGATGTTCAGTGACATTTGACCTCCAAACTTGGTGTGTATTATGGCATCCAAAGAGTTCGATTTTGGTCTCATCTGACCAGACTATATTCTCCCAGTATTTCACAGGCTTGTCTAAATGTTGTGCAGCAAACTTTAAACGAGCTTCAACATGCTTTTTTGTCAGTAATGGAGTTTTGCGTGGTGAGCGTGCATACAGGCAATGGCAGGTGAGTGCATTAATTATTGTGTACCTGCCAATTCCAGGTCTTTTTGAAGCTCTCCACAAGTGGTCCTTGGCTCTTGGACAACTCTTCTGATAATTCTTTTTACTCCTTTGCCGGAAATCTTGTGAGGAGCACCTGGTCGTGGCGGTTTATGGTGAAATGATGTTCTTTCCACTTCCAGATTGTGGCCCCAACAGTGCTCACTGGAACATTCAGAAGTTTAGAAATCCTTCTGTAACCAATGCCATCAGTTTGTTTTGCAACAATAAGGTTGCAAAGATCTTGAGAGAGCTTGTTGCTTTTATCCATAGTGAGATGTTTCTTGTGTCACACCTTGGTAATGAGACACCTTTTTATAGGCCATCAGTTGAGACTGAACCAGCTGATATTATTTTGCACTGACAAGGGGCAGGGTTGCTTTCTAATTACTGATAGATTTCAGCTGGTGCTTGTCGCCCAAAAGAAGTACAAGACGCCAGAGAGCAGGAGACAGGAGCAGGCTGGCACTGGCGACAGCAGACAGGTACAGGCTGGTAGCAGTCAGGCGGTGAGCAGGTGCCAGAGGAATATAGGCAGAGGCTCACAGCAGGCAGTTCAAAAAGCGATGGGGACAGAGGCAGAGTCAGACGGGTCATACACAGGCAGGTGGATCAGGTGAGTAGGCAGGAGCAAAGTCAGGATACAGGCTGAGTCGGTAACAGATCAGTGGAGCAGCAGCTGGGGTCAGTGCAGGTGGAGTTCAGGAGTAGTCAAGACAAGCCGGGTCAGTGCAGGTGGAGTTCAGGAGTAGTCAAGACAAGCCGGGGTCAGTGCAGGTGGAGTTCAGGAGTAGTCAAGACAAGCCGGGGTCAGTGCAGGTGGAGTTCAGGAGTAGTTAAGACAAGCCAGGGTCAGTGCAGGTGGAGTCCAGGAGTAGTCAAGACAAGCCGGGGTCAGTGCAGGTGGAGTTCAGGAGTAGTCAAGACAAGCGGAGGTCAGTGCAGATGGAGTTCAGGAGTAGTCAAGACAAGCCGGGGTCAGTGCAGGTGGAGTTCAGGAGTAGTCAAGACAAGCCAGGGTCAGTGCAGGTGGAGTCCAGGAGTAGTCAAGACAAGCCGGGGTCAGTGCAGGTGGAGTTCAGGAGTAGTCAAGACAAGCCGGGGTCAGTGCAGGTGGAGTTCAGGAGTAGTCAAGACAAGCCGGGGTCAGTGCAGGTGGAGTTCAGGAGTAGTCAAGACAAGCGGAGGTCAGTGCAGATGGAGTTCAGGAGTAGTCAAGACAAGCCGGGGTCAGTGCAGGTGGAGTTCAGGAGTAGTCAAGACAAGCCAGGGTCAGTGCAGGTGGAGTTCAGGAGTAGTCAAGACAAGCCTAGGTCAGTGCAGGTGGAGTTCAGGAGTAGTCAAGACAAGCTGAGGTCAGTGCAGATGGAGTTCAGGAGTAGTCAAGACAAGCCGGTTCAGTGCAGGTGGCATTCAGGAGTAGTCAAGACAAGCCGGTTCAGTGCAGGTGGCTTTCAGGAGTAATCAAAACAAGCCAGTTCAGTGTAGGTGGAGTTCAGGAGTAGTCAAGACAAGCCAGGGTCAGTGCAGGTGGAGTTCAGGAGTAGTCAAGACAAGCTGGGCTCAGTGCAGGTGGAGTTCAGGAGTAGTCAAGACAAGCCGAGGTCAGTGCAGTTGGAGTTCAGGAGTAGTCAAGACAAGCCAGTTCATTGCAGGTGGCATTCAGGAGTAGTCAGGACAAGCTGGGTCAGTACAGTGGAGTTCAGGAGTAGTCAAGACAAGCTGAGGTCAGTGCAGATGGAGTTCAGGAGTAGTCAAGACAAGCTGGGGTAAGTGCAGGTGGAGTTCAGGAGTAGTCAAGACAAGCTGGGGTCAGTGCAGGTGGAGTTCAGGAGTAGTCAAGACAAGCTGGGGTCAGTGCAGGTGGAGTTCAGGAGTAGTGAAGACAAGCCCTGTCAGTAACAGTAGCCAGATGCAGAATAACAGGTTGCAGATATGCACGGGAATGCTGTTGACAAGGCAGCACTGAAGCATAGCAAAAGCTCAGTTTAAATAGCCTGCTTGGGGCCAATGTTAGCAACAGATGCGTGCGCATGCTCATGAATATGCGTGCGTGAGCGCACGTGCATGTAAAGGAATGTGAATTAGCCTGTACCTATGCACAGGATGCTGTGCAGGAGAGCCATCTTGTCTGCTGGTATGCCCTTCCTGACACAAGTGTACAACCCTGTCCAGTTGGCTTTGCAGTTTAAGAGGGGGTGCATGGGGGGCAGTATAAACGTGGCTCAACTGCTTGTTTTTATGGCCCCACAACTATAAGTGTAAATCTAGCCCTATCTAAAATATATTTTTTCTCCCGAAGTTCAGCTTAAGTGTGTTTAGGGCTCATTTAGGCGGGTGGACGAGAATCCAGCCCCATGCACACGTCCTATGCTCACAGCCATGGCCGGGAGCCAAATTTGTGCCCCGAACAAATGAATGACTAGTTGTTGGCATATAACCGTTCATACGAGAGTCTCTGGACACAGACGGTTTGTATTGTACGGATAATGTCTGTACTTTAGGCGGGTCAGGAGCCTCATTACGCCGTGTTTCTTCCAGCAGAGAGAAGGTTAATGATGGCACCTCACCACCCGCCCCGCGGCTCAGTAAACTTTCCAATTAGAGCTGGGATGAAAGATGTTTGGATTTGTGAAGGTTGCCGGATTTCTCGGGCTCCATGGTAACTGCTTTCACTGAACCGGGGGCCGCTAACTGAGAAAACGCTTTGTCTGAAGAGAGCGAGAATCAGCAGCAAGTGTACCATACCCACCGACAATCACCCATCCAGTACCCCATGACACCCATGGGCAGGATAAGGGATTGATTTTAATTGTCACGTTTATAACAATTGTCTACATTGTATTTCAATGTGATCAAGTTATTGGCTTAATTATCCAACAAATCTCACCACACACATTACAATCCGTTTTGGGCGAACGGTTCAAGCCGAGCAAAAGTTCAGAACATCGCCTATTCGCCTGTTCGGCGAACACCCCAATTTGCGGGGCACTCAGCGGGATGCCCCACAGAACCCCCTCCCCTCCCCAAAGCACCCCCCCTATGTTGAGGGCATGTGGCCTGATATGGTTAAGGGGGGGGGGCACACGCTCGTCCCCTCTTTCCTGGCCTTGCGGGCTGCATGCTCGGATAAGAGTCTGGTATGAATTTTGGACGCGTCCCCACGCTGTTTTTTTTTTTTTATTTTAGCCTGAATTTTAAGGTTCCCCTTAAAATCCATACCAGATCCAAATAGCCTGGTATAGATTGGGGTGGGGGAATTTTTTTTTACATTTTTCTATTGCCGGAAATGGTATTGTATTGCCAGCAATTTAAATTTAATTTTTTTTCCTTTATAAATGTCAGCTTTGCTGCAGCAGGTTCTATACATGCACGATATTTAAAGCAATTTTTCATTTTTATTGTTTCACTTTAAGCATTATTAAAATCACTGCTCCTTTAAAATCAATCTTTTTTAAAACTTTTTTTGCATTGATACATGTCCCCCCAGGGCAGTTCCCGGACCCCCATGCCTTTTTTTATGGCCAATAACTTGCATATAAGCATTCAAAATGGGGACTTTAGATTTTTCAAGTTCGGGTCCCATAGACTTTAATGGGGTTTGTCGTTCGAGTCCGAACTTTTGCAATGTTCAGGAGTTCTGGAGCGAACTGAACCGGGGGGGTTGTTCGGTCCATCTCTAATTACAATATGATTGTTTAATCCCCTTTGGATCTATCAAGGGCCTGCCCGATACCAATTGATCGGATAGATTAGGTAGGTCCACCTATTACATCTGTTCAATCTCAATTGGATGGTCAGATTGTAATGTGCATGGTTACCCCCAAGATCTCAGTCCAGCGCCTGGAAGGATTTGCCATGGTTAAAGCTGAACTCCAGGCAGATATCATTAATACATTGTTACATTTATTTTTTTTTTAAGTACAGTGGAACCTTGGATTACGACCATAATCCGTTCCAGGAGAATGCTTGTAATCCAAAGCACTCACATATCAAAGCAAGTTTCCCCACAGAAGTGAATGGAAATGAAGATAATTCGTTCCACTTTGACTTCTATTACATGCAATACCACATGTGGCCAGAGGTGGGGGGGTGCCAGAGAGCATCGGAAATACTCGGGGACAGCTCGGCTGAACTCGGAAAGGCTTGAAAACACTCGGGAACGGAGTAGTACAGAGTGTTTCCGAGTATTTCCGAAGGGCTCCAAACGGCTCCAAACTGTTCTTCCCCGCTGACAGCTGAATGTATAAAAAAAAAATTGCTGGCTAAAAAAATTCACAAAAAAAAACGGCGTGGGGTCCCCCCCACCAGGCCATACCAGGCCCTTCAGTCTGGTATGGATTTGGAGGGGACACTCCCACGCCAAATTTGAAAAAAAAATCCATACCAGACCCTTATCCGAGCATGCAGCCCGGCAGGTCAGGAAAGGGAGGGGACGAGCGAGCGACCCCCCCACCCCCCCTCCTGAACCATACCAGACCGCATGCCCTCAACATGGGGGGGTGCTTTGGGGTTCTGTGCCCCCCCCACCCCAAAGCACCTTGCCCCCCCCATGTTGATGGCAACAAGGGCCTCTTCCCAACAACCCTGGCCAGTGGTTGTTGGGGTCTGGGGGCTTTTCAGAATCTGGAAGCCCCCTTTAACATGCGGGGCCCCCAGATCCCGGCCCCCACTATGTGAATGGGTATCGGGTACAGAGTATCCCCTATCCATTCACCAAGAAAGCAGTGAAATGAAAAAAAAAACAAGAGGCCGTTTTTGACAAGTCCTTTATTAAAAAAAATAGCTGTCTTTTCCCCAAGCTGTCTTCACCCGCTGCTGTCTCTCCCGGAGCTGTCTTCTCCCGCGCCGCTGTCTTCTTCCTCATCGCTGGTTACCCGCTAAAAACAAAAAAGTCTGCATTTGTCCTGATGCTGTCTTCCTCCGTTGTAACACCCCCCGCTGTCTGACATCTCTTATGTATCCATGGGGCGTGGCCATCCGATTACATCACCGGAGAGCCCGCCCCCTTGTGATGTCACAAGGGGTGGGCTCTCCGGGTGTCTCCTTTATCAAATTATTCATATCAATCCCCAAAGGAGCTTGCAATCTAATGTCCTTGCAGGCAAAAGAGGAAGGGAGCCATTAGGCTGGCAGGTTCACTATATTACCAAAAGTACTGGGACACCTGCCTTTACACACACATGAAATTTAATGACATCTCAGTCTTAGTCCGTAGAGTTCAATATTGAATTGGCCCACCCTTTGCAGCTATAACAGCTTCAGCTCTTCTGGGAAGGCCGTCCACAAGGTTTAGGAGTGTTTCTATGGGAATGTCTGACCATTCTTCCAGAAGCGCATTTGTGAGGTCAGGGACTGATGTTGGACGAGAAGGCCTGGCTCACAGTCTCTGTTGTAATTCATCCCAAAGGTGTCCTATCGGGTTGAGGCCAGTCAAGTTCCTTCACCCCAAACTCGCTCATCCATGTCTTTATGGACCTTGCTTTGTACACTGGTGCACAGTCATGTTGGAACAGGAAGGGGCCATCCCCAAACTGTCCCCACAAAGTTGGGAGCATGAAATTGTCCAAAATATCTTGGTATGCTGACACCTTAAGAGTTCCTTTCACTGGAACTAAGGGGCCAAATCCAACCCCTGAGAAACAACCCCACACCATAATCCCCCTCCACCAAATGATTTGGACCAGTCCACAAAGCAAGGTCCATAAAGACATGGATGAGCGAGTTTGGGGTGGAGGAACTTGACTGACCTTCAACCCGATAGAACACCTTTGGGATGAATTGGAGCGGAGACTGCGAGCCAGGCCTTCTCGTCCAACATCAGTGCCTGACCTCACAAATCTGCTTCTGGAAGAATGGTCAGACATTCCCATAGATGGACTCCTAAATCTTGTGGACGGCCTTCCCAGAAGAGGTGAAGCTGTTATAGCTGCAAAGGGTGGGCCAACTCAATATTGAACCCTACAGACTAAGACTGGGATGTCATTAAATTTCATGTGTGTGTAAAGGCAGGCGTCCCAATACTTTTGGTAATATAGTGTATGTTGTATGGGTAGTGACCCTGATGGAACATGAACCCCCTACCCCAGTGCTGCAAGTCCACAGTGCTGATTGTATAATCTGTGTGCATTGGTGAGCCCACTTACTCCAGTGCCTTGTTGCCCCAGGGGAACAGCCCAGGGGGAGGGATCATGTGTCTTTATTGATGGCATTGCTGGGACTTGTGGTTCCACAGCCGATAGCGAGAAGGCAATATTGTGAGAGGTGAATTGTTTCCGCAGAATGCAGTAAGAGGAGCCATGTGTGAGGGGGATCGGGAAGATTGGAATAGAGAATATTCTTCTATCTGTCATCCGCCCACACACATCAAATTCCCCCATCTCACCCTCCACCCTCCTGGATTCACTGACAGATGTAAACCTGCGAATCACCTCCCTCCGCAGATCCATCCAGCAGCATTGTACCAAGGTGAGAGGGGCCTCAAATCTGCCCCAGGGGGGGGGGGGGGAGGGGCAGTATAGGGGGCAACAAGACTGCCCACCGCTCACCTACCATCTCCAGAGGGGGCAGATTGGAAGTCTTATGTAAGGGAAAGGATCTGCTACATTCAGACATCTCTGCTAATAATTTATAGATTATTCCATGCCTGGCTGTCTAGAGATCTGCAGAACATTGCTCTGTCCTACATCCCCCCGTGGCGGATACATATTAATATATTCTGCAGATTATTCCATTACTGGCCGCTCTATAGATCTGCAGAACATTGCTCTGTCCTACATCCCCCCATGGCGGATACATATTAATATATTCTGCAGATTATTCCATTACTGGCCGCTCTATAGATCTGCAGAACATTGCTCTGTCCTACATCCCCCCATGGCGGATACATATTAATATATTCTGCAGATTATTCCATTACTGGCCGCTCTATAGATCTGCAGAACATTGCTCTGTCCCATCTCCCTACATCTCCCTACTGACAGATACATATTGATATATTCTGCAGATTATTCCATCATTGACCCCTTTAGAGCTCTGCAGAGCATTGCTCCCCCTTATCTGCCCCTCATAGATGCATATTGTTATGTTCTGCAGATTATTCCAACACTGACCACACTAGTGACCTGCAGAACATTGCTCTATCCCATCTCTCTACTGACAGATGCATATTGATATATTCTGCAGATTATTCCATCTCTGACCTCTTTAAAGATCTGCAGAGCATTACTTCCTCCTTGTCTGCCCCTCAAAGATGCATATTGATATATTCTGCAGATTATTCCAAAATTGACCCCTTTAGAGACCTGCAGAGCATTGCTCCTCTCTGCCCCTCATAGATGCATATTGATATATTCTGCAGATTATTCCATCACTGACCACACTACTGACCTGCAGAACATTGCTCTATCCTATTTCTCTACTGACAGATGCATATTGATATATTCTGCAGATCATTCCATCTCTGACCTCTTTAGGGATCTGCAGAGCATTACTCCATCCTCGTCTGCCCCTCAATGAAGCATATTGATATATTCTGCAGATGGTTCCATTACCAACATTTTATAGATCTGCAGAACATCGCTCCATCCCATCTTCCCCCTGACAGATACATATAAATATATTCTGCAGTTTATTCCATCTCTTACCTTTCTTTAGATCTGCAGAACATTGCTCTGTCCCATCTGCCCCCTCATAGATGCATATTGATATATTCCACCGATTTTTCCAAAATTGACCACACTAGGGACCTGCAGAACATTGCTCTGTCCCATCTCTCTACTGACAGATGCATATTGATATATTCTGCAGATTATTCCAAAATTGACCCCTTTAGAGACCTGCAGAGCATTGCTCCTCCTAATCTGCCCCTCATAGATGCATATTGATATATTCTGCAGATTATTCCATCACTGGCCACACTACTGACCTGCAGAACATTGCTCTGTCCCATCTCTCTACTGACAGATGCATATTGATATATTCTGCAGGTTGCTGCATTACCAACTTTCTAGAGATCTGCAGAACGTTGCTCTACCCTGACAGACACATATAAATATATTCTGCAGTTTATTCCATCTCTTACCTTTTTATAGATCTGCAGAACATTGCTCTGTCCCATCTGCCCCCTGACTGATGCATGTTGATATATTCCACAGATTATTACATCATTGACACCTTTAGAGACCTGCAGAGCATTGCTCCACCTAATCTGCCCCTCATAGGTGCATATTGAGATGTTCTGCAGATTATTCCAACACTGAGCACACTACTGACCTGCAGAACATTGCTCTGTCCGATCTCTCTACTGACAGATGCATATTGATATATTCTGCAGATTAGAGACCTGCAGAGCATTGCTCCTCCTAATCTGCCCCTCATAGATGCATATTGATATGTTCTGCAGATTATTCCATCATTGACCCCTTTAGAGCTCTGCAGAGCATTACTCCTCCTAATCTGCCCCTCATAGATGCATATTGATATGTTCTGCAGATTATTCCATCATTGACCCCTTTAGAGCTCTGCAGAGCATCGATTCTCCTTATCTGCCCCTTATAGATGCATATTGATATGTTCTGCAGATTATTCCAACACTGACCACACTAGTGACCTGCAGAACATTGCTCTGTCCCATCTCTCTACTGACAGATGCATATTGATATATTCTGCAGATTGTTACATTACCAACTTTCTAGAGATCTGCAGAACATCGCTCCACCCTGACAGACACATATAAATATATTCTGCAGTTTATTCCATCCCTCGCCTTTCTTTAGATCTGCAGAACATTGCTCTGTCCTACATCCCCCCATGGCGGATACATATTAATATATTCTGCAGATTATTCCATTACTGGCCGCTCTATAGATCTGCAGAACATTGCTCTGTCCCATCTCCCTACATCTCCCTACTGACAGATACATATTGATATATTCTGCAGATTATTCCATCATTGACCCCTTTAGAGCTCTGCAGAGCATTGCTCCCCCTTATCTGCCCCTCATAGATGCATATTGTTATGTTCTGCAGATTATTCCAACACTGACCACACTAGTGACCTGCAGAACATTGCTCTATCCCATCTCTCTACTGACAGATGCATATTGATATATTCTGCAGATTATTCCATCTCTGACCTCTTTAAAGATCTGCAGAGCATTACTTCCTCCTTGTCTGCCCCTCAAAGATGCATATTGATATATTCTGCAGATTATTCCAAAATTGACCCCTTTAGAGACCTGCAGAGCATTGCTCCTCTCTGCCCCTCATAGATGCATATTGATATATTCTGCAGATTATTCCATCACTGACCACACTACTGACCTGCAGAACATTGCTCTATCCGATTTCTCTACTGACAGATGCATATTGATATATTCTGCAGATCATTCCATCTCTGACCTCTTTAGGGATCTGCAGAGCATTACTCCATCCTCGTCTGCCCCTCAATGACGCATATTGATATATTCTGCAGATGGTTCCATTACCAACATTTTATAGATCTGCAGAACATCGCTCCATCCCATCTTCCCCCTGACAGATACATATAAATATATTCTGCAGTTTATTCCATCTCTTACCTTTCTTTAGATCTGCAGAACATTGCTCTGTCCCATCTGCCCCCTCATAGATGCATATTGATATATTCCACAGATTTTTCCAAAATTGACCACACTAGGGACCTGCAGAACATTGCTCTGTCCCATCTCTCTACTGACAGATGCATATTGATATATTCTGCAGATTATTCCAAAATTGACCCCTTTAGAGACCTGCAGAGCATTGCTCCTCCTAATCTGCCCCTCATAGATGCATATTGATATATTCTGCAGATTATTCCATCACTGGCCACACTACTGACCTGCAGAACATTGCTCTGTCCCATCTCTCTACTGACAGATGCATATTGATATATTCTGCAGGTTGCTGCATTACCAACTTTCTAGAGATCTGTAGAACGTTGCTCTACCCTGACAGACACATATAAATATATTCTGCAGTTTATTCCATCTCTTACCTTTTTATAGATCTGCAGAAGATTGCTCTGTCCCATCTGCCCCCTGACTGATGCATGTTGATATATTCCACAGATTATTACATCATTGACACCTTTAGAGACCTGCAGAGCATTGCTCCACCTAATCTGCCCCTCATAGGTGCATATTGAGATGTTCTGCAGATTATTCCAACCCTGAGCACACTACTGACCTGCAGAACATTGCTCTGTCCGATCTCTCTACTGACAGATGCATATTGATATATTCTGCAGATTAGAGACCTGCAGAGCATTGCTCCTCCTAATCTGCCCCTCATAGATGCATATTGATATATTCTGCAGATTATTCCATCATTGACCCCTTTAGAGACCTGCAGAGCATTACTCCTCCTAATCTGCCCCTCATAGATGCATATTGATATGTTCTGCAGATTATTCCAACATTGACCCCTTTAGAGCTCTGCAGAGCATCGATTCTCCTTATCTGCCCCTTATAGATGCATATTGATATGTTCTGCAGATTATTCCAACACTGACCACACTAGTGACCTGCAGAACATTGCTCTGTCCCATCTCTCTACTGACAGATGCATATTGATATATTCTGCAGATTGTTACATTACCAACTTTCTAGAGATCTGCAGAACATCGCTCCACCCTGACAGACACATATAAATATATTCTGCAGTTTATTCCATCCCTCGCCTTTCTTTAGATCTGCAGAACATTGCTCTGTCCCATCTGCCCCTGACTGATACATATCCATATATTGATGTATTCTGCAGATTATTTAATCACTGACCACTCTAGAGGTCTGCAGAACATTCCTTGATCCCATCCTCCTATGAGAGTTTTATGTTGAAATATTCTGCAGATTATTCCACCGCTGCGCTCTCTAGAGTTCTGCAGAACCCTCCGCTGTCCCTGACAGATCCCGCCATGTATGTGCCGTGTTCTGTTCCCGGGGCGCAGAGTTCAGGACTGTGTCATATCCGGGGAATGATGCTCTTTAGCTGATGATATAAAGACGGGGACCCGAGACACTAAAGGAATCTTAGAATAAGAGAGTGTTTAGTTGAAGGTTCACGATGGCGCCCCCGGCTCCGTTCTCAGTGCTGCTGTCCTCTGTGATTTCTGATGCACCTGGATACACTGTAACTCTTTTAAAGATATTTCCAGGTGTTATGTTGAAGCTGAACTCCAGGCAGATATAAAGGACGCAAATGAATGCAACTCTGTAATCATTAATACATTATTAAATGTATTTTGTACCTGGTATCAGCCTCTTGTAGTCCCTATACAGCAAGGCTGGAGTGTGAGAAGCAGAGGCAGCACAAGGAGCCAATAAGTTCATGTGCTGACAAGAAGCACGCGGATGACAGGAGAGAGCAGAGAGATGAGCTCATTGCTGTGCTGCTTCTCCTTTCACTGTCCAGTCACAGGTTGGGGGCACGTCCGGGATGAAGTGGGTAGACTTATGCTGGTTGTCAGACTGAGGACATCTAGTGGCAGAAAAAAGTACTGCAGGTGAAAACTCTGAATTGAAGGTGAATATTTTTTGGTTTCTTACCTGGAGATCCCGTAAGTAGCAGCATTTCTTCATTGCAGTTTGACCACACTAACGAATCTATGTATAAAACATTCAGTGTGCAGATATCTTAAAGTAGAACTAAAGGCAAAACTTTTTTTTTTTAATTTTGAATAAAGTAAGGGTGGGTTAAACTCTCTCAAGTTTTTTTTTTCTGGCCATCTGTGTCCCATTAGGGAGATTTCCTTTCACTTCCTGTTTCATAGGCAGGAAGTGAGAGGAAATCCCTTCGAATTGAGGGAATCCCTGGTTGTCACCACAACCACAGTCCCCACTGGAAGATTTCCCCTATATTCCTGTCTTGGGGTCAACCCAAAATTTGCTTTCACTTTTGGTGATAAAGGTAAACATGACAAATAGAGAGGGCGAATATTTCTAATGGGGACACAGACAGCAATAAAAACCTAACTGATATTCTAATCCCTCTCCACTCTGTCCAAAACTAGAGAAAAAAAAGTTTTGCTTTTAGTCATTCTTTAAGGCCCCTTTCACACTGGGGCAGTTTTCAGGCGTTATTGCGCAAAAAACAGCGCCTGCAAACCGACCTAAAACTGCAGCTGCTGTTTCTCCAGTGTGAAAGCCCCGAGGGCTTTCACACTGAAGCGGTGCGCTGGCAGGAGAGAAAAAAAACTCCTGCAAACAGCATCTTTGGAGCGGTGAAGGAGCGGTGTATTCACCGCTCCTGCCCATCGAAATCAATGGGGCAGGGCGGCTATGCTGCGGCTATACTGCAGCTGTAGCGGCGCTATGCGAGCGGTTTTAACCCTTTTTCGTCCGTCAGCGGGGGTTAAAGCTGCACCGCTATCGGCCGAATACCACCGCAAAAACAACGGTAAAGCGGCGCTAAAAATAGAGCAGTTTTACCGCCGACGCCCCCACCGCCCCACTATGAAAGGGGCCTAACCATTCACAAAAGCCCAAACAAGCGTTTGCCATATTGTTAGTAATGTGATTGTCCCCCCGTGATCATCAGCTCCATCTGGTGGTCATAATGTGGTATTTTCTTGAAAAACTCTAACCATAAACATAATTCTGCATTATGTCCACTAGATGGAGCCGGTGATGATGGGAGATAATCATATTACAGACAATACAGCAAACAATAATGGTGTCCATGCGAATGGTTAAGACTGCTGCACAGCAAATATTTTATACATAAACCCCTTAGCCTCTGCAGCAGCATCATTAGCCTCGTTGTGCACCCCTTCAGTTAGGCTGCGCATTTGATAGACCTTATAGGCAGCCCAGCAGCCAACTGAAGGAGTGCACATGGCAGGCTGACATTGCTGCTGATAATTGCAAGACGGCGGCAAATCCGTCTGTATAAAATATTTGCTATGCAGTTGACTTAACCATTCACATCGGCAAGAATCATGTTTTCTGTATTATTTGTAATATGTTTATCTCTTATTGACATCAGCCCCATCTAGTGGCCTTAATGCAATTTTTTTTTTTTTTTAGATTGAAATATTTCAGGAAAATACCACATTAAGGCCACTAGATGGCACTGATGATCATAGGATAAAACTATATTTCAACCGATTTGTGGTGCCCATGTGAATGGTTAAGTCACCTGTACAGTAAATGTTTTATACATAGACCCCCTTAGTGTTGTCAGCCTGCAACAGGAAGTGCAGCTACTGGCAGGACCTCCAGGTAAGAAACGTAACTCTGTGGAAATGCACTGTACTGTACTGTTCCAATGTATGGAAAGGGCATGTAAAGGCGATTGTCATGCTTTGATTCATGATTTTGCATACTGGAAGCAGAACTGAGGAGAGACATCGTCATGCTGGGGGTTTCCAATGTGTGTGTAGGAGAGCACTTAGTACCTACCTTCTGCAAACAGAAACGTGTGTACATAACCTTAGAAATATCTATGAGTGGAAGGAAAACACAGAACTCCACCCAGACGCCACCCGGCTTCCCACATTCAGGAGTCTGTTGATGGCAAATTGTCCACACCACATTCACCAGGAAGGAATCATAGATTCACATGTCCATCCTGGAGGAAAGAAGAGAAAAAACTGCCATGAGAGAAGTACAGGGGGCCACCACAGCCAACCTACTCCTGAAAATGCAGTCCGCCTGGCTGACTCTGACTTTGATGCTTCCTGACTTTCTCGCCTGCAACAAGC
The DNA here is from genome assembly GCA_037952835.1 of Lithobates septentrionalis. NCBI lineage: Eukaryota > Metazoa > Chordata > Amphibia > Anura > Ranidae > Lithobates > Lithobates septentrionalis. The sequence continues at coordinate 129,859 of JBBDGP010004578.1, read as the reverse complement.
ATGCAGCCAGCAAAGTCCACACTCCTGATCTACATACAGCCTTGTCTGGGTCAGTTCATGAGAATGTACTGAAGCTGCAGGATCAGCATTACAGATAACTAAAACATTTCTGAAAGTGGTTGACAATGACAAGCAGCAAATTCCTATCATGACAGATGTCCTTTATTTACGTAAATATTTTATATAGGATTCAAAAGTGAAATATATCCATACACTGCCCCCTGTCCATACAGTGCCCCCTGTCCATACAGTGCCCCCTGTCCATACACACCGCCCCCTGTCCATACACACCGCCCCCTGTCCATACACACCGCCCCCTGTCCATACACACCGCCCCCTGTCCATACACACCGCCCCCTGTCCATACACACCGCCCCCTGTCCGTACACTGCCCCCTGTCCGTACACTGCCCCCTGTCCGTACACTGCCCCCTGTCCGTACACTGCCCCCTGTCCGTACACTGCCCCCTGTCCGTACACTGCCCCTGTCCGTACACTGCCCCCTGTCCGTACACTGCCCCCTGTCCGTACACTGCCCCCTGTCCGTACACTGCTCCCTGTCCGTACACTGCTCCCTGTCCGTACACTGCTCCCTGTCCGTACACTGCTCCCTGTCCGTACACTGCTCCCTGTCCGTACACTGCTCCCTGTCCGTACACTGCCCCCTGTCCGTACACTGCTCCCTGTCCGTACACTGCTCCCTGTCCGTACACTGCCCCCTGTCCGTACACTGCTCCCTGTCCATACACTGCTCCCTGTCCATACACTGTCCCCTGTCCATACACTGTCCCCTGTCCATACACTGTCCCCTGTCCATACACTGCCCCCTGTCTATAAACTGCCCCTTGTACATACACCGCTCCCTGTCCGTACACCGCTCCCTGTCTGTACACTGCCCCCTGTCCATACACTGCCCCCTGTCCATACACTGCCCCCTGTACATACACTGCCCCCTGTACATACACTGTCCCCTGTACATACACTGCCCCCTGTCTGTACACCGCCCCCTGTAGGTACACCGCTCCCTGTCCATACACCGCTCCCTGTCCATACACCGCCCCCTGTCCATACACCGCCCCCTGTACATACACCGCTTCCTGTCTATACACCGCCCCCTGTACATACACCGCCCCCTGTCCATACACCCCCCCGTCCATACACCGCCCCCTGTCCATACACCGCCCCCTGTCCATACACCGCTTCCTGTCCATACACCGCTTCCTGTCCATACACTGCCCCCTGTCCATACACCGCTTCCTGTCCATACACTGCCCCCTGTCCACACACTACTCCCTGTCCATACACTGCCCCCTGTCCATACACTGCCCCCTGTCCATACACTGCCCCCTGTCCATACACTGCCCCCTGTCCATACACTGCCCCCTGTCCATACACTGCCCCCTGTCCATACACTGCCCCCTGTCCATACACTGCTCCCTGTCCATACACTGCTCCCTGTCCATACACTGCTCCCTGTCCGTACACTGCCCCCTGTCCGTACACTGCTCCCTGTCCGTACACTGCTCCCTGTCCGTACACTGCTCCCTGTCCGTACACTGCTCCCTGTCCATACACTGCCCCCTGTCTATACACTGCCCCCTGTACATACACCGCCCCTTGTCCGTACACTGCTCCCTGTCCGTACACTGCCCCCTGTCCGTACACTGCCCCCTGTCCGTACACTGCCCCCTGTCCGTACACTGCCCCCTGTCCGTACACTGCCCCCTGTCCGTACACTGCCCCTGTCCGTACACTGCCCCCTGTCCGTACACTGCCCCCTGTCCGTACACTGCTCCCTGTCCGTACACTGCTCCCTGTCCGTACACTGCCCCCTGTCCGTACACTGCTCCCTGTCCGTACACTGCTCCCTGTCCGTACACTGCTCCCTGTCCGTACACTGCCCCCTGTCCGTACACTGCTCCCTGTCCATACACTGCTCCCTGTCCATACACTGCTCCCTGTCCATACACTGCTCCCTGTCCATACACTGTCCCCTGTCCATACACTGTCCCCTGTCCATACACTGCCCCCTGTCTATAAACTGCCCCTTGTACATACACCGCTCCCTGTCCGTACACCGCTCCCTGTCTGTACACTGCCCCCTGTCCATACACTGCCCCCTGTCCATACACTGCCCCCTGTACATACACTGCCCCCTGTACATACACTGCCCCCTGTACATACACTGTCCCCTGTACATACACTGCCCCCTGTCTGTACACCGCCCCCTGTAGGTACACCGCTCCCTGTCCATACACCGCTCCCTGTCCATACACCGCCCCCTGTCCATACACCGCCCCCTGTACATACACCGCTTCCTGTCTATACACCGCCCCCTGTACATACACCGCCCCCTGTCCATACACCCCCCCGTCCATACACCGCCCCCTGTCCATACACCGCCCCCTGTCCATACACCGCCCCCTGTCCATACACCGCTTCCTGTCCATACACCGCTTCCTGTCCATACACTGCCCCCTGTCCATACACCGCTTCCTGTCCATACACTGCCCCCTGTCCACACACTGCTCCCTGTCCATACACTGCCCCCTGTCCATACACTGCCCGCTGTCCATACACTGCCCCCTGTCCATACACTGCCCCCTGTCCATACACTGCCCCCTGTCCATACACTGCTCCCTGTCCATACACTGCCCCCTGTCCATACACTGCTCCCTGTCCATACACTGTCCCCTGTCCGTACACTGCTCCCTGTCCGTACACTGCTCCCTGTCCATACACTGCCCCCTGTCTATACACTGCCCCCTGTACATACACCGCCCCCTGTCCATACACTGCTCCCTGTCCATACACTGCCCCCTGCCCATACACTGCTCCCTGTCCATACACTGCCCCCTGCCCATACACTGCTCCCTGTCCATACACTGCCCCCTGTCCATACACTGCTCCCTGTCCATACACTGTCCCCTGTCCATACACTGCCCCCTGTCCGTACACTGCCCCCTGTCCGTACACTGCCCCCTGTCTGTACACTGCCCCCTGTCCGTACACTGCCCCCTGTCCGTACACTGCCCCCTGTCCGTACACTGCCCCCTGTCCGTACACTGCTCCCTGTCCGTACACTGCTCCCTGTCCGTACACTGCCCCCTGTCTGTACACTGCCCCCTGTCTGTACACTACTCCCTGTCTGTACACTGCTCCCTGTCTGTACACTGCTCCCTGTCTGTACACTGCTCCCTATCCGTACACTGCTCCCTGTCCGTACACTGCCCCCTGTCCGTAAACTGCTCCCTGTCCGTACACTTCCCCCTGTCCGTACACTGCCCCCTGTCTGTACACTGCTCCCTGTCCATACACTGCTCCCTGTCCATACACTGCTCCCTGTCCATACACTGTCCCCTGTCCATACACTGTCCCCTGTCCATACACTGCCCCCTGTCTATAAACTGCCCCTTGTACATACACCGCTCCCTGTCCGTACACCGCTCCCTGTCTGTACACTGCCCCCTGTCCATACACTGCCCCCTGTCCATACACTGCCCCCTGTCCATACACTGCCCCCTGTACATACACTGCCCCCTGTACATACACTGTCCCCTGTACATACACTGCCCCCTGTCTGTACACCGCCCCCTGTAGGTACACCGCTCCCTGTCCATACACCGCTCCCTGTCCATACACCGCCCCCTGTCCATACACCGCCCCCTGTCTATACACCGCCCCCTGTACATACACCGCCCCCTGTCCATACACCGCCCCCTGTCCATACACCGCCCCCTGTCCATACACCGCCCCCTGTCCATACACCGCTTCCTGTCCATACACCGCTTCCTGTCCATACACTGCCCCCTGTCCATACACCGCTTCCTGTCCATACACTGCCCCCTGTCCACACACTGCTCCCTGTCCATACACTGCCCCCTGTCCATACACTGCCCCCTGTCCATACACTGCTCCCTGTCCATACACTGCCCCCTGTCCATACACTGCTCCCTGTCCATACACTGTCCCCTGTCCGTACACTGCTCCCTGTCCGTACACTGCTCCCTGTCCATACACTGCCCCCTGTCTATACACTGCCCCCTGTACATACACCGCCCCCTGTCCATACACCGCTCCCTGTCCATACACTGCCCCCTGCCCATACACTGCTCCCTGTCCATACACTGCCCCCTGCCCATACACTGCTCCCTGTCCATACACTGTCCCCTGTCCATACACTGCCCCCTGTCCATACACTGCCCCCTGTCCATACACTGCCCCCTGTCCGTACACTGCCCCCTGTCTGTACACTGCTCCCTGTCCATACACTGCTCCCTGTCCATACACTGTCCCCTGTCCATACACTGTCCCCTGTCCATACACTGCCCCCTGTACATACACTGTCTACATTGCCCCCTTCATACTCTGTCCCCCCATGTACACCACCTACACTACCACTCTCCTCACACCACCAATACTACCCTCCTTTCTACACCAATACACATGATGTGAGGTATAGTGTAGGGAAAGCCTACACTGCACCTTCTATACATCACTAGCTCCCCTGTATGGACACCTACACTGCCCCCTTCTCTACCCTTTCACCACTCACACTGCCCCCTACATAGTCTACACTGCACCCCCCCACACACACACACACACACACACACACATACACTGCTTACAATGCCCCCTTCTTACACCACTCACATTGCTCCACATCGTATACCACTTACACTAACTCCCCCAAGCCACCCTCACTACCCTCTACCCTAAATCACCTACACTGCCCCCCATAAACCACCGACACTATCCCCGCTACACTACCTTCTCTCACAATACCACCTATTTCCCCCTCCCTACACTGCCCCCCATCCCTACACCCCTTTCTTATTACAAGATTTGCAGAGGTCATGTGGTTAGGGTAAAGGTAGAACCTCCAACTCAGCACTTCTTCTCTAATGCCCCGTACACACAATCGGAATTTTCGTCAGAAAAAACTTGGATGGTTTTTCGGAAGGAATTCTGCTCAAGCTTGGCTTGCATACACACGGTCACACAAAAGTTCTCTGAACTTTTGACCATCAAGAACGCGGTGACGTACAACACTACGACTGTGCTAGAAAAGGGAAGTTCCATACGAAGTGTTGATTCTGAGCATGCGTGTTTTTTTGCGCGTCGGAATTGCATACAGACGATCGGAATTTCCGATAGGAACTTTTTCCAACGGAAAAATAGAGAACCTGCTCTCAATCTTTTGCTGGCGGAAATTCCGCCAGCAAAAGTCCGATGGAGCATACATACGGTCGGAATTTTCGACCAAAAGCTCACATCGGACTTTTGCTGGTGGAATTTCCAATCGTGTGTACGGGGCATAAGGTTTCAGCCCTTGGAGGAGCAGAACAGGAGTGAGCATGAATCTGCAATAGATACCCGGTTGAAGCCACAGAAATAGATATTTATTCAGTCAGATACTGTACTGACATTGTCCATTCTAATAGTTTTACCTCCACAGTCCTGTGACAGAAATTGTATTGGGGGGTTAAATACGTCCGGTCCATTAGGCACCAACGTTTGACCCAGCTCACTCAGTCATCAGCTCTCGGTAACAGGCTTGTGCACACTATTCCCCTCTGTGATACAAGTTTTTGTGGCCACACATGAGATGAGAGGTGTGGCTGTTACTCAGCTCTGCCAGCACAAAGCACTGGAGGGGGAGAGCAGGAAGCAGCATTTTCAATGCAATAAAATGTTATTTTAAAGCTGAACTCCGGCCTTCCCTTTAGTCTTGCACAGTTGTACAAATCTGTACTGAAATCAATTACTCTAAATTCACTGCACACTGTGAGCTTGAGAGGTGTGGCTGTTACTCAGCTCTGCCAGCACAAAGCACTGGAGGGGGAGAGCAGGAAGCAGCATTTTTTTTTTAAGCAGTAAAGACTTCCTTTCTGCTTTGCCCCCTTATGACCAGGCCATTTTTTGTGTTACGACACTAAGTCGCTTTAACTGGCAATTGCACTGTCATGCGACGTTGTACCCAAACAAAATTTATGTCCTTTTTTTTCCCACAAATAGAGCTTTATTTTGGTGGTATTTGATCACCTCTGCGGGTTTTATTTTTTGCGCTATAAACAAGAAAAGAGCGACAATTTAAAAAAAAAAAAATTATTTTTTTTTTAATTTCTGCTATAATACATATCCAAAAAAACAAAAAAAATGTATTCATTAGTTTAGGCCAATATATATTCTCCTACATATTTTTGGTAACAAAAATAACAATAGGCGTATATTGATTGGTTTGCGCAAAAGTTATTGCATCTACAAACTATGGGAAAGATTTATGGACTTTTATTTGTTTTTTATTGTTTTTACTGGTAATGGCGGCAATCAGCGATTTTTAGCAGGACTGCGACATTGCAGTGGACAAATCTGACTCCAGATTTCACTTTTTGCAGACCGATGACATTATTACATTGATCAGTGCTATAAAAATGCACTGATCAATGTATAATCAATGTATAAATGACACTGGCAGGGAAGGGGGTAACACTAGGGGACGATCAAGGGGTTAACTATAGTTTTCTATTTAGGATACATTATTAATTAAATTTTATCAGCATGAAATAGAGCTTAGTTATGTAACATGAGGCTGTATATTCTGCAATATTTTTTCTTTTTGGCAAACTCATTCAATGAATCCAAGCTCTGCAAGCTGAGATAACATGCACTGCATTGATGCACACAATTTCACAGTAACCATGAGATAAAACAAAGTTCAGGAATATTCCTTCATCCCATTGTTTTGCAAATCTATGTACACTACAATCATCGGTGCCCATCAGTGCCGCCTTATCAGTGCCCGTCAGTGCAGCCCCATCAGTGAATCAGTGAAGGAGAAAACTTACTTATTTACAAAGTTTTGTAAATGAAACAAAAAAAAACGAAAACTTTTTTTTCAAAAATTTTGGTCTTTTTTTGATTTAGCAGAAAATAAAACCCCCAGAGGTGATCAAATACCACCAAAAGAAAGGTCTATTTGTGGGAACAAAGTGATAAAAATTTAGTTTGGGTACAGTGTAGCATGACCGCGCAATTGTCATTCAAAGTGCGACAGCGCTGAATGCTGAAAATTGGTCTGGGCAGGACGGTGTATAAGTGCCCGGTACTGAAGTGGTTAATGATTAATCGTGCAGCTCTATTTTAAAGCAAAACTAAACTCTGAAAAATACGCTCCTCCACCTTCCAGTGATGCGTCGGTTACATCCCTCACTGGCCGCTGCCATTTTCTCCTCGGGCTACTTCCGGGTGCTGAGTTTTCGGTCTTTTGATTGGCCAGCAGGGGATGATGTCATCCCATGCATGCGTACAGGAACCAGCCAGGATTACGCGCTGAGCTGAGCATGTGCAGCTCAGTGTACAATCATTAGGAGACTATGGGCAGACAGTCTCACAGTCCAGTAAAGAGCTGCTTGCTCATAATTCCTAAAATGGTAGGTTTCGTTCTGCTTTAAATTCATATTGCGACTTTTGCTGCATGTATAACAAGTATTGGGCCGCATGTTCCACCAGTTATGTCACCAATAATGCTGCTTCACCAACATCTGTGTTCACTTGTCCATTCCGAGTCCCAGCAGCCTTCCTTATAATATGGCCTGTGCTCATTGGCCGACGCTGACCATTTTTTCACATATTCACCGCACATTCACTCATTAATTTGCCCACCTGATGGAGATGTTCTGCACTTGCCCCCACTCAGGCATCTTCCACATTCAATGCCAGCTAGTCGGGATTTTAACCTAAAGGCTTAATTTGCATACCCTTTGCCTTTTCACCTTTATTGTAGGCAGATTCACCTTTTATCCAATGGTATGCTGGGACTTGTAGTTCTCTCCCAATGTGCAAGTGTTGTCCTTCAACTATTTGAGGTTATTAAAGGCTCACTAGAGGCTGTACTTGAAGTTGGTTGTGTGTGGGGGGAAAATACCCTCCTCCACTACAAATTCAGGGATCCGTTTATCACAAATTTCACCTAGTGTGAATCTTGGGTGAAAACATTGACACAGAGATGCAGATCAGTTGTTTATTTCTGAACGTTCTGGGAAGCTCTGGGAGGAAAGCTGTGATGTCATCTCAGTGTGTCAGTGGATGAAGGTCTGGGCCGGGTGTCTCAGGAGGGAGGGAGGGGGTGATGGAGTTGCCTGGCCGCACATGACCTCAGAGCGTTCAGACTGAAAACTGGAGAATTAAAGAAGCAAGATTGTGAGGAAGAGAATTCCCCATCTCCTCATCCCCGAGCATGGAATTACAACCATCTCCAGGGATCTGATCAGTGGCGGCTGGTGCTCAAAATTTTTGGGGGCGCAAACAAACTGAAAAATTCAGGAAAAATACTGAAACAAAAACATCAAATGCAGCCTCTGTGCCCACCATAAACAGCCTCTGTGCCCATGTAATGCAGTCTCTGTACCCATCATATGCAGCCTCTGTGCCCATCATATGCAGCCTCTGTGCTCATCATATGCAGCCTCTGTGCCCATGTAATGCAGTCTCTGTACCCATCATATGCAGCCTCTGTGCACATCATATGCAGCCTCTGTGCCCATGTAATGCAGTCTCTGTACCCATCATATGCAGCCTCTGTGCCCATCATATGCAGCCTCTGTCCCCATGCAATGCAGCCTCTGTACCCATCATATGCAGCCACTGTGCCCATCATATACAGCCTCTGTGCTCATGAAATGCAGCTACCGTGCCCATCATATGCAGCCTCTGTACCCATAATATGCAGCCTCTGTGCCCATCATATGGAGCCTCTGTGCCCATGCAATGCAGCCTCTGTACCCATTATATGCAGCCACTGTGCCCATCATATGCAGCCTCTGTGCCCATGAAATGCAGCCACCGTGCCCATCATATGCAGCCTCTGTGCCCATCATATGCAGCCACGGTTCCCCATCAACTGCAGCCTCTGTGCCCATCATATGCAGACACTGTGCCCCCCCCTGCCCGCCCGCTGTCTGACTGGCACTTACCCCATCTTGGTGGCGGGTCAGGCAGCGGGTGACGGCGGCAAGCTGTGCGACGGGTAGGGCGGGTCAGGCGATGACTCCTGTGTCCTCCGTGTGTGTCTCTCTTTCGCTTCTGCTAGTTGGCCAATGGGATCGCCTGTGCCTTCAGCCAATCAGGTGACCGGTATTAGACCCACGCCTCCTGATTGACGGAGAGGCGGTTCAGTGTTAAATATTCATTTGCTTTTCTAACACGCCTGGGTGGACTGCGAGCGCAATGCTCTGCGCTCCGAGTCCACCTTTTTTGAAGCCTATTAGAGCCTACGGCTGTAATCAGGTGCTTCAAAAAAAAAAACACCCCCGCCGCTGGAATGCAGGCGCCCGGCATCCGAAAAGGGGTTGTTTGCCACCCCCAAAAATTAAAACACCAGCCGCCACTGGTATGGAGAGGAGTGTGGGGATACGTCTGTCGCTGTCGGTATGGAGAAGAGCATGGCACCACTTCTAGTGCTCAGTATATAGGAGTAAGGAGAGGAGTGTGCTACTTCTTTTATTACCTGGTACACAGAAGTATGGAGAGGAGTGTGAGGCTACTTCTGTACCTCAGTATATAGAAGTACGGAGAGAAGCATGGCACCACTTCTAGTGTAACATGACGGCGCGAATTGCCATCATGTTACGTCACTTCTTTTTGTGGCCACTAGGGGCGTGCGCGCGCCCACTGCTCGCCCCCGGAGCCGATGCGAGTGCCCGGTGGTCGATCGCTCGTGACACGGCGAGAACCGGGATCTCTGTGTGTAAACACAGAGATCCCGGTTCTCTGAGGGGAGAAGAGAGAGATCGTGTGTTCATACAAAGTATGAACACCAATCTCTCTCTTCCCCTAGCAAGTCCCATCCCCCCTTTAGTTAGAACACGTAGCAGGAAACACATTTAACCCCTTGATCGCCTCCTAGTGTTTAACCCCTTTCACTGCCAGTGACATTTGTACAGTAATCAATGCATTTTTATAGCACTGATCGCTGTATAAATGCCAATGGTCCCAAAAATGTGTCAAAATTGTCCGATGTATCCGCCATAATGTTACGAAAAAAATCGCAGATTGCCGCCATTACGAGTAAAAAAAAATAATAATAAAAATGCTATAAATCTATCCCCTATTTTGTAGACGCTATAACTTTTGCGCAAACCAATCAATATACGCTTATTGCGATTTTTATTACCAAAATTATGTAGAAGAATACATATCAGCCTAAACTGAGAAAAAATCTGCTTTTAAAAAAAAAAAAAATGGGGATATTTATTATAGCAAAAAGTACAAAATAAATATTGTGTTTTTTTTCAAAATTGTCGCTCTTTTTTTGTTTATAGCACAAAAAATAAAAACCGCAGAGGTGATTAAATACCACCAAAAGAAAGCTCTATTTGTGGGAAAAAAAGGACATCAATTTTGTTTGGGTACAATGTCGCACGACCGCGCAATTGTCAGTTAAATCACAAAAAATGGCCTAGTCATTCAGCAGCCAAATCTTCCAGGGTTGAAGCGGTTAAAGTACGCTAGATGCCAGGAGAACATCTGAAGAGTAGCAACTCATTGCAGACAATCTGAATCCTTCTTGTGTTGGGTTCCTATTTGTTTTTCCGCAGTCTTCTCCTTGCACTGTTGTATTCTCTGCAGGCGTAGCGTGGATCACCAGCGGGAGCGGTCGGCGCGAGTCAGATCGGCATTGACGCGAGTGAATATTTACAGTATATATAATGTACTCAGACCCGTGCGCACCGAGGGCAGCTCGTAACATACTGTATAAGTCAGGAGATTCCTCGCTCTGCGGTAAATATTTATTCTCTCGCCTTTCCGTGCGCTCAGCAGAGTTGGCATTTACAGTTGATATCTGCTGTGTCAATATAAGGCAGCCGAGCGCAGAGCTGAGGCCTATCTGGCATTACAACAGGCCCTGGGGACTCGGTCTCCACCTAAGCATGCATTAATTGGAGCGCTAGCAGGAAAGGTTAGACGCTCCCTGGGGCAGTGCTGGTGGGGGTGTGGCGGTATGGTGTCCATCCCTGGGGGGCGTCTGCCCAAATCAATATAAAACTTAGAGAGGGGCTGAGAGACGCTCCTTACTGAATGTGTGCCCTGTGACACCTCGCCAAGCAATTCCACTCTGCCACAGTGTACCAGAGCTCAATACCGGGCACTGTAGCACAGCCAGGCCAAACCAGCACTGTCCTAGAGTGGTGCCAACCTACCCCTGTAGTGCCCCCCCTCCCCAGTCCAGTGATTCCCTTTTCTACAGATGTGCCAACCTGAAACGCTACAGTACTTCTTACATCACAACGTTATATACTATATTACCAAAAGTATTGGGACATCTGCCTTTACACCAGTGGCGGCTGGTGCTCCATTTTTTTGGGGGGCCGGTGTTCTGCCGAATAAGTTCCGCTCGGCGGATAAGTTCCTCACTGTACTGCGCATGCGCAGTACGATCCGGCGGAAATAGCCGAAGCGGAACAGCTAAAAATCAGCTGTACACGGCGCCTGTAAGAGGGCCCCTCGCGGGCTCGCTTCGCTTGCCACGCTTCGGGCACGGCCTCGCTGCGCTCGGCACTTTTAGATTCCCCCTCCAGGTCCACTTGGATGGTGGGGAAGGAATCTGGACCCAGAGCGCAGGCGCCGTGTACAGCCGATTGTGGATTTTGAGCTTCGGCTATCTCCGCCGGCTGACAGTAGTTGGTACTGCGCAGGCGCTGCGCCTGCGCAGTACAGGGGAGGAACTTATCCGCCGAGGGAACTTTCTCGGCAAGACACCGGCAAGCAAACCAAATGCCGCCACTCGCTCACCAGCCCCGCACTCACCCCATCTAGGTCAGCTATTGTCATGTAAAATCACTTAATCATTTCCACATCATATTTCAATTATTCCTAGCCATCTCCTAACAATCTGAATGATCTTGAAGTTTGTAAACTTACTTTATGAAGTTCCCCACACATTTACTTTCTGGAATTCTGTGACACAAAGTCACTATGCCCTGTGACTACTGTGTCACACATTTCACAGAGCCTGCCTTCTGGACTACCGAGGTGCTGAAAGGGGGAGTTTCAGGAGGCGGAGTTAGTAGAGGAATCACTGCTTGCGGGCAGCAAGGTACCTTGGGACATGTAGTCCTTTCAAATTGAGAAGGAGCTGCAAAGAATGCAGGGAGTCCAGGAAGATGTGGAAAGAGACTGGCCAGCAATCAGGCAGAACTCACAGTATGAAGGGAGGGTTTTCATGTAAGCTTTTATTGGATTGTCAAATATAACTACTGCGTTTATTACAGTGCTGATGTTATAAAATATGTGTATGCTGTAACCATAGATCTCCTTTATGTGGTTTCCCCCAGCAGTTCAGCTCACTCTGCTCCCCTATCCCAGCAGTGACTGAGCAGCTCAGCTCACACTGTACACTCCTAACAGCAGCTAAACTCCCCCTTTCTCAGCAGTGACTCAGCAGCTTGGCTCACCATGCTCCCTTTCTCCCAGCAATGAATCAGAAGCTCAGCTTCCCCTATCCCAGCAGTGATTCAGCAGTTCAACTCGCACTGCTTTGGCCTCCCAAAAGAGACTCTGATTCCCTTTTTCCCTCTACCTAATGTCACCATATTCCCCTCTAACAGCAATGATTCAGAAGCTCAGCCACTCCCCCTCCCAACAGTGACTCAGCAAATCAGCACCCCCTGCCAGCAGTGACTTAGCAGATCAGTTCACCCTCCTAGCAGCGATTCAGCTACTCGGCTCCCCCTGTTCCCTCTCCCAGCAGTGACCCAGCAGATCAACTCACCCTAAAACAGTACTAACTTACCCTTGTACTACCCTGTAATGGTGTCCACCTACCTGTTTTATCCAACAAAGCCAAACTTTTGCAACACCAGTGTCCTGCTTGTACATTGGCAGCCTGTCAATAGGAAGACTCTCAGTTTGTTACATTATTACTGTTGTTATTCATATATTTGCTACATCTGACATATCCGTCCTTCCTTTCCTCCAGCTTTCTCCCTCTCACCATGACTGAGGCCACAAGATGACACAATGACTGAAATTGTTGCCACTCAGAAGTCGCAGTGGGTGTCCTTTAATGATGACACCAAATTACAAGGTAAGGAGATTCCAGCATTTCATATCACCATAATGTTCACTGAAATGGCGATCACAAAGCTTTGTTAGAAAACAAAGCCATGTGATTTTATTTTCAAGCAAACCTTGTCTAAGCAGTCCCAATGGGACAATTGAAGGCAAATTTTGACAAAATCTTGGAGAACCTGGACGTTGTAAATTAGCTGCTTAGTCAAGTGTAGGGAAATCATCTGGCCGCTCTCTAATAAGCATCTTGGAGGACTCCAGTTACAGAGAACCTACAGTCTGTAAGTGAGCAATGTACAATCTTCTGAGGGGCCCAATAGCTAAATTGGAAATTGTGCAAGAACGTTATAATTTGTACAGACATACAAAATATAAATCAGATCCTGTCACTTCCTGGGGGTGAACAGCGTGGGTAGCTTTTGGCCATCGAGTAATCTACCCAGTCCAGTCATATCTTCTCTGGACCCAATAAGAGGATCTTCCCCTGAGGTTTGGTATGAGCACCAGCCAGGGTGAAAGGCAGTGGCGTCACTAGGGGGTGGCTTTTGGGGCTATAGCCCCGAATCTGGGGCCCATAGCCCCGAGTCTCTGCAGGGGTCACCAAGGGGAGGGGAGGCTCTCTGGGGACCCTGATGTAAGTGGGGGGCTCTCTGGGGACCCTGATGCAGGGGGAGGCTCTCTGGGGACCCTGATGCAGCGGGAAGCTCTCTGGGGACCCTGATGCAGCGGGAAGCTCTCTGGGGACCCTGATTTAAGGGAGAGGCTCTCTGGGGACCCTAATGTAAGGGGGGCTCCCTGGGAACCCTGATGTAAGTGGGGGCTCTCTGGGGACCCTGATGTAAGGGGGACTCTCTGGGGATATATATACACACACATACATATATTATATACATGTGTATGCCCGCCCAAGCGTATGGCTTTCTTTACTAAGCTGCTATGGGCTCTAGCCCCAGATCTTTTGTAGACCTAGCAACACCCCTGGTGAAAGGGCTCAGACTTATTAGTTTAGGGTTCCAGCAGGGGCGGACTTGATAACTCATGGGGCCCCCGGGCAATAGGAGAGGGCCCCCGGGCAATAGGAGATTATGGGGCCCCCAGGCAATCAGCTATTATGGGGCCACACAGTATACACACACACAGTATACAATCACACAGTATACACAGACAGATGTAAAAAAAACACAGATTTATACATACTGTCCCTGGTTTTACTGAGGCTGGCAACCCTGATGGGGCCCCCTAGTGGCCCAGGGCCCTCGGGCAGTGCCCGAGTGGCTCAATGGTCAGTCCGCCCCTGGGTTCCAGTGTCTTGTTCTTCACACTCTTCATTGAATGTGGACCTGTGAGATGAACGTTTTGTCTGTTTTTTTAGATGACGATAAGGAACACCAACCGAGCCGCCAGTCAACGGAGCAAGAGAAAGTCGCAGAGATACAGAGTGGAGCTTCCGCGGGCGCTGGTTACTCCCACCTTGACCAATCGGATGGAGCAGACGGAGCTCTGAAGCCCATGAGGACCGATGTCTCATCCTGGGTTCACTTTGAGGAGACTCACCATCCCCCTTCCCCGGTGACAAGTAAGGCAGGTAATAAGTCCAGCTAGGTGTTGGTATTTCCAGAATGTCTTTGGGTGTGATGAAGTTTCTTATAAGGAATTTACTTTATGTTTGTACAGAATTAGGATCAAGGGGCCCTATGAGATGGAATCCAGCCAACAGAGAGAACTGTTGACCTACACGGACTCCTATCCCGTAAGGGCTAAATGGCCCCCTGATCCAGGTGGCCCACCACTATCATGGCTGTTTCTATCGTGGGTGATTGAAGTGCTGGGTTCCTGAGGTCAGAAAAAAGGCATTTTTTGATATATTGGAGGTCCAGAGATTTGTAACAACCAGATTTACCTGGCCATTGACGTCTGATTGTTGACTAGTGGTGGATTATTGTACACACTGGACTACCAATATATGAACGAAGTCCATGCTGTTCCTGACCTCAGCATTGTACAGAGAGAGGGATAAAGGCCTTCTTCACCCTCCTCCTGATTTACCATAGAGAAACAGAATTCAGGTTCCAGCTCTGCTCGGCATGCCTGATAGTTACAGCCTCCTGCTAAAGTGTAGTCTTGCCCTTACACTGTCAAGCCTAGCTGTTGTGAATAACCGAGGTACATGCTCCTAAATCGGCAATTCTCTATGGCCAACCTGAACCATGTTTGAGGACAGGAGAACATTCTACAAAATACACTAGAGCTCTGGGCATGCCAGCCGAGTCTGAACCCCAAAACCTGTATTTCAGTGATAAGTAGACTCTGATACAAAGATTTGTTCTGCTGGCTTTCACCCAGAATCGAACTACCAGCTTTAAATGTAGACTTTTAAGGCATCAGCAGCTGGAAGTGCCACCTCTTTCCAGTCAATGTAGTGTGATTTGCAGGATGTAATACAGTATATTTCCGATTCTCACTATTTGTATCAGGGGTCTCCAAACTTTCTAAACAAGGGGCCAGTTTATTGGCCCTCAGACTTTGAGGGGGCCAGACTGTGGCCATTGGTCCCAACATCAGTGGGGAAAAATAATGCCCATCCTTGGTGTCAGTGGGAAGAATTGTGCCCCATAGTTGGTGTCATTGAAAGGAATTGTACCCCATCATTTCTGTCATTGGGCCCAATTGTTGGTGTCATTGGGAGGAATTGTGCCCCTTCGTTGGTGTCAGTGGGAGGAATTGTACCCTATTGTTGTTGTCATTGGGAGGCATTGTGCCTCGTTGGTGTCAGTGGGAGGCATTGTGCCCCATTGTTGGTGTCAGTGGGAAGAATTGTATCCCATTGTTGTTGTCAGTGAAATGAATTGTGCCCCATCACTGGTGTCAGTGGGAGGAATTTTGGCCCATCGTTGGTGTAACTGGGAGGATTTTTGTCCCTTCGTTAGTGTCAGTGGGAGGAATTTTACCCCATCATTGGTGTCAGTGGGAAGAATTGTGCATTGTGTCTCATTGTTGGTGACAGCGGGAGGAATTGTGCCCCATCGTTGGTGTCAGTGGGAGGAATTGTGCCCCATCGTTGGTGTCAGTGGGAGGAATTGTGCCCCATCGTTGGTGTCAGTGAGAGGAATTGTGCCCTATCACTGTTGTCATTGGGTGGAATTGTGCCTCGTCATTGGTGTCAGTGGGAGGAATTGTGCCCCATCATTGGTGTCAGTGGGAGGAATTTTAACCCATCGTTGGTGTCATTGGAAGGAATTGTGCCCCATCATTGGTGTCATTGGGAGGAATTGTGCCCTATCTTTGGTGTCCCTTTGTTGGGTCAGTAGGAGGAATTGTGTCCCTTCGTTGGGTCAGTAGTAGGAATCGTGCCCCATCGTTGGTGTCATTGGGAGAAATTGTGTCTCTTCGTTTGTTTCAGTGGGAGAAATTGTGCCCCATCATTGGTGTCAGTGGAAGGAATTGTGCCCCATGGTTGGTGTCAGTGGGAGGAATTGTGCCCCATTGTTGATGTCAGTGGGAGGAATTGTGCCCCATTGTTGATGTCAGTGGGAGGAATTGTGCCCCATCGTTGGTGTCAGTGGAAGGAATAGTGCCCCATCACTGGTGTCAGTGTGAGGAATGTGCCCCATCGTTGGTGTCATTGAAAGGAATTGTGCCCCATTGTTGGTTTCAGTGGGAGGAATTGTGCTACATTGTTGGTGTCAGTATTAGGAATTGTGCCCCATCGTCGGTGTCAGTATTATGAATTGCGCCCCATCGTCGGTGTCAGTATTAGGAATTGTGACCCATTGTTGGTGTCATTGAAAGAAATTGTGCCCCATCGTTGGTGTCACTGGGAGGAATTGTGCCCCATGGTTAGTGTCAGTGGGAGGAATAATGCCCCATGGTTGGTGTCAGTGGGAAGAATCGTGCCCCATTGTTGATGTCAGTGGGAGGAATAATGCCCCATTGTTGGTGTCAGTGGGAAGAATCGTGCCCCATTGTTGGTGTCAGTGGGAGGAATTGTGCCCCATTGTTGGTGTCAGTGGGAGGAATTGTGCCCTATCATTGGTGTCAGTGGAAGGAATTGTGCCCCATTGTTGGTACCAATGGATGAAATTGTGCCCCAAGGGCTGGATAAAAGCAAGCAAAGGTCCGCAGTTTGGAGATCACAGATTTATATGAAGAACATCCGACCTGGAGAGAAAATAGCCTAGTAAGTTTTGATTTTGCCGGCATTCACACAGAACAAGCGTACATAATACTTTACATGCAGTTTCCTGAGATGAATAGCTTTGCAGATTTTTTTATAATTACACCCCCTTTATTGTTGGTCAATGCAGATCAAAGACACAGCAAATACAATTGTTGTCTGTAAGACCAACTGACACCAAAGCATTGCGTTGGAGAAATGCTGCATTTTTTAGCAGCACAGAGACGCCACAATACACGTA
Organism: Lithobates septentrionalis; assembly: GCA_037952835.1. NCBI lineage: Eukaryota > Metazoa > Chordata > Amphibia > Anura > Ranidae > Lithobates > Lithobates septentrionalis. The sequence goes on along the minus strand of JBBDGP010004578.1, from coordinate 112,374 downwards.
AAGGTGTTGCAACAGAAATAAAACAAGAAGGGAAAATACCGATCCATGTAATGGGAGTAACAATGCACGCGTGTTGCGCTCACAATGATGCGCGTTGCGTGGCGTCCATAAGCCCCTACGAAACGTGTTCTGGAAATGCCCCAACTCCAGACTGAGCAAAAAAGAGGTTAAATACCGAGTTTTCCTTTAGAAAGATTATTGCTTTTTTTTTGCGATCTCATTATCATGGCTGCCCGCGCCATCCGAGACGCCATCAGGAAATGACATTGTAGATAAAAACGCCGCTGTAGTTATAGGACCGCGTGTGCCGATGGCGGACAGATAGAAACATATAAATATCCTGTGCAGTCATTTTGCAGCCTTTTATAACCTTCTGCTAAATGAACTCGCCGCCTGGAACTTCATAAATCCGCGCCGCGTCTCGCTCAGACCCCCTCCCTCATTGGTCACAAAATATTATTACCGTTTCTGCCGGGGAGATGAAATGGGAACTCCAGGCAAAGAGCTGAATACACCTTTCATGTACGGGTTCTGCTTTCTCTGCAGAAGGTTTGTATTCCTGGTCAGCAGTCCTGAGATTTACACCCTTAAAGTGTTACTAAACCCACAACAGTAAAATCAGTCTGTATATGCGGTAAAGCATGCTTGTTATACTCACTGTGGAACCTAAGGGGTTAATCCTCTGCGTTGTGTAAAAAAAGGCTGTTTGATGCTGTCTTCTCTGATCCTCCCCTTTTTTTACTGTCCCCAATCCATCTCCTGATAGAACAGAGCCTTGGGGGCACTCTGCACATGCTCAGTTTGATGTGTATTGCTAGAGAGTTTTTTTTCTATTCTTGGGAGAGTGCATGTGATCAGCACAGGGGCCAATCAGCGCTGTCCAGACAGAGGGTCAGGGGTCCTGCAGCCTCATAGGACAGTCAGAGGGGAATGAAAACTCCTCCTACAAGCTTTAAGTAGACACTGATAGTAACAAGACTGCTATATACTGCTGATGAGAAAAGGTATTTAACAGTTTATATTTACTAAAATAATTGCATTTCCATGTTCTGTGTACTGTGGGAGAACAGGTATAGAGAATGCAGGCTCCTGGGTTTAGGAACACTTTAAAGTCAGTCTGGTGAGCTGACTTTTCTCTCTATACTGCAGTTACAAATCATAGTCGGTCACTTCCACACCACCCAGCCTGTTATTGGATAGTGGAGGAACAGCAGCATACTGATTGGGGATCTTTCTGCTTTCTCCTGCTGTCAGCATGCTCCTTGTTAGCACATTTGAGTACAGGACATCTGATTGGCCCCAGATACTGGCTTTCCCTTTCCCAGTCTGAGCTTTGCCAACATAGTAATAGTGGATGGGGGGGGGGGGGGGGGGTGAAGACTGACTGCCAAATAATTCTAGGTGTGGTTTAGGAGATTACCTAATTAACATATTAATAGTGAGGGTGTGGTAAAGATATTGTAACTCCACCCACTGACTGCCAATGGCCCTACAAATAATTCTAGGTGGGGTTTAGGAGATTACCTAATTAACATATTAATAGTGAGGGTGTGGTAAAGATATTGTAACTCCACCCACTGACTGCCAATGGCCCTACAAATAATTCTAGGTGGGGTTTAGGAGATTACCTAATTAACATATTAATAGTGAGGGTGTGGTAAAGATATTGTAACTCCACCCACTGACTGCCAATGGCCCTACAAATAATTCTAGGTGGGGTTTAGGAGATTACCTAATTAACATATTAATAGTGAGGGTGTGGTAAAGATATTGTAACTCCGCCCACTGACTGCCAATGGCCTTACCTATAATCCTGGGTGTGGTTTAGAAGGTCCACTGCTCTCCGCTGAAAACGGGTCACAGGAGTGCAAAACTAATTGCACTCCTGTGTCCCAGAGGAGAAGCCCAGCCTAAAAAGCTCAGGCTGGACATCTCCTTTAACTTGTTAATAGTGGGGATGGAGCAAAGACACCGCAGCCCCCAACTGGCTACCAGTTGCCTTACAAATAATGATTGGTGTTCTGTACGAAATCGGCTAATTAACTTATTAATAGTGGGGGCGGGGCAAAGACATTACTGCCCCCTACTGACTGCCTTTCCCAGTCTGAGCTTTGCCAATGCTGTAGGGGATCAGCTAATCAACATAGTAATAGTGGAGGGGGGGGGGGGGGGGTGAAGACATTTCAGCTCCACCACTGACTGCCAATGGCCTTACAAATAATTCTGGGTTTGGTTTAGCAGATCATCTAATTTACATATTAATAGTCGGGGAGGGGTGAAGTCACTGCAGCTCCCCCACGGCTGCCAATAATTACAAATGGTGTGGCTTAGGCAATCCGGTAATTAACATATTAATAGTGAGGGTGGGGTAAAGACACTGTAGCTCCACCCACTGACTGCCAGTGGCCTTACAAATAATTCTGGGTGCGGTTTAGAAGATCTGCGATTTAACAAGTTAATAGTGGGGGTGGAGCAAAGACATTTGAACACAGGACATCTGATTGGCCTCAGATACTGGCTCTCCCTCTCCTAGTCTGAGCTTTGCCAATACCATAGGTGATCAGCTAATTAACATAATAGTGGGGGTGGGGTACTGTAAGACACTGTAGCTCTATCCACTAACTGCCAATGGCCTTATAAATATTTATGGGTGTGGTTTAGAAGGTCTGCGATGCAACATGTTAATAGTGGGGGAGGAGCGAAGACACCGAAGCCCCCTACTGACTGCCAATGGCTTTACAAATATTTATTGGTGTGGATAAAAGGAAATCGGCTAATTATCCTATTAATAGTTGGGGCAGGGGAAAGGACACTACTGCCCCCTACTGACTGCCAGCGGCCCTACAAATAATTCTGGGTATGGTTTAGGGGTTAAGCTAATTAACAAATGAATAGTGGGGGTGGGATAAAAACACTGTAACCCCACCCACTGACTGCCAATGACCTTACAAATAATTCAGGGCGTGGTTTAAGAGATCGGCGAATTAATATATTAATAGTAAGGGTGGGATAAGTACGTTGTAGTCCCACCCACTGACTGCTAATAGCCTTACAAATAATTCTGGGTGTGGTTTAAGAGATTGGTTAATTAACATATTAATAGTGAGGGTGGGGTAAGTACACTCTAGTCCCGCCCACTGACAACCAATGACCTTACAAATAATTCTGGGTGTGATTTTGAAGGTCCACAATTTAACATGCTAATAGTGGGGGCGGAACAAAGACACTGCAGCCCCCTACTGACTGCCAATGGCTTAACAAATATTTATCGGTGTGGATAAAATGATATCAGCTAATTAATCTATAAATAGTGGGGGCGGGGCAAATACACCACTGTCCCCTACTGACTGCCAGTGGCCCTACCAATAATTCTGAGTGTGGTTTAGGGGTTAAGCTAATTACCAAATAAATAGTGGGGGAGGGATAAAGACACTGCTGTCCCACCAACTGACTGCCAATGGCCTTACAAAATAATTCTGGGTATGATTTTGAAGGTCCACAATTTAAATGTTATTAGTGGGGGCGGATCAAAGACACTGCAGCCCCATACTGACTGCCAATGGCCTTAAAAATAATTCTGGGTGTGGATTAGGAAATCGGCTAATTAACTTATTAATAGTGGGGGCGGGGCAAAGACATTACTGCCCCTACTGACTGCCAATGGCCCTACAAATAATTCTAGGTGTGGTTTAGGAGATTACCTAATTGAGATATTAATAGTGAGGGTGTGGTAAAGATATTGTAACTCCACCCACTGACTGCCAATGGCCCTACAAATAATTCTAGGTGTCCTTTAGGAGATTACCTAATTAACATATTAATAGTGAGGGTGTGGTAAAGATATTGTAACTCCACCCACTGACTGCCAATGGCCCTACAAATAATTCTACGTGTGGTTTAGGAGATTACCTAATTGAGATATTAATAGTGAGGGTGTGGTAAAGATATTGTAACTCCACCCACTGACTGCCAATGGCCCTACAAATAATTCTAGGTGTCCTTTAGGAGATTACCTAATTAACATATTAATAGTGAGGGTGTGGTAAAGATATTGTAACTCCACCCACTGACTGCCAATGGCCCTACAATAATTCTAGGTGTGGTTTAGGAGATTACCTAATTATCATATTAATAATGAGGGTGTGGTAAAGATATTGTAACTCCACCCACTGACTGCCAATGGCCCTACAAATAATTCTAGGTGTGGTTTAGGAGATTACCTAATTAACATATTAATAGTGAGGGTGTGGTAAAGATATTGTAACTCCACCCACTGACTGCCAATGGCCCTACAAATAATTCTAGGTGGGGTTTAGGAGATTACCTAATTACCATATTAATAGTGAGGGTGTGGTAAAGATATTGTAACTCCACCCACTGACTGCCAATGGCCCTACAAATAATTCTAGGTGTGGTTTGGGAGATTACCTAATTAACATATTAATAGTGAGGGTGTGGTAAAGATATTGTAACTCCACCCACTGACTGCCAATGGCCCTACAAATAATTCTAGGTGTGGTTTAGGAGATTACCTAATTAACATATTAATAGTGAGGGTGTGGTAAAGATATTGTAACTCCGCCCACTGACTGCCAATGGCCTTACCTAAAATCCTGGGTGTGGTTTAGAAGGTCCACTGCTCTCCGCTGAAAACGGGTCACAGGAGTGCAAAATTAATTGCACTCCTGTGTCCCAGAGGAGAAGCCCAGCCTAAAAAGCTCAAGCTGGACGTCTCCTTTAACTTGTTAATAGTGGGGGTGGAGCAAAGACACCGCAGCCCCCAACTGGCTGCCAGTTGCCTTACAAATAATGATTGGTGTTCTGTAGGAAATCGGCTAATTAACTTATTAATAGTGGGGGGCAGAGCAAACGCACCGCTGCCCCCTACCTACACTGTAGCTCCCCCTACTGACTGTCCATGGCCCTAAAAAAAATTCCGGATGTGGTTTAGGAGTTCAGCTCATTAACATATTAATAGTGGGGGGGCTGGATAAAAACACTGTAGCTCCCCCACTGACTGACAATGGCCTTACAAATAGTTCTGGATACGGAAAATACCGCTTTTGAAGCGATTGTATGATAATCGGATCGTTAGTACAGAGCGTTCGAGAGCCGATCAGGACAGTTCATCTGATATTATTCTATCGGACATACACGAAAACATTTTTCGTACAATGCCAGGTTGGACGATTTTCATTTAACCAGTACAGCTGTCGTTCGAAAATGCAATACAAATGCATTATTTCCATCATTTACATTACTTCCAATTTTTTTTTTTGTCTTACGGGAATTTTCGTGACTTTAGTAAACTCATCAGATTCGATCTGAAATTAGCATCCAAAAAAAAAAAAAACATACGATCATTCGTCCGATAATCTCATTGTGTGTACCGGGAATTAGAATTTTGTTGCAGTTGTTATGGCAGAAAATTAGAAAATTAAAAAGTCTCCCGAGGCTGCTGTTAGTTGCACTGTGCACAACTGCCAGTTGCTCTTAGATGAAGAAGATTTTAGCAAGTATTTTGTTGTAACAAGTTTTAAAGTGCACTTCTTTGTGATATTTCTGTACATCAGGCTCCCCTTCGAGAGTGTTGGAATGGCGTTCCCCCAGTCGCAGCCCATACAGACGCCCTGCATTGCCATCACAGAGCAGCTCAGAGGCCAATTATGAAGACAGCGGTACGAGTATGGGACCCCCGTACACAGACATTGCCAGCGAGGATGCTTCAGGGACCGGTTCTGCAGGTAAGGGACTAAATGCACTGTGCCAGAATGGGAGATCTAGAAACAGACACCAGTAGTTGAAAGTCGATGGCTTGGGAACTACAAGTCCCAGCACGCCCCATCCGTCCTAACTGGGATTGTATAGCTGAGCACACATCAGATACAATCATAAGATGGAAACAATGTTTCATTTTATAGACAAGAGATACAGAAAATCTGTATAATGCCCTTTGATGGTGGCAATAGTTGTAATGATCTGATCGAACGGTTCTGCACAGAATTAGACAATATCATGAAATCTGCTTGTTCAATTAAGCTTTGTCAGTAAAACCTGAAAGCTGATTGGTTGCTATGCACAGCAGCACCAGATTCTGTGTTGCACCAGAAAAGAATAGACTCCCACATGGGGGGGGGGGGGGGGGGTGTCTATTAATGAAAAAAATCCTCAGATATTCGCCCAGTGAAAGTGCATGTACATCTCTGCTAAAGAAAAAAAACGATTGTTATTGAGCTGTTTCTTGTGCTGGTCGAATGTTTTTCATTTGGTTAAAAGTGAAAATACGCCATTTGTACTTGCGGGGGGGATTTATGCTTAGGCGTAATCATGCAGATTAGTTCTCAGTTTTTAGCACTTGGGGGATTTTTGCTGATCCATTTTTACATCTTGGGGGGGCACAGTTTTGGCATGTTTGCCCTGGGCTCTAGATGACCTTGTCCCAGCACTGTGCATAGGGGTTTAGTATGGTTTATGGGTAGAAACACTGGGGTTTATTTACTAAAGTTGGAGGGTGCAAAATCAGACTCACTCCTGCATAGGAAGCAATCAGCTTCCAGGTTTTATTGCCAAAACTTAATTGAACCAGCTGAAGATAGAAGCTGATTGGCTACCATGCACAGCTACACCAGATTGTGCTCCAGCTTTAGTAAATCTACCCCATTGTGTGTGTGGATGATGATGATGATGATGATGATGGTGGTGATGGTTTTGATGGTGATGGGGGGGGGGGGGGGGGGGTTGGCCTGTCTCCGCATATACCACACCAGGTCCATTAGGGGAGCAGGGGCACCACCCCCCTAGTTTGCATGCGGGGTGCCGGACTCATACGTTTGTATGAAAATTTTTTTTCCCCAAGCACTTGATTAGAGCCTGAGGCTCTAAATGGCTTGAAAAAGGTTGGGCTCGGGGCGCAGTGAGCCCACCCACTTGTGACAATAGTGAATCAATATTCGCTATTGTCTTCCGGCTTTTCCTCCCGGCAAATCAGGACAGGAGGCGGATTGGGTTGGCCGGGAGGAAAAGCCAAGGAAGCCACGGGGGGGGACCATGCCGTCGAGCGGTGAGTGCGGCCCTGGAGGGGGGGGGGGGGTGTTTGCTGCCCCCCCCCAAAAGTTTAGTACCGGCTGCCACTAAATCACACCAAACCCCCACGCATGCGCAGACATGCTGCAAGTCTGTTATGTCCTATAGGCTGGCAGAGACCCGCAGGAGCAGAGCCTGGAGAAAGAACTTTGGGCTCGAAGAGGCAAAGCTAGACTCCATGGACTACTAAGTTTTTTTTTTTTTGTTGTTTTTTTTTTTTTCCCCATTTATATACAAGAACAAAAGTAAAATATTAGCAGGGAAGGGTGGAGTTCCTTTTTAATTAGAGAAAATATTTACCATTGCGCCCCCTGCTGTTTGTCACCCCACCTGTGGGACCCCCCTAACATTTTTACATGGATCGTCTGCGCTCTCCCTAGGTGGGTGTCTGCACTCTACAAACAATGCTCCACGTTTTTATAAAACACAACTGAAAAGAAAGAACAATGTTTCTCTTTTGTTTCTTTGTTTTCTTCCTCTTTTGTTACTTTGGTATCTTTTGTATTTACCAAACACTCACTCAGACTAGTACACAGAGATTGAATCGGCAGCCCCTGCGATAAGCAGGTGACCCCCGATGGAAGCTATATTTCTATGGCGGTTGCTGCATCGCCTGCCGTGCCCAGAGACACTGGTAGTGCCCCCCCCTTCCTCCCGGGCCCCTGGAGTTGGTGGGGGCGGCTCTGGGCATGGCGTGGCACGGGCAGTGGGGAGGGGGGGCGGTTTCCCGGGTGACAGCCCCTGTCCCACCAACAATGTGTTTTTGTCAGGGACTCCAGCTGGATCTGCCTTGAAATCCTGCCGCTACGCTGGATGAGCCCGCTGCCAGGATACCCGACCGAGGAGAGCATGCCGGGAGATCGGGCACCGCGCCAGCAGGATTTCAGGTCACTTTGTCATGATTTATTAGGGAAGAAGCGTTCACCGTCTCGGTCACGATGGAAAATCTTTGGCGGAACGTTCGACTGAAATACGCCACCGCGTGAAACTGAGAGAAAACTATACGGGGGGATTCTGAATCGCTTAGGAACCCCTTTGGTGACAGGAGCCTCTCGTGCAAAACAAAACAAAAAAACCCCGTACTGTGGGGCTGATTTACTAAAACTGTAGAGAGCAAAATCTGGTGCAGCTGCGCTTGGGAGCCAATCAGCTTCTAACTTCTGCTTCTTCAATTGAGCTTTGAAAATAAAACCTGGAAGCTGATTGGTTTCTATGTACAGCTGCGCCAGATTTTGCACTCAAAGGTTGGCCATACATTATACAGTTTTCTTTCGCAACTTTTCTTTAGATTTACCAAAACCATATATAATAGGAGGTCACACCTAAACACTTTCAATGTGTATGCAATCAGGCAGGGCCTTCTACTACATAGTTGAAGATAAATCTAAAGGAAATTGAATAAGAAAATTGTATGGTGTATGGCCAGCTTAAAGGGCCAGTTCACACCACATGCAGTCCAGTGCGTTTTGTTTTCTGCATCAAAAACGCATGGAAAGTAGGTTATATGGATTCCAATGGCATAGGTCACACCAGTGCTTGCAGTTCCAGTGCGTTCCAGGAAAAAAAAGTAGAAGAACCTGTTCACACCACAGAAATGTAGTCCGGATGCATTACAAATGCTTTTCTGCATGTGTGTTTTTGATGCGTTTTTGGTGCAATTTTGATGCAGTCCAGTGCATTTTTTTCCCTCTCTTTTTTGTTAACCTTCAGTAAGGACATATGTGTTCCAGTGCGTTTTTGGTGCGTTCCAGTGCATTTTTGATGCGTTTTACATTGTTCCAGTACAGTCCAGTGCAGTTAAAATGCAGCATGTTCTACTTTTTTTTTTCTGGAACTGGAACGCACTGGAACTACAAGCACTGGTGTGAACTATGCCATTGGAAACCATATAACCTACTTTCCATGCGTTTTTGTTATAGAAAAAAAGCACTGGACTGCATGTGATGTGAACTGGCCCGAACATGCTGCATTTTCCCTGCACTGGACTGTACTGGAATGCTGTAAAACGCATCAAAAACGCACTGGAATGCACCTAAATGCACCAAAAACACTGGAACACACACGAAAAACGAGAGGGGTAAAAGATGCACTGGACTGCATCAAAAACGCACCAAAAACACGTCAAAAACGCGCATGCAGAAAAGCATCTGTAACTCATCCGGACTGCGTTTCTATGGTGTGAACAGGTTCTTCTCATTTTTTTCCTGGAACGCACTGGAACTGCAAGCACTGGTGTGAACTATGTTTTAGCCCTCAATGTTTTAGTAAATCAACCCCCATGTACAAAGCAGCTCAAATAAGTGTTAAGCTGGTCATATACCAGTAGAAGTTTGTTCAGACGTTCGTAGAGAAATTCTGAAAAATCGATCGTCAGAGCCTTCAGTATACTCAACAGATTTCCTTAATATTTCATTTGATTGGCTCAAGTTCGACGTTCGATTTCAGGATGTACCTGCGCATTACAATATGCATAATTTTTCCATCATCTCATTCACACTTGTGCGACTTGCCATATGACTTTGTTTTCCAATGATAACCATTCATATCTCTGCAACTTAAAGTGGTGTTCCGGCCAAAATTATACTTTTTAAATAAAAATACCCCTATAATACACAAGCTTAATGTATTCTAGTAAAGTTAGTCTGTAAACTAAGGTCTGTTTTGTTAGTTTATAGCAGTAGTTTGTTATTTTATAAACTTACAGCAGGCCGTGGCCATCTTAAGTGTGGGCATCTGAAGCCAGACTGTATTTCTTCCTGGATCTCATCCTTGCAGATCTCGCACATGCTCAGTGCAGCACAAGAAGTGTAATAGGTTTCAGGTCAGGTTTTCATAGCAACGGCAGTGTCAGAGGAAGTTGCCGCCCCTTCCCAGAAGGCATTGCAAACAGGAAATGATGCGATGGGCCACGGCCAGGGAGGAGGAAGTGAAAAATGAATACAGCAGATATACAGTAAGTGCTGAGAATTTTTTTTAAAAAAATATCCAATTCGTTTACAATGCACAGTTTAGTGAGGGATGCTGAAGAGTTGTAAAAGTGGGTGGAACTCCACTTTAAAATCGTAGGGACTTCAAAGTAGTTCATGCACTGCTTTGGTCCATCTTTCATGCAACTTGAGGGCCATAGACTTCAATGTTAACCCTCAAAGGTTGCATGAAAGTCATGCCTGAATGTTTTACATGCAACAGTGGCTCCGACTTTGCAAAGGGACAACAAGTCGCATGCAAGTCGCACCCGACCAAAGTTGCGCTCCAAAGTCATCTGTCAAGTGTGAATGAAGCCTTCAAGTCGTTCATGCACTACTTTGGTCTGACTTTCATGCAACTTGAGAGCCATAGACTTCAATGTTAACCCTTAAAAAGTTGTAGTGAGGCCGACATTGCAGAGGGATAACAGGTCACATCCAAGTCTCACCCATCCAAGGTTGCATTAAATTTGCGCTCCAAAGTTGTGCAAACTTGGAGTCGTACAAGTGTGAATGGAGCCTTGGGCTCCATTCACACTTGTGCGACCTGTCATGCAACTTTGGACATCTAAGTCGCATGACGAGTCATTCCCCATGTTTTCCAAAGATAACCATTCATATATGTGCGACTGAAAGTTGCAGCAGCTTTAAAGTAGTTCATGCACTACTTTGGTCTGACTTTCATGCAACTTGAGGGCCATAGACTTCAATGTTAACCCTCAAAAGTTGCATGAAAGTCGTACCTGAATGTTCTACAATGCAACATTTGTCCATTATCACTGGTCAAAGCCAAAGTCGTATCCAAGTTCCACCCATCCAAAGTTGCATCAAAGTTTCTCTTCAAAGTTGTGCAAACACGGCATCGTACAAGTGTGCATGGAGCCTAAAGCTACTTTCACACTGAGGCGCTTTAGAGGCGTTACAATGCTAAAAATAGCGCCTGCATAGCGACTGTAAAGAGCCTCTCTTGTCATTCCAGCGTGAAAGCCCGAGTGCTTTCACACTGGAGTGGTGCGCTCGCAGGACGGTAAAAAAAGTCCTGCAAGACGCATTTTTGCAGCGCTATAGGATCAGTGTGTGCACCGCTCCTAAAGCGCCCCTGCCCATTGAAAACATAGGGGCAGCGCCGTCAAACAGCCGGCAAAGCGCCACTGTATCGGCGCTTTGCCGGCGATTTTAACCCTTTTTCAGCCACCAGCGGGGGTTAAAACGTTTTTATTGGATATGTTTTATAGCAGAAAGTAATAAATATATATATATTTTTTTTCAAAATTGGCGGATTTACTTTTTATTTATAGCGCAACAAAATAAAAACCGCAGAGGTGATTAAATACCACTACGGGAAACAGGGTAAAAGAAAGCTCTATTTGTGGGGAAAAAAGGACATCAATTTTATTTGGGTACAGCGTCGCACGACCGCGCAATTGTCAGCTAAAGTAACGTGCTGTATCGCAAAAAATGGCCTGGTCATTAGGGGGTAAAACCTTCCGGGGCTGAAGTGTTTAAATAACATGGCTGGGGGATGTACTAAACCTGCCTGTGAAGTGGCCCACCTGAACAAAGTACTACAGCAAAAGCAACACTTATATGGGAAAGAAATACCATTGGCTGCTAAATGACCGTTCCCTGCCGGCTGATCATATAGGGCTTTGTTAGGAAAAAAAATGAATTTTCGAAGAAACTTCACCTGCAAAATCATTTGCTTTAAAATCCCTCCAGCCGTCTCCCGAGGCTCCGGGCGGTGAGGACGTTTGGAAAGTTGGTATTTACATAGCAGTAGTTTCTCTGGTCTCCCGGGGTGGGTTGCGGTGAAGGATAACAATGGAGACTTTGGTGATATGCAGATGACACCTGCTTAGCTAATTCATTCAACATTCAGGGGAATTTGTGGGATTTAATTATATATATATATAAAATGAAAGCGATTACATGTGTGGTTGGCAGAGGTGACCATAGGATGTCCCACCAGGTTGGGGGGTTCTCATTGTGCTGTGTGTGATAAGTGATAACCCAGCTGTGTGCATTGTGCAGGGGGGAGAGGGGTCTGGGGTGGGGGTGGGTCTCCTGCGGGTGAGGGGTCAGAGCCCTCTATAGTACTGTACATAGAGAGCTGGGAGGGGGAGGAGGAGAAGGAGGTCTCGGGGGTCTGGAGGCCAGTGACCACTTTGTGGACTTTCACTCTACAGATATCCACAGACCAGAGAGAAGCCATGAGATTCCGATCAGGTAATACAATGGATCAATATCACATCCTGTGCTGGGATTGATGTACTGGGAGCGAAGCTATGGGGCTTATCTACTAACACTGTCTATAGGAACCTATAACAACGGATTGGGGCTTTAACCAGAACTGGCCATACTCTGGTAGAGTTTCATTCTGTGATGGTATATCCAACACCTGTGACATCACTTCTCATTGTACCGGAGAAATTTCCTCCCTATTCCCTTATGAATCTCACTGATTGATGATCTTGGCTTGTGCAGTGTATGTACATGTGAATACGTGTTCTGATCACATATCACACTGTGAATCAGGTGGTAATTATATATCCTCCGGCTGTATTTGGCAGACATTGTTTGGGTTTTCTCGGTGGTGTGTGATGGGTTGGCAGACTGACAGTAAAGTGTTAGGATGATGATGTTTGCAGAGTACATAGTGTGCTGAGTATACTGAGGACACCGGCGTCCAGTGTATGATATGGATCTTTGCCATGTGAAGTTGGTGGGGTGATGGGGCCTCCATGGGTTGATGGGGTCTCCATGGGGTGATGGGGTCTCAATGGGGTGATGGGGTCTCCATGGGGTGATGGGGTCTCCATGGGGTGATGGGGCCTCCATGGGGTGATGGGGTCTCCATGGGGTGATGGGGTCTCCATGGGGTGATGGGGTCTCCATGGGGTGATGGGGTCTCCATGGGGTGATGGGGCCTCCATGGGGTGATGGGGTCTCCATGGGGTGATGGGGTCTCCATGGGGTGATGGGGCCTCCATGGGGTGATGGGGTCTCCATGGGGTGATGGGGTCTCCATGGGGTGATGGGGTCTCCATGGGGTGATGGGGCCTCCATGGGGTGATGGGGTCTCCATGGGGTGATGGGGTATCCATGGGGTGATGGGGTCTCCATGGGGTGACATCACATGCCTGATGAAGGGGTCCTGCATGGTTCTGAAACGTTGCTATCTGCTGTAATGATGTGATCGCTGATTAAAAAACTTTGGCCCCACTCTGGAGATCCGTGGTGTGCTGGTGGCAATTTTTGTTTTGACCTAAAACGGTTCCAGTCGTTGGTCACTACAGCACCCACTTTGATGCACAGCCATTTTAACAGGAACGTGTGCATTGAGATTAGTACATTTGATGTCCACAGTGGGGTGATGTGACTGCAGTGGGGTCATGTGGCCTCAAAGGGGTGATCTGGCCTTCGTAGGGTAATGTGGCATTGGTGGGTTGATGTGTCCTCAGAGGGATGATGAGTCATTGGTGGGGTGTATTGTCTTCAGTGGAATGATGTGTCCTCAGAGGGGAGATGTGTCCTCAGTGGGGTGATGTCTTCTCTGTGGAGTGATGGAAGTTTCGGATGGCGCTACACTGTGATTGTACTTCACTGCTCCTCTCTTTGACCAGGCTGACCAGGGAAAATGTAAAGTGCAGACAAGCGGTTTGCCGTCACAGGTTGTAGGTAGTTAGTATTGGGATTAGTAGGTACTTAGTGGTAAGGTTAGTGAGTAGTTAGTGGTAAGGTTAGAGGTTAGATTAGTAGGTAGTTAGTGGTAAGGTTAGTAGGTAGTGGTAAGGTTAGTAGGTTCTTAGTGGTAAGGTCAGTAGGTAGTTAATGGCAAAGTTAGCAGGTAGTTATGCCGCGTACACACGAGCGGACATTACGGCGGACTTTGCCCGGCGGACTGGATTTCGTCGGACAATTCGATGTGTGTGGGCTCCAGCGGACTTTGTTTTCTCAAAAGTTCGACGGAATTAGATTTGAAACTTGTTTTAAATTTATCCGTTGAAATCGAGTCCGGTCGAAAAGTCCGCCGTCTGTATGCTAGTTCGACGGACAAAAAGCCACGCTAGGGCAGCTATTGGCTACTGGCTATGAACTTCCTTGTTTTAGTCCGGTCGTACGTCATCATGTACGAATTCGACGGACTTTGGTGGATTGTGTGTAGGCAAGTCCGTTCATTCAGAAAGTCCGTCGGAAAGTACGTCGAAAAGTCCGCCGGGCAAAGTCCGCCGTAATGTCCGCTCGTGTGTACGCGGCATTAGTTGTAAGGTCAGTAGGTAGTTAGTGGTAAGTTTAGTAGTTGTCCTGTCTGACTTACTTACTTTCTTACTCTATATGGATCATCTACAATTCTGTCACTCCTAGCTCCCCTCTTTATACATGGCTGGACCTCAGAGCTCACACTCCAAGCACACTGTTGATGTTGATTCAGCTGTTTTTCTCATATAGAGCAGACAGAACCGTGTAATAGCCGGAGTTGACAGGAGGAGGCGGTGCTTGGTGCTCACCACCTGCCACTCACACTCACAGGTGTCACCTGGGGGCGGAGCTGCCCCCTCCAGTGACCTTTGCCCTCTCAGGTGTGAACTCATCTCCAGAATACATGTGATTACTCTTCCAGCAGGAATCCAGGAACGGACATTGTGTGAGAGGCATGGAGCCCCCCCCCCCATCTCCCACCATACTCTGTGCTATCCACCATGATAGGCTAAAAGAGGCACTGAAATGGCCAGTGGTAACAAAGATATCCATCGTGCTGGAAAATGTCCGACAGCCGGATCACCCATCATTATCTTTATCAACTACAGGTGGAGTCTGGAGGGAGGAGTCACCTGCGACAGTCCTATGCGTCCTGTCACTTCTTTGGTGAGATCTGACCACCGCAGTCCTTGGCTGCCTTCCAATTCCTCAAAGAGGTGCTCATTACTTACCTTATTTTAGACTCAGTGACATCATCACTAGGCCTCTGTGCTTCTCTATGCAATACGGGCAGATTAAAAAAAAAAACGTAATGCGCCCCATCCCTCCATGCTCACATGCAGAAGCGAACGCATACGCAAACGGCGTTCAAACCACACATGTGAGGTATCGCCGCGATCGTTAGAGCGAGAGCAATAATTCTAGCACTAGACCTCCTCTGTTACTCCAAACTGGTAACCTGTAAAAATTAAAGGGACAGTGTAAAAATAAAAAGAAAGGAAAAAAAAAACTGTAAAGCGCCCCCATTGCTCCGAGCTCACGCGCAGAAGCGAATGCGTACGTAAGTCGCACCCGCATATGTAAACGGTGTTTAAACCACACATGTGAGGTATCGCCGCGATCGTTAGAGCGAGAGCAATAATTCCAGAAGCCTCCTCTGTAACTCTAAACAGGTAACCTGTAAAAAAAAATTGAAAGCGTTGCCTATGGAGATTTTAAAGTACCATAGTTTGTCACCATTCTACGAGTGTGACATGTTGGGTATCTATTTACTCGGCGTAAATTCATCTTTCACATTCTACAAAAAATTTAACCTTACTGTTTTATTTTTATTTATTCAAGTGTATCCCCCCCCCCCCAAAAAAAAAAAGTGCGTTTGAAAGACCGCTGCGCAAATATCTATCTATCTATCTATCTATCTATCTATCTATCTATCTATCTATCTATCTATCTATCGATATCTATCTATCTATCGATATCTATCTATCTATCGATATCTATCTATCTATCTATCTATCGATATCTATCTATCTATCTATCGATATCTATCTATCTATCGATATCTATCTATCTATCGATATCTATCTATCTATCGATATCTATCTATCTATCTATCTATCTATCTATCTATCTATCTATCTATCTATCTATCTATCTATCGATATCTATCTATCTATCTATCTATCTATCTATCTATCTATCTATCTATCTATCTATCTATCTATCTATCTATCTATCTATCTATCTATCTATCTATCGATATATATCTCTATCTATCTATCTATCGATATATATCTCTATCTATCTATCTATCGATATATATCTCTATCTATCTATCTATCGATATATATCTCTATCTATCTATCTCTCTAGATATATATATATATATATATATAATGTTTGGGGAAAAAATTGTGTTTGAAAGACCACTGCACAAATACAGTGTGACATAAAATATTGCAACGATCACCATTTTATTCTCTAGGGTCTTTGCTAAATATATTTATATATAATGTTTGGGGGGTTCTAAGTAATTTTCTAGCAAGAAATAATATAGATTTTTTTTTTTTTGTAAACCAGAAATGTCAGAAAAAAGGTCTGGTTAACAAAGACATGCCGTTATTGTGAGGTCAGGGTTAGGTGCATTACAGCCCTTCTGGACGGATGAGGTTGCTGAGGGATCCGCTGACCCGAGTGGGCCCAAGAGCTTGCAATCTACTTAGCAGCGTCTTGGCGGAGCGGCGGCGTCGTTTTCTTGGGCTCTCCCTGTTTAATTATTCAGTGCAGCCTGCTCCTTCCCACACACACATGAAAGGCAGAGTCCTCCCCTGACTGACAGGCTTCTTGCACAGACACGCACAATGCATACCTCTCCTCGCTCACACACTGCCCGGGGTGTCTGCGTCCGGCTCTCCGTCCCTCTCCTCCGTCCCCGCTAGGCGCAGCTTCTCCCCTCCGTGGCCCGCTCTGGGCTCGGCGCCCGATGTCGGGGGGGCTCGGAATCGGGAGGACTTGCAACTCAGGTGAGTGTTAACTTTTTTCTTGCCGTTGTGCAATGAGGCACGAGGTGTCTGTGCCAAAAGGAGGGGGGAGGGCAGGGGGGGTTGTCTCTGGCTGCTTTGTGTTTTTTTTTTTTACAAATCTCGTTAAAATTTTGGCGACTTTGCAGCTTATTTCATGCATGCAAAGTGCAGCTACGGGCGATTCGCGGCCAGTTTGGTTTCTGTCTGTCCCTGATTTGCTAGAACAGTCCCAGACTTTCATCGCAAGTCCTTGGAAACGCTGTCCCTAGATGGAAATGAACGGAAAGGCTTAGTTTGCGCCTACAGGGTGCGTTCCTGTACGTCACATGTAGGGCAGCCGGTTCTTTTCCGTGTGAGAAACACGGAAAAGAAGCCATTCACATTATTGTGTAGTGGGAATGAGCATAGCTGCTGTGCGATTTTCATGCGATTCTGCGTATCGCATTGGGCCAGCCCATTCAGTTGAATGCGCGTTTGTCGCTCAAAAAGAAGCTCCTGCTCCTTTTTCAGGCAACAAGCTCCACGTGATTTTAAATGGCGTGATTCCCGCGCAACATTCTTGGCAGAATCGCATCTTGTCTGAAGCATCGATTCTGCTTGTCGCAAAGGGCCAGCCCTTTCACTTGAATGGGCCGGCCCTACGCACATTTGTCGCCGAAAAGAAGCCCCTGCTCCTTTTCAAGCAACAAGCTTCCCACGGTTTTAAAAGGCACGATTCTCGCGTGACGTTCGCAGCAGATTTGCATTTTGTCTGCATTAGCGATTCTGCGTGTCGCATAGTTCAAATGAACTATGTCGCCCAAAAAGAAGCCCCTGCTCCTATTTGGATGACAAGCTTCAACGCGACTTTGAGAGGCGTGATTAGCTGACAGTTGCGGCAGAATCGCATCTTGTTTGAAGCAGAGATTCTGCGTGTCGCACAGGGCCAGCTCATTCACTTGAAAGGGCTGGCCCTATGTGTATTTGTCGCCAGAAAAGAAGCTCCTGCTCTTTTTCGGGTGACAAGCTTCAATGCGATTTTTTTTTAGGAGCAATTCCCGAACGGCATTCGTGGGAGATTCGCATCTTGTCTGGAGAAGCAACTCTGCGTGTCGAATAGGGCCAACCCTTTCACTTTAATTGGGTGGCCCTACGCACGTTTGTCGCCCCGAAAAGAAGCCCTCTCCTCCTTTTCAGACTACAAGCTTCCACTTTTGAGAGGCGCGATTGGCGCACAACATGATAAGGGATCGGTGGCGCCGAGCGAGAAATTGTGACTGAAAAAACGAGGTGCGAAACTGTCACAAAGTTGCGAATCATTACAAAATGATTATTATTATTATTATTATTACTATTATGTCGCAGGGACCGTGGCTGATAAGGAGTCCTGCGACACCTCCTGCTTGACGCACCAATGCGCTTATTCTGTGCGTTCAAAATATGCGCAAACCGTTCCATTATACGTCACACAAGTTGCAACATTTCTGTGTCAAATTGGGAATTTCCTATTTCTGACGCACGTGTCGCATTTGACAAGAAGGTGCATTGCGAATCATCGCTTGTTTGGCGTTTTTAGGAAAATTTTACGCAATCTGCGCTATTTTAATGCCAAGCGGCCGATAGTTTTTCGGGTCCATTGTAGAGATTTTTGGTGAAATGCCACAAATGCTGATTTTGCTATCTTTAGCGCACATTCCGAATTCCACGGGAATATACTTTGCGAATAATCGTTTATCTATCACGCTACTAAAAGCGCTGCAGTCGGCGCTATTTTATGGTTTGAGAGTTTATTGGGCCTATTGTAGAAATTTTTGTAAAATGTCACAAATAGGGATTTAACTGTTTCTGAGACAACTGTCAAATTCCACAGGAACATACACTGCGAATCATAGTTTTTCGCACTAGTAAAGATCGCAATTAATGTCGTGTCACAATATGAGTCCATTGTGAAGATTTCGACGAAATGTCACAAAAAAGGATTTTTTTTCTAATTCTGACGCAGGTGTCAAATTCCACAGGAACATACATTGTAAATCATTGCTTATTGGTCACACTACTAAAAATTTCGCAGTGTGCGCTTTTTTATGGCCGCGTCATTGATAGTTTATTGGGCCCACTGTGGAAATTTTGGCAAATCGTCCCAAATAGAAATTTTACAATTTTTTGAAGCACCTGTCAAATTCCATGGGAACATACATTTTAAATCATTGCTTATTTGACACAATACTAAAAATGTCGCAGTCGGCGCTATTTTATGGCCACGTCACTGATAGTTTATTGGGCCCATTGTAGAAATTTTGGTAAATTGCCACAAATAGAAATGTAAAAATTTTTGAAGCACCTGTCGAATTCCACAGGAACATACATTGTAAATCATTGTTTATCTGTCACACTACTAAAAAGTCGCAGTCGGCGCTATTTTATGGCCACGATAGTAAACTGATAGTTTATTGAGCACACTGTAGAAATTTTTGTAAATTGTCGCAAATAGAAATTTTACAATTTCAAAGCACCTGTTGAATTCCATGGGAACATACTGTAGATTGTAAATCACTGTTTATCTGTCACACTACTAAAAATGTCGCAGTCGGCGCTATTTTATGGTAGCGTCACTGATAGTTTGTTGGACCCATTATAAAAATTTTGGCAAATTGTCGCAACTAAACATTTTACAATTTCTGAAGCACCTGTCGGACTCCATGGGAACATACATTTTAAATCATTGCTTATTTGGCACAATGCTAAAAAAGTCGCAGTCGGCGCTATTTTATGGTCACGTCACTGATAGTTTATTAAACCAATAGTAAAAATTTTGGCAAATTGTCGCAAATAGAAATTTTACAATTTCGAAGCACCTGTCGAATTCCACAGGAACATACATACATTGTAAATGATTGCTTATTGGTCACACTGCTAAAAAGTCGCAGTCGGCTCTATTTTATGGTCACGTTACTGATAGTTTATTAAACCAATAGTAGAAATTTTGGCAAATTGTCGCAAATAGAAATTTTACAATTTCAAAGCACCTGTCGAATTCCACAGGAACTTACATTCTAAATCATTGTTTACTTGAGGCATTACTTAAATTCTCATAACATCCTCCTGATATCAAAGATGAAGATAGATATGAAGAAGGTTGTAAGTAGAATATCCACCACCAATTGGATGAAGGCTTGCCGGAAAGCTTGGACCCAAAAGGGGCGTATGCCCGATGAGTCAAAAAAGCTTGTGGTGAAGTACACCAAGGGATGAGGGTATCAATGTAGGCGACCTCTGGCTTGGAAGTCAGGTGTTCCCACGATTCCTCGCGCTATTTTATGGCGGCGTCACTGATAGTTTATTGAGCCCATTGTAGAAATTTTGGCAAATTGTCGCGAATAGAATTTTTACAATTTCCGAAATACCTGTCGAATTCCACAGGAACTTACATTCTAAATCATTGTTTACTTTCCGCACTACTTAAATTCTCATAACATCCTCCTGATATCAAAGATGAAGATAGATATAAAGAAGGTTGCAAGTAGAATATCCACCACCAATTGGATGAAGGCTTACCGGAAAGTTAGGACCCAAAAGGGGCGTTTGCCCGATGAGTCAAAAAAGCTTGTGGTGAAGGGATGAGGGTATCAATGTAGGTGACCTCTGGCTTGGAAGTCAGGTGTTCCCACGATTCCTCTCTCAAGGGTGGTGACCCCCAGGGTAGACACTCATAGAGCGGGATGGATGGATTCTCCTTCGCTCTATGAGAGGTCACCTACATTGATACCCTCATCCCTTGGTGTACTTCCTTTCACACCAGATGCGCTGACATGCGTCCATCAACGCACGCCAACGCATATGCATTGTCAAAGCGATGTATTTCAATAGGAGCATTTTGCATCGTGTGTTGTGCTGCCCTGCTCTGACAACAACATAGAACAGGCCCTACTTTTTCTAGTACAATGTGCACGTAAATGCATGTAAACGCACTGCAACACGCGAGTCCTTTGAAGTTTCCTTACTGATGTGAAAAAAAAGTATTGCAGTGCATGTTAAAACGCATGGCAGCATGCCAATGCACATCAAGGCACGAGTGTACCTGTGCGCAACACGTAGATTGAAGCTTGAATGGACCCATAGCTCCCGTTCACACCAAACGCGACTTTGAAATTATGAGACTTCACTTGAAATTGCACGATTTGCAAGGTCAGTGTGACTTCAGGTGCAACTTGGCTGGCATCTGTGTGACTTTATGCACAGATGTCTTTGTGCGACTTTATGCACAGATGTCTTTGTGCGACTCAATGCACAGATGTCTTTGTGCGACTCAATGCACAGATGTCTTTGTGCGACTTTATGCACAGATGTCTTTGTGCGACTTTATGCACAGATGTCTTTGTGCGACTTTATGCACAGATGTCTTTGTGCGACTCAATGCACAGATGTCTTTGTGCGACTTTATGCACAGATGTCTATGTGCGACTTCATGCACAGAGGGAATTTCATCTCTTCTCCGTTCAGATGAAGGACTCGGAATTTGGCAACATATGTTCGCACAGCGTATGTAAAAATACATCAACGGTGCGAGCCATCTGGCACCCAAAATGTTGTCATCGTTTGCGCATCACGTGTGCGACCCCAACGACTCGCTGCAGTAAAAGCAAGTGGCAGGGGGACAACTTTTACCGGCCTTAAATGAGTATCATATTTCTGGAACATCGAAACGTGGCAGAACGTTAATCAGACTTCTACGTATATGCTGGGACTTGTAGTTCCCTGAGGGGGCATGCTGGGACTTGTAGTTCCCTGAGGGGCATGCTGGGACTTGTAGTTCCGTGAGGGGGCACGCTGGGACTTGTAGTTCCGTGGGGGGCACGATGGGGCATGTAGTTCCCTGAGGGGGCACAATGGGACCTATAGTTCCCTGAGGGGGCACGATGGTACCTGTAGTTCCCTGAGGGGGCACGATGGGACCTGTAGTTCCCTGAGGGGGCACAATGGGACTTGTATTTCCCTGAGGGGGCATGTTAGGACTTGCAGTTCCCTGGGGGGGCACATTGGGACCTATAGTTCCCTGAGGGGGCACATGGGACTTATAGTTCCCTGAGGGAGCACGCTGGGACTTATAATTCCCTAAAGGGGCACACTGGGATTTGCAGTTCCCTGAGGGAGAATGCTGGGACTTGTAGTTCCCTGAGGGGCATGCTGGGACTTGTAGTTCCGTGAGGGGGCACGCTGGGACTTGTAGTTCCGTGGGGGGCACGATGGGGCATGTAGTTCCCTGAGGGGGCACGATGGTACCTGTAGTTCCCTGAGGGGGCACGATGGGACCTGTAGTTCCCTGAGGGGGCACAATGGGACTTGTATTTCCCTGAGGGGGCATGTTAGGACTTGCAGTTCCCTGGGGGGGCACATTGGGACCTATAGTTCCCTGAGGGGGCACATGGGACTTATAGTTCCCTGAGGGAGCACGCTGGGACTTATAATTCCCTAAAGGGGCACACTGGGATTTGCAGTTCCCTGAGGGAGAATGCTGGGACTTGTAGTTCCCTGAGGGTAAACGCTGAGACTTGTCGTTCTTTGAGGGAGCGCGCTGGGACTTATAATTCCCTAAAGGGGCACACTGGGATTTGCAGTTCCCTGAGGGGGAATGCTGGGACTTGTAGTTCCCTGAGGGGGAATGCTGGGACTTGTAGTTCTCTGAGGGGGCACATGGGACTTGTAGTTCCCTGAGGGGGCACACTGGGATTTGCAGTTCCCTGAGGGGGAATGATGGGACTTGTAGTTCCCTGAGGGGGCATGCTGGGACTTGTAGTTCCTAGAGGGGGAATGCTGGGACTTGTAGTTCCCTGAGGGGGAATGCTGGGACTTGTAGTTCTCTGAGGGGGAACGCTGGGACTTGTAATTCCCTGAGGGGGCACATTAGGGCTTGTAGTTCCCTGAGGGGGCATACTGGAACCTGTAGTTCCCTGAGGGGGCACGCTGGGACCTTTAGTTCCCTGAGGGGGCACGTTAGGACTTGTAGTTCCCTGAGGGGGCACGCTGGGACCTTTAGTTCCCTGAGTGGGCACGTTAGGACTTGTAGTTCCCTGAGTGGGCACGTTAGGACTTGTAGTTCCCTGGGGGGGCACGTTAGGGCTTGTAGTTCCCTGAGGGGGCACGTTAGGGATTGTAGTTCCCTGAGGGGGCACGTTAGGGCTTGTAGTTCCCTGAGGGGGCACATTAGGGCTTGTAGTTCCCTGAGGGGGCACGTTAGGGCTTGTAGTTCCCTGAGGGGGCACGTTAGGGCTTGTAGTTCCCTGAGGGGGCACATTAGGGCTTGTAGTTCCCTGAGTGGGCACGTTAGGACTTGTAGTTCCCTGAGGGGGCACGTTGGGGCTTGTAGTTCCCTGAGGGGGCACTTTAGGGCTTGTAGTTCCCTGAGGGGGCACGTTAGGGCTTGTAGTTTCCTGAGTGGGCACGTTAGGGCTTGTAGTTTCCTGAGTGGGCACGTTAGGGCTTGTAGTTTCCTGAGTGGGCACGTTAGGGCTTGTAGTTCCCTGAGGGGGCATGCTGGAACATGTAGTTCCCTGAAAGGGCACAATGGGACCTTTAGTTCCCTGAGGGGGCACGCTGGGACCTTTAGTTCCCTGAGGGAGCACGCTGAGGCTTGTAGTTCCCTGAGGGGGCACATTAGGGCTTGTAGTTCCCTGAGTGGGCATGTTAGGGCTTGTAGTTCCCTGAGGGGGCATGCTGGAACCTGTAGTTCCCTGAGTGGGCATGTTAGGACTTGTAGTTCCCTGAGGGGGCATACTGGAACCTGTAGTTCCCTGAGGGGGCACGCTGGGACCTTTAGTTCCCTGAGGGGGCACGTTAGGGCTTGTAGTTCCCTGAGTGGGCACATTAGGTCTTGTAGTTCCCTGAGTGGGCACATTAGGACTTGTAGTTCCCTGAGGGGGCATGTTAGGGCTTGTAGTTCCCTGAGGGGGCATGCTGGAACCTGTAGTTCCCTGAGTGGGCACGTTAGGACTTGTAGTTCCCTGAGGGGGCACGTTAGGGCTTGTAGTTCCCTGAGGGGGCATGCTGGAACCTGTAGTTTCCTGAGTGGGCACGTTAGGGCTTGTAGTTCCCTGAGGGGGCATGCTGGAACATGTAGTTCCCTGAAAGGGCACAATGGGACCTTTAGTTCCCTGAGGGGGCACGCTGGGACCTTTAGTTCCCTGAGGGAGCACGCTGAGGCTTGTAGTTCCCTGAGGGGGCACATTAGGGCTTGTAGTTCCCTGAGTGGGCACATTAGGACTTGTAGTTCCCTGAGGGGGCATGTTAGGGCTTGTAGTTCCCTGAGGGGGCATGCTGGAACCTGTAGTTCCCTGAGTGGGCATGTTAGGACTTGTAGTTCCCTGAGGGGGCATACTGGAACCTGTAGTTCCCTGAGGGGGCACGCTGGGACCTTTAGTTCCCTGAGTGGGCACGTTAGGACTTGTAGTTCCCTGAGTGGGCACGTTAGGACTTGTAGTTCCCTGAGGGGGCACGTTAGGGCTTGTAGTTCCCTGAGGGGGCACATTAGGGCTTGTAGTTCCCTGAGTGGGCACGTTAGGACTTGTAGTTCCCTGAGGGGGCACGTTAGGGCTTGTAGTTCCCTGAGGGGGCACGTTAGGGCTTGTAGTTCCCTGAGGGGGCACATTAGGGCTTGTAGTTCCCTGAGTGGGCACGTTAGGACTTGTAGTTCCCTGAGGGGGCACGTTAGGGCTTGTAGTTCCCTGAGGGGGCACATTAGGGCTTGTAGTTCCCTGAGGGGGCACGTTAGGGCTTGTAGTTTCCTGAGTGGGCACGTTAGGGCTTGTAGTTTCCTGAGTGGGCACGTTAGGGCTTGTAGTTCCCTGAGGGGGCATGCTGGAACATGTAGTTCCCTGAAAGGGCACAATGGGACCTTTAGTTCCCTGAGGGGGCACGCTGGGACCTTTAGTTCCCTGAGGGAGCACGCTGAGGCTTGTAGTTCCCTGAGGGGGCACATTAGGTCTTGTAGTTCCCTGAGTGGGCACATTAGGACTTGTAGTTCCCTGAGGGGGCATGTTAGGGCTTGTAGTTCCCTGAGGGGGCATGCTGGAACCTGTAGTTCCCTGAGTGGGCACGTTAGGACTTGTAGTTCCCTGAGGGGGCACGTTAGGGCTTGTAGTTCCCTGAGTGGGCACATTAGGGCTTGTAGTTTCCTGAGTGGGCATGTTAGGGCTTGTAGTTCCCTGAGGGGGCATGCTTGAACATGTAGTTCCCTGAAAGGGCACAATGGGACCTTTAGTTCCCCGAGGGAGCACGCTGAGGCTTGTAGTTCCCTGAGGGGGCACGTTAGGGCTTGTAGTTCCCTGAGTGGGCACATTAGGACTTGTAGTTCCCTGAGTGGGCACGTTAGGGCTTATAGTTCCCTGAGTGGGCACGTTAGGGCTTGTAGTTCCCTGAGTGGGCACGTTAGGGCTTGTAGTTCCCTGAGTGGGCACGTTAGGGCTTGTAGTTCCCTGAGGGGGCACGCTGGGACCTTTAGTTCCCTGAGGGAGCACGCTGAGGCTTGTAGTTCCCTGAGGGGGCACATTAGGACTTGTAGTTCCCTGAGGGGGCATGTTAGGGCTTGTAGTTCCCTGAGGGGGCATGCTGGAACCTGTAGTTCCCTGAGTGGGCACGTTAGGACTTGTAGTTCCCTGAGGGGGCACGTTAGGGCTTGTAGTTCCCTGAGGGGGCATGCTGGAACCTGCAGTTCCCTGAGAGGGCACAATGGGACCTTTAGTTCCCTGAGGGGGCACGTTAGGACTTGTAGTTCCCTGAGGGGGCACGTTAAGGCTTGTAGTTCTCTGAGTGGGCACGTTAGGGCTTGTAGTTTCCTGAGTGGGCACGTTAGGGCTTGTAGTTCCCTGAGGGGGCACGTTAGGGCTTGTAGTTCCCTGAGGGGGCATGCTTGAACATGTAGTTCCCTGAAAGGGCACAATGGGACCTTTAGTTAACCGAGGGAGCACGCTGAGGCTTGTAGTTCCCTGAGGGGGCACGTTAGGGCTTGTAGTTCCCTGAGTGGGCACATTAGGACTTGTAGTTCCCTGAGTGGGCACGTTAGGGCTTATAGTTCCCTGAGTGGGCACGTTAGGGCTTGTAGTTCCCTGAGTGGGCACGTTAGGGCTTGTAGTTCCCTGAGGGGGCACGCTGGGACCTTTAGTTCCCCGAGGGAGCACGCTGAGGCTTGTAGTTCCCTGAGTGGGCACATTAGGACTTGTAGTTCCCTGAGTGGGCACATTAGGGCTTGTAGTTCCCTGAGTGGGCACATTAGGGCTTGTAGTTCCCTGAGTGGGCACATTAGGGCTTGTAGTTCCCTGAGTGGGCACATTAGGACTTGTAGTTCCCTGAGTGGGCACATTAGGGCTTGTAGTTCCCTGAGTGGGCACATTAGGGCTTGTAGTTCCCTGAGTGGGCACGTTAGGGCTTGTAGTTCCCTGAGTGGGCACGTTAGGGCTTGTAGTTCCCTGAGTGGGCACGTTAGGGCTTATAGTTCCCTGAGGGGGCATGCTGGAACCTGTAGTTCCCTGAGAGGGCACAATGGGACCTTTAGTTCCCTGAGGGGGCACGTTAGGACTTGTAGTTCCGTAAGGAGGCACACTGGAACTTGGAGTTCCCTGAGGGGCATGCTGGCACCTGTAGTCTAAGGGGGCATGCTGGGACTTAGAGTTCCCTGAGGGGCATGCTGGGACCTGTAGTTCTCTGGGTGGGGGGGGGGCACGCTGGGACTTGTAGTTCCCAGAAATGTAAACTGTCCACGTGTATGGCGTTTGATTGCGTCTGCGCTGAATAATACTATTCCAATGCACGTGTCGCATTTCGCAGGAACATGCGTCGTGATTTGTTGGTTATTTGTTGCAGTCGGTTTTTATTTGCACTCTGGCGGCTCTGGTCGGAGGTGAACCTTTGTTGTTGGAGATGTCCGAGTCCTGAGTCTGGTTGTGCCACAGGCCTCCCATTCACCTCTTAGAGGAAAAACCTGTTCTGTCTGTTTAATCTGCACTGAGAGATCCTTAAAGGACACGCACCCCCCCCCCCCCCCCCCCCAGTAGTCAGTGTGAAGGCGTGACGTCCTGTGTTTGCTGAAGGTGCAGCTGAGCTGAGCCTGCAGCCAGGAAAGTGATGCAGATCACGGGTTACCCAACTCAGAAGCAGGCTTTAAATTCCGTTCCTCTTTGCTGGCTGGCAGATTTGGGGGGGGCGGAATTATCCGCAGGGTGTCCGGGCCCCTCCCACCTCCACCTTTGTTCCTGCTCACGTTTGTTATAAAAGGAGGAAAAACTCTGGTCTGATGTTTTGAAGGTGGAAATGTTAAAGGAGATCGATTTACCATAAGTCGCTGATATCTTTCACTTCTAGGACCCCTTAACTTCCCTGTGGTGCGCTTTGTTGCGCAATAACGTGCGTTGCTTCAGGAAGGCCAATAAAAAAGGATGGGCTGCAAACACACCCTAACGTGCTAAATGCCAACTGCAACCCTCCATATTTAATGCAACGCATTACCAGGTAGCATGCTACTAAACACGTGCGTTGTCTTTGCGGTGCATTGGGGTGCGCATGCTACTTGCAATTCCGCAACACGAAAATGTAAATCTGGCTTCGGTAAAGCTGTCCCTGGCCCCATTCGCACCGAGCGATATGGAATCAAGCTGAATTGGCGCAATCCCAAACCACGCAAAAATTGCTGCAAAACGCGCAACATGCATTTGGGTGCCACTCTTGTGGCCCCCTTAGGGTCTCCTTAGCCTAGCAGGTTATCTTTACCCTAGCAAGTTTTGGCCCCTTCAGGTTCCCATCCCCCCCCCCAGGTTTGGCCCCCCTTAGGTTCTCTTTACGGTAGCAGGTTGTGGCCCCTTCAGGTTCTCTTTATGATAGCAGGTTGTGGCCCCCTTAGGTTCTCTTTACGATAGCAGGTTGTGGCCTCTTCAGGTTTTCTTTATGATAGCAGGTTATGGCCCCTTCGGGTTCACCTTACCCAGCAGGTTGTGGCCACCTCAGGTTATCTTTATGATGGCAGGTTGGGGCCCCTTCAGGTTCCCATTATCCCAGCAGGATGTGGCCCCTTCGGGTTTACCTTACCCCAGCAGGTTGTGGCCCCTTTAAGTTGTCTTTACCCCAATCAGTTGTTTCCCCTTCAGGTCCTTTTTATTCCAACAGGCTGTGGCCCCTTTAAATTCTTTTTATCCCAGCCAGTTGTGGCCCCCTTAGGTTCTTGTTACCCCAGCAGGTTTTGCCCCTTCAGGTTCGTTTTACCCCAGCAGATCATGTCCCACCTCAGGCTCTCCTTATGATAATAGGTTCTCTTTACGATAGCAGGTTGGGGCCCCTTCAGGTTCCTATTACCCAGGGGCGGACTGACCATTGAGCCACTCGAGCACTGCCCGAGGGCCCTGGGCCACTAGGGGGCCCCATCAGGATTGCCAGCCTCAGTAAAACCAGAGACAGTATGGACCAGGGACAGCCAATAGAAACATGTCTGTGTATACTGTGTGTACATGTATGTGTATACTGTGTGTGTGTGTATACTATGTGGCCCCATAATCTCCTATTGCCCGGGGGCCCCATGAGTTGTCAGTCTGCCCCTGCTATTACCCCAGCAGGTTGTGGCCCCTTTAGGTTGTCTTTACCCCAACCAGTTGTTTCCCCTTCAGTTTATTTTTATTCCAGCAGGTTTTGCCCCTTCAGGTTGTCTTTACCCCGGCAGATTGTGTCCTCTTCAGGTTCTCTTTACGATAGCAGGTTGTGGCCCCCTTTAGCATGCTGTGCCCTCCTTGAGTTATTTTTACTCTAGCAGATTGTGGCCCCCGGGCTCTGTACTACGCTATAGACCAGACAGTTTATTGTATGTGAAGTGCTGAGTCTGCGGGAAATGTTTTTACTTTGTATCAAGTCTGCAATGTGGTTTATAAATGATGACAGTGCATTAGAGATCATGAAGGTGCAGCTATATACAGAGGGGCGCACAGAGGTCCATGCTGTGGTCTTTATGGCAAGGAATTCTGTTTTTGCTACATTCCTTTACTATCTGGAATGTGATTGGCAGTTATGGTGAGTTTATTGGAATTCTTAGGTGTCCTAATATGTGTCGGGGAGAATGAGGGTGATGGCACTTGTCTTGCAGTGGTGGGGGGAAGGGACAGTTGGCGGTCAGGGACAATAGATGCTGTCTACAGTCATCATGCTGATAAAGACCTCTGAGAAGTCAGCGTCCCTCCCATTTCCCACACTCCTTCCTCTATCTGTTCCTCATTATCTTTCTCCTTTTCACACATTTCTCCTGTGACCAGTCTCAGTCCTGGGGACACTGATTTATTCAGGCTGGGGACACTTTCCCAGGGGGCCCCTACATGTGTGTAAGAAGAGGGGGCCCCTACATGGGTGTGAGAAGAGGGGCCCCTACATGGGTGTGAGAAGAGGGGCCCCTACATGGGTGTGAGAAGAGGGGGCCCCTACATGGGTGTGAGAAGAGGGGGCCCCTACATGGGTGTGAGAAGAGGGGGCCCTACATGGGTGTGAGAAAAGGGGGCCCTACATGGGTGTGAGAACAGGGGGCCCCTACATGGGTGTGAGAAGAGGGGGCCCCTACATGGGTGTGAGAAGAGGAGACCCTAGATGGGTGTGAGAAGAGGGGGCCCTGCATGGGTGTGAGAAGAGGGGGCCCTACATGGGTGTGAGAAGAGGGGGCCCCTACATGGGTGTGAGAAGAGGGGCCCCTACATGGGTGCGAGAAGAGGGGGCTCCTACATGGGTGTGAGAAGAGGGGGCTCCTACATGGGTGTGAGAAGAGGGGGCCCTACAAGGGTGTGAGAAGAGGAGGCCCTACATGGGTGTGAGAAGAGGAGGCCCCTCATTTAAGTCTAGGTTCACCTCAATGTGGGCTGCGCTTGATGCGTTTTTTCAGGCTCGTTTGCAGTGCATTTTTGAACACTGTTTTAATTCGTTTTGCTTTTTTTTTTTCACTTTAATACACCATGTATAGCTGGTTGCTAAGGAGTAGGCTGGGAAGCTGACTGCAGCTTCCTTAACAATCGATGAGTCATCAGCTGTCAGCGGGCTTCCCTGCTAACAGCTGAATGTGAAAAAAAAGCATTTCCGGCAAAAAAAATTGGGAAAAAACGGCGTGAGGTCCCCTCCCCCCCTCCCCACCAATCCACACCAGGCCCTTAGGGTCTGGTGTGGATCTTGAGGGGAACCCCATGCCAAAATGAAAAAAACAGCGTGGGTTCCCCCCAAAATCCATACCAGACCCTAATCCGAGCATGCAGCCCGGCAGGTCAGGAAAGGGAGGGGACGAGCGAGCCCCCCCCCCCCCAAATCATACCAGGCTACATGCCCTCAACATGGGGAGGTGCTTTGGGGCACCTTGTCCATGTTGATGGGGACAAGGGCCTCATCCCCATAACCCTGGGCGGTGCTTGTGGGGGTATGCGGCCGGGGGCTTATCGGAATCTGGAAGCCCCCTTTAAAAGGGTGCCCCCAGATCCCTGCCCCCCCCCCCCCCATATGAATGAGTATACCCATTCACCAAAAAAGTGTAAAAGTAAATACAGACAGTACACAAGTTTTTTGACAATTCCTTTATTAAAAAATAAAAAAAAACAATATCCCTTGATGTAGATCCACCGCCAACGCCGGACCCGAAAAAAGAAAAAAAGAAAAGCTCCACTGTGACGTTGGCAGCCCAGCATGCACAGCATTACTGAAAGCACGTATGCGCACATGTATGTTTTGCGCGCATTCACTTGTATGGCAGTCCATTAATTTCAATGTCTACCTGTAAGATCTTGGGAAAGAAGTTTCCAAATATTTAGTAAAATCGCACCGCACCGAACAGCATGGTACTGCACCAACATGTGGTTTAACACACTTGAAAAATGTGCGTTTGCCAATGTGTGGGGGTTCCATTAAGGATTATTGGCACCCCCGTGCACCTGCTAAAGAGCATCAAGTTTCTCTGCGTGTCGGAAAAGTGTGCGTTTTTTGCACGCGTTCCTGACAGGAATAGATGTAAAGCAAGCTTAAGACACCATGTCGGGCGCGGCAAAAGTGCCCAATAGTCCCTCTAGGCCCCATTCACACTTTTGCATAGCAGAAACAAACGTTCCCCATTGCAATTTTTTTGAGTGATTTGCACGCAATTTTGCATGTCGCATGGGTACAGCCAATTCACTTGAAAGGGCTGCCCTACGTGGGTTTGTCACTCGAAAAGGAGCTCTTGCTAATTTTCGGGCGGCAAGCTTCAAAGCAATTTTGAGAGGTGCGATTGCCGCACAAAATTTGCGGCAAAATCACATTTTGTGTGGAGCAGCGATTCTGCCCATGATCCCAAATTGCAAATTGTAAAAAGGGCCTTAAAGATAGTCCCACTTCACGCAATTTTTAAAGGCACGGTTTGTCGCGTGATCCTGTCGCTCAACAGGCGCAGCAGAAGCGCATTGCATTTGGGGTGCTATTAAAGGATAATGGCACCCAAACCTGCGGTGCGTTGTGCTGCGATTGTCACGTGACTTGGAATCGCAGGAAGAATCGCGTGCTGATTCTGCCCTCTATTCCAATTTATGAGGTATGAATGAAGCCTGGAACGTTTCCAAAAACACAACAACGTATGCACAGTTTTGCATATGTGAAAACACGCGAGTTTGCACGCGCGTGGAGGTGTTATTAATGGGCTGCCCTACGCGGGTTTGTCACCTGAAAGTGCCCCAGGAAAACATCACGTATGACGAAACATGTCGGGCGGAGCTTCGTGCTGACGTCATCACGCCCCACGTGACCCCAGAAGCGCGGGTGATTTTGTTCTCCATTTGCCAACAAATGATTTTTAACCAACGCTTGTGATTCTTTTAAACATTTGGAAGTACCTTTTTGGTTTTACCAATAAACTAGTCCATACAAGATCACAGTATTGGAGCTTTCTTCCATATACACATGCTCTGTGGTCCTGGCTGATTGAGACTTCCTGATATGAGTTGGATACCTTGGAGGAACCCTTTTTTATAGGGTCAGTTTGCCTTGATACTTGCATTTTTATCACTTTGACTAGCGCGACTTTTTGTTTGTTTATTTTACGTTCACTATGTTTATATCACATGTTTTGTCGCTGCTGTCGCTTATTTTTTTTTTTACTTTAGCGCGGTATACCAGTTTGTATTGTCACCTGAAATAAAAAGCCCCTGCTCCTTTTTGGGGGGCGACAAGCTTCACGCGATTCTGAATGGCGCAATTTGCCGCATGATCCCTGTTAAGCGACAATCGCTGCAGAGGCGTCATTAAGGGATAATGGCACCCAAACATGCGTTGCGCAGCAATGGCAGCGCGATTTGGGATTGCGGGCAGAGTCGCCTACAAGATACCTGAAAATAATTCCGTAACTGGAATTAAAAATTTTAAAAACGCCAATCGTGCCAGATAACGGCGGCCCAATTCACGAGCGAATGGCGATAAAATATAAACGACTGCCTGAATTTGCGTAAGTTTTATTTTTTTTGGCGACGCTGTTTGAGCATCTGGGCGAGGAGTCACAGGAAGTCGGGACAGATAAGGCGGATATTGACCCGTCTCCTGTTTGGCGCACTACCGGTTTGGCGTAGGCCGTGGAAGACCTGGCCGGGGGATCGGGATAAATCGCCCTCTCAAGCTGCTTCCTGATCTCTGGCTCTGCTTTCGTTTTGTGAATTGTTTGCATTCTTTGTGTGTCTCTAACCGGCGATGTGCGCAGTGTCAGTGCCTGTTGTTGTGTCTGCGCTTCCCCCATGTCCAGGCTTGTCTATCCTCCTGCAGCCTCCTCTGGGGAATTCAGGCCTGGCGGGTGGCATCTGTACTCACTCCAGGTATCTGCGCTGGTAATAGTCCTCCTTACCTTGGCTTTATTGTGAAATAATTGCAGTTCAGCGCAGGTGAAACGTAACCTGAGATTTCCTGGATAAAATTGCAAAGCCTTATAATCCATACTTGTCCAGGTGACCACTGCCTCTGGGATTGAGCGTCTAAAATGTTTGCGTTGTCACCGAAACAGGAAGAGAGGTGGGGCAGGAAGTAAAGAGAAATCTCCCCAGTGGGACACAGAAGTCCAAAAAATTGAATTACAAGCCTCCCTTAGCCCCGGTTCACACTGATGCAGCACGACTGCCTCAGGCGACCTGGACACGACAGGGGCGGCGACTTGCAAAACGACTTCTATATAGAAGTCTATGCAAGTCGCCTCAAGTAGCCCCCAAAGTAGTACAGGAACCTTTTCCTAAGTCCGAGCGACTTGCATCGCTCCGATTAGAACGGTTCCATTGTACAGAACGGGACGCTACTTGTCAGGCGGCTAGGTCGCCTGACAAGTCGTCCTAGTGTGAACCGACCCTTACTCTATCCAAAATTAAAAAAAAAAAGTGTGGCCTTTAGTTGTACTACTGGTTAAGAGGGGATTTCAATCACAGTGATTTCTCTCACTTCCTGTTACAGAACAGGAAGTGAAAGTAATTTTCCCCAATGGGACACAAAAAGAAAAAAACAAATGACGAGGCTTTAAAGTATAACTAAAGGCAAGAGTGGAGAGGTATTAGAAACCCTGCCATTTTTTTTTTTTTGTTTGCTGTCTGTGCCCCCGTTAGGGAGATTCACCCTCTCTATTTGTCCTGTTTACCATTATCATTGAACGTGAAAGTAAAAGAAAAACCTAAATTTTGAGTTGTCCCCAGAAAAGTAATAGAGGGGTAATCTTCCAATGAGGACACTAGTTCTGGTGACCTGGGGGTCCCCAAGGAATTCCCTTCATTTGCAGGAATTTCCTCTCACTTCCTCTTTGGCTATGGGACAGGAAGTGAAGGTAAATCTCTGCAATGGGAAACACATGGCGAAAAAAAATCTGACAGGGGTTATAAC
This sequence comes from Lithobates septentrionalis, assembly GCA_037952835.1. Classification (NCBI taxonomy): domain Eukaryota; kingdom Metazoa; phylum Chordata; class Amphibia; order Anura; family Ranidae; genus Lithobates; species Lithobates septentrionalis. The sequence continues at coordinate 78,761 of JBBDGP010004578.1, read as the reverse complement.
CCTCACTTGCTCTATCCAAAATGAAGAAAAAAGTTTTGCTTTTAGTTCTACTTTAAGGCCTACATATCCTTATTCTATGTTTACATACAGTATATGAGGAGGAAGGCATCCCTTATGTATCATTCTGTTAGCCCTTGTTTGCCTGCTGTACACATTGAGGCCCTTGGAATGTTGAATCCGATTGGTGATTTATCAGTCAGGGAGACAATTGCCCAGATGCAGGAACTGGATCCATTCACTCCACATGTGAGGAGATCTCTGGAATCTGGCTGCAGGAAGTTTGTTTAATACACCTCACCAGGAATCCAGTGTTGCGTCCCGTCTCCAATTAGGAGACAGCTCTGCTGATTGGGGTGCGCTTAAAGGGCCTGGTGACGCATTGTTTGGTGTTTGAGCCCAGCCCCCTTATTGAGTTCTCAGTGCCTGTCTCTTTTTTGTTTCCAGTGACCCCTCTTACTCCCAAGTCCTGGATTCTCCTGTGTCTCAAGTGCACCCCCATGTCTTCAAGGATGCCATTGTGCCGCTGCGTACCTCCAGTGCACCCCTGTGTCTACATTTGCGCTTTTGTGCGTCAACGTGACTCCAGTGTGCCCATGCGCACCCTTGTGTCTTTAGGGTACTGCCTGTGTGCCCCCATGTCTCCAAGTGTGCCAACAAGAATCCAGTGTGCCCATGTTCACCCCAGGTTCTGTGGTTAGGACAGATGTTGCTGTGTTAGTTGTTGGACTCCCAGCAATGATATCCCGTATACATTCTGTATCAGATTCTCCGTTCCTTCATACAACAGAGCGTGCGTCCTTGTCTGATAATTTCCAACATATACCCTAAATCTGGCAATGGTCACACATGGGTCATCAATCGTTGTAGTCATCTACTTGGCAGGCTGGGCAATGATGACATCATAGCTTGTGCGGTGATGTCACCTGTTAGGAAGGGGTGTAATCACAGCTGTGTTTCCTGCTCTGGGAACTGTTCAATGTACTCTGCCCAGACCCTGAGGTGGAGGCCTCCCGTTAACCCCCTCACTCCCGGAATCTCCAGAATCACAGAATAGAACTGCATGAAAATGGCTATTCTCTTTCACCCCTATGAGAGGGCCCTGGATTTTGTTCAGGGCCTGGAGGGGGGGTTATCATCTTCTGAAAGGCGGTGATGTTATGTGTCCAATCATCTCTAGAATAACATGGAATTATTTCATGGAGATCAGAATGATCACACTCAGGTCCTTATCTGTGTTCTGTTCCACAGTGAGGACCATAAATCTCATTATGCTTCAGACATAATGGCCAATTGTGCTAGATTTCCAGGGACGAGCTGGAGCATGTGGGGATTAGTCCCCAGAAACATGGATGGGTCATTGATTGGAAAAAGGGAGGGACACCTTGAAGCACCTTGGAAAGATCACATTTGATTTCCCTGTGGTGAGAGGCAGCTCTCTCGTTACATGGGGAATCCTTGAAGGTCCCTGGAGTAGTTTGAGCCCAATATGAAAAACGAGAACACCACACAATTCTAATAAGTCCAGTAGAAGTCATTAAGGGGAGAACAAAGGGGGTTTGGAGAACTGAAGAGGGACAATCATGGAGGGAAGAGGGAAGGAGGAGTTTGAAGAACTAAAGAGGGACAATCATCAAAGGGCGAAGTAGAGAGAGTTTTGGGGAACTTGAAGGGGACAATCATGAACAGAAGAGGGAGAGGAGGGTTTGCTAACTGAGAACGGACAAACAGAGGAGTTTGGTGTACTGAAGAGGGACAGTCAAGGAGGAGTTGGGGAAACTGAAGAGAGACAGTCATGATGGAGAGATGGACAGAGGAGTTGGTGGAACTGAAGAGCGACAGTCTTGGGGGGTTTCGGGAACTGAAGAGGGACAGTCAAGGAAGGGGGAGGGACAGTCAAGGAAGGGAGAGGGACAGAGGAATTTGGGGAACTGAAGAGGGACAGTCAAGGAGGAGTTTGGAAAACTGAAGAGAGACAGCCATGATGGGGAGATAGAAAGAGAAGTATGTGGAACTGAGGAGGGACAGTCATGGAGGGAAGAGAGACAGAGGAGTATGGGGAACTGAAGAGGGACAGTCAAGGAGGAGTTTGGAAAACTGAAGAGAGACAGCCATGATGGGGAGATGGACAGAGGAGTTGGTGGAACTGAAGAGCGATGGTCATGGGGGGTTTCGGGAACTGAAGAGGGACAGCCAAGGAAGGGGGAGGGACAGAGGAATTTGGGGAACTGAAGAGGGAAAGTGAAGGAGGAGTTTGGAAAACTGAAGAGAGACAGCCATGATGGGGAGATAGACAGAGGAGTATGTGGAACTGAGGAGGGACAGTCATGGAGGGAAGAGAGAGACAAAGGAGTATGGGGAACTGAAGAGGGACAGTCAAGGAGGGGAGAGGGACAGAGGAATGTAGGGAACTGAAGAGGGACAGTCATGGAGGGAAGAGAGACAGAGGAGTATGGGGAACTGAAGAGGGACAGTCAAGGAGGAGTTGGGGAAACTGAAGAGAGACAGTCATGATGGAGAGATGGACAGAGGAGTTGGTGGAACTGAAGAGCGACGGTCATGGGGGGTTTCGGGAACTGAAGAGGGACAGTCAAGGAAGGGAGAGGGACAGAGAAATTTGGGGAACTGAAGAGGGACAGTCAAGGAGGAGTTTGGAAAACTGAAGAGAGACAGCCATGATAGGGAGATAGACAGAGAAGTATCTGGAACTGAGGAGGGACAGTCATGGAGGGGAAGAGAGACAGAGGAGTATGGGGAACTGAAGAGGGACAGTCAAGGAGGGGAGAGGGACAGAGGAATTTGGGGAACTGAAGAGGGACAGTCAAGGAGGAGTTTGGAAAACTGAAGAGAGACAGCCATGATGGGGAGATAGACAGAGGAGTATGTGGAACTGAAGAGGGACAGTCATGCAGGGAAGAGAGACAGAGGAGTATGAGGAACTGAAGAGGGACAGTCAAGGAGGAGTTGGGGAAACTCAAGAGGGACAGTCATGGAGGGGTTTAGGGAACTGAAGAGGGACAGTCATGGAGGGGAGATAGACAGAGGAGTTTGGGGTCTTGAACAGGGACAGCTGGGCATTATCCGTGTCCCTGTATTCGCCTCCGGCTAGATCTGGTGGGTCTGCCAGTCTCCCGCATAGCTTGGACTTGGTCCCTGTGCTGCTATGGTAACTGGTGGTATTATTCCTAACTCTTTGTATCTGCGATTGTGAAGATGGGGGAGGGAGGAGAGCTGGGTACAATGAAATGGGGGATACATCAGCACAGTGCACCCTTCCTCAGAAGACTCACCCCCTCTCTTTGCCCCATCTGGCCTCACACAACTTTTAGGCACAGCCTCTGCGTGAACCTTTCCTGAACAGCTTGTAATGGTGCGACACAATGTACAAAGTCGCCATCTGGGCTTTTAAGGGATGATCCCAGTCCCCATACTGCTCATAAATATAAATCAACCGTTATTCTTTTTATTGTTGTTTGTTTTGAAGGATGCATTTAACTTTTATCCATGACTACCTATCCATGACTTTGTGACCTATTTGGCTGCTACTTTTAAAGATGCGATTTAGAGGGATATATACAGAGCAGTATATAGCAACCTAAAGTGAATGTAAACTCTGACTGTGAACTTCTCTTGTTTGCCCCCTTTTTGGTGTGTTCAGTAGGGATGAGCTTCGTGTTCGAGTTGAACCCATGTTCGACTCGAACATCGGCTGTTCGACCGTCCGTCGAATTGCGAACGATATGGGCCGTTCGCGCCAAATTCGTGTGGCGCGTCACGGCCCATAATTCACTGCGGCATCGCAGTGCATTGCTGGCTGATGATTGGCCAAGCATGCACTATGACCCGCATGCTTGGCCAATCACAGCGCCGTCAGTAGAGAGAGCTGTAATTGGCCAAAGCCAGGGTGGCTTTGGTCAATTATGGCTCAGGGGATTTAGTACACGCCCCACACTATATAAGGCCGCCTGCACGGCGGCCCTGTGTAGTGTGTGTTCCGGTGTGCTGATAGAGAGAGAGAGAGACAGTGTCATTTGATTTGAGTTAGATAGATTAGGCAGAACAGTCAGTCAGTTAGCTGCACTTACAGTGTATTGTGTATATATATATGCATCCCAGGTGTTGCATATATATATATACACTGTATTCAGTTTAGCTAGATCCGTTCCTGTTATCTTCTATCTAGACTATTTACATTTAGTGCAGTGCGTCCTGCTCACAGTGTTCAGCTAGATCCGTTCCTGCTATTTACATTTAGTGCAGTGCGTCCTGCTCACAGTGTTCAGCTAGATCCGTTCCTGCTATTTACATTTAGTGCAGTGCGTCCTGCTCACAGTGTTCAGCTAGATCCGTTCCTGCTATTTACATTTAGTGCAGTGCGTCCTGCTCACAGTGTTCAGCTAGATCCGTTCCTGCTATTTACATTTAGTGCAGTGCGTCCTGCTCACAGTGTTCAGCTAGATCCGTTCCTGCTATTTACATTTAGTGCAGTGCGTCTTGCTCACAGTGTTCAGCTAGATCCGTTCCTGCTATTTACATTTAGTGCAGTGCGTCCTGCTCACAGTGTTCAGCTAGATCCGTTCCTGTTATCTTCCTACTGACAGGCAGGCTTGTCTGGTTACAGTATATAAAGCTACCTGAAGAAAATTACAGGTGTTCTATCCCAGCTTAGTGCAGCTACAGGCCATTAGTATGTCTGGAAGGCCAAGAAGGAGAGGCAGACAGTCACAAGCCAATAAGAGAGGGCAAGCAGGCTCTGTGTCTAGTGCTGGTCGTGGAGACGGTGCATCCTCATCAGCACGTGGCCATGGGACACGCTTGGCCTTTTTTTCGGCAGCTGGCCGTGTTGAGCCGCAACATGCGGAAGACTTGGTCGAGTGGATGACCAAGCCGTCCTCATCCTCCTCATCCTCTCTCACCCATGCCCAGGGTGCTTTGTCTGGCAAAGCAGCGGCCTCTTCCCTCAGCTCAATGTCATCAGTGACTCCTTCCCTAGCTCCACCATGTCCTCCTGAGGATTCCCTAGAACTGTTTGACCACAGTGTTGGGTACATGCTCCAGGAGGATGCCCAGCGTTTGGAAGGCTCTGATGATGATACTGAGCTCCATGAAGGCAGTAACATGAGCACGGACAGAGGGGGTGCCAAAGAAGGACAGCAATCTGGCAGTCATGCTCCCCCTGTTGCAGCATACTGCCAGGTTTGCTCCAGTGATGAGGAGGGAGGGGATGATGAGGTCACTGACTCAACGTGGGTGCCTGATAGGAGAGAGGAGGAGGAGGAGGAGGAGGAGGAGGAGGAGGTGGCACATCACCAACGAGGCAGGATGCCCTCCAGGGGCCAGCCTAAGGGCAGCACATTGACTGCATCACACCCCAAAGCTCCACATGTGCAGGGCGCTGCAGTCTCTGTGCGTTATTCAAAAAGTTCTTTGGTGTGGGCCTTTTTTGAGACGAGTGCATCAGATCGCACCGCTGCTATTTGCAACATATGTCTCAAGCGTATCTCGCGTGGCCAAAACATCTCCCGCTTGGGTACCACATGCTTGACCAGACATATGTTGACCTGCCATGCAGTTCGTTGGCAAGCGTATCTAAAAGACCCACACCAAAGAACAAAGAGGATCTCTCCTTGCTCCTCATCAGCTGAGATTTCCAACCCCACTAGACCTTCAGTCCTCTCTGAGACCTGCAGTGAGAGGAATGAAGGTGTAGAATTAGGTGTGTCACAGCCAAGTACTTGTGGGCAATCTGCTTTTGGTACACCGACGTCAGATTGTACCAGGCAAATTTCCCTGCCCCAGCTGCTGCACCGCCGAAAGAAGTTTGCTCCCAGCCATCCACATGCCCAGCAGTTGAATGCTAGCTTGGCAAAATTGCTAGCACTTCAACTGCTGCCTTTTCAGTTGGTAGACTCTGCCCCCTTCCGTGAGTTTGTGGAATGTGCGGTTCCTCAGTGGCAGGTACCCAAACGGCACTTTTTCTCACGGAAGGCGATTCCGGCTCTCTACCGGCATGTGGAAGGCAATGTCCATGCCTCGCTGGACAGGGCGGTCAGCGGTAAGGTGCATATTACCGCTGACTCATGGTCCAGCAGGCATGGACAGGGACGTTACCTAAGTTTCACGGCGCATTGGGTGACTCTGCTGGCAGCTGGGAAGGATGCAGGACAAGGTGCAGTAGTGTTGGAGGTTGTTCCGCCACCACGCCTCCAAAATGCTGATTGTGACACACCTCTCTCCTCCACCCCCTCCTCTTCTTCTTCCTCCATGGCCTCTTCCTCGGAACCAGCGGTGCTCCGTAGGCGTTCAAGGGGCTACGCAAGTACGCAGGCCAAAAGATGCCATGCGGTGCTTGAGCTGGTGTGCTTGGGGGACAGGAGCCACACTGGGGCAGAGGTTCTGTCAGCTCTGCAGGGGCAGGTTCAGAGGTGGTTGACGCCACGCCAACTTAAGGCAGGAATGGTGGTTTGCGACAATGGCACCAACCTCCTCTCTGCCCTCCGACAGGGACAAATGACCCATGTGCCCTGTTTGGCTCACGTCCTTAACTTGGTGGTGCAGCGGTTCTTGGGCAGGTACCCGGGCTTACAGGATGTCCTGAGGCAGGCCAGGAAAGTCTGTGTGCATTTCCGCCGGTCATATAATGCCAGTGATCGGCTGACGGACCTCCAAAAGGAGTTTAACCTGCCCAAGAACCGCCTAATCTGTGACATGCCCACCAGGTGGAACTCAACGTTGGCCATGCTGCAGCGGCTGCACACGCAGCAGAGGGCCATCAATGAGTACCTGTGCGACTATGGCACCAGGACAGGGTCAGGGGAGCTTGGTTTTTTTTTCCCCACGCCAGTGGGCCATGATCAGGGATGCATGCACTGTCCTGTCACCATTTGAGGAGGCCACGAGGATGGTGAGCAGTGACAGTGCATGCATCAGTGACACTGTCCCCCTTGTCCACCTGTTGGAGCACACGCTGCGTGGAATAATGGACAGGGCACTTGAGGCAGAACAGAGGCAGGAAGAGGAGGACTTCCTTAGCTCTCAAGGCCCCCTTTATCCAGACAGTGTTCCTGCGTGCCCGCCGATCACACAGGAAGAGGACGAGGAGGAGGAGGAGGAGGAGGAGGAAGATTGTGTCAGTATGGAGGTGGAGCCTGGCACTCAGCATCAGCAGCAGTCTTTAAGGGATCAGTCCCAAGGAACACATGGACTTGTACGTGGCTGGGAGGAGGTGGCTGCGGACGTTGTTGTCCTTAGTGACCCAGAGGACTCCGGACCGAATGCCTCAGCAAACCTACGCTGCATGGCCTCCCTGATCCTGCAAAGCCTGCGTAAGGATCCTCGTATTCGTGGTATCAAGGAGAAGGACCAATACTGGCTGGCAACCCTCCTTGATCCACGTTACAAGGGTAAGGTTGCGGACCTTATCTTGCCATCGCAGAGGGAGCAGAGGATGAAACATCTTCGGGAGGCCTTGCAGAAAGGTCTGTGCAACGCGTTCCCAGAGACTGGGAGGTTACAAACTCCTGTTTCTGGACAACGTGTTGCTGAGGCTTCGGTCAGTCAAAGAAGGAGCGGTGGAGAAGGTGGCCGTCTGACCGATGCGTTCAGACAATTTTTTGGTCCGCAGCCCCAAGGTATGATCGGTTCCAGCAACCATCGCCAGCGTCTGTTTTACATGGTGCAGGAATACCTAGGGGCAAGATCAGACTTGGACACCTTTCCCACCGAAAAGCCTCTGGGTTACTGGGTCTTGAGGATGGATCACTGGCCAGAGCTTGCAAAGTATGCAATTGAGCTACTGGCCTGTCCTGCATCCAGCGTTCTTTCGGAACGCACATTCAGTGCTGCTGGAGGCGTGGTAACCGATCACAGGGTGCGTCTGTCCACCGACTCGGTCGATCGGCTGACCTTCATAAAAATGAATCAGTCTTGGATCACCACCAGCTACCAAGCACCTGATGCTGATGTAACCGAATAATTTTTTTTGAAATCTCAGATCCCTTCAAAGACTGCCTATGCTGATGCTGAGTGACTATCCCTGAGTAATTATCCTCTTCCTCCTCAATCATCACGCTGATAGCTTGTAAGAACATTTTTGGTTCTGGGCGCCACCACCAGTGCCTAAGGCACAATTTTTCAGCCCCTGTTTAACAGGGGCGTGTAATTACAATTTTTGATGTAATACTTTGCAGCAGGGCTCGTTCCTGCATTCCAACTAGAGTGTCTGTGAGGGGTTGCAGTGTTGTGGCACCAGCACCAGTGCCTAAGGCCCAATTTTTCTGCCCCTGTCTAACAGGGGCGTGTAATTACAATTTTTGATGCAATACTTTGCAGCAGGGCTCGTTCCTGCGTTCCAACTAGAGTGTCTGTGAGGGGTTGCAGTGTTGTGGCACCAGCACCAGTGCCTAAGGCCCAATTTTTCTGTCCCTGTCTAACAGGGGCGTGTAATTACAATTTTTGATGCAATACTTTGCAGCAGGGCTCGTTCCTGCGTTCCAACTAGAGTGTCTGTGAGGGGTTGCAGTGTTGTGGCACCAGCACCAGTGCCTAAGGCCCAATTTTTCTGCCCCTGTCTAACAGGGGCGTGTAATTACAATTTTTGAAGCAATACTTTGCAGCAGGGCTCGTTCCTGCATTCCAACTAGAGTGTCTGTGAGGGGTTGCAGTGTTGTGGCACCAGCACCAGTGCCTAAGGCCTAATTTTTCAGCTCCTGTTCAACAGGGGCATGTAATTACAATTCTTGATCTAATATTTCACAGCAGGGCCCTGTGAGGGCTTACAGTGTTGTGGCCACAGCAACACCTAACCCCAAATTTCTGCTGAGTATATAGGGCAGGACCCTACTTTCAAACATCTAACTTACAAACGACTCCTACTTGCAAACGGAAGGAGACAACAGGAAGTGAGATGAAATCTACCCCTAGGAAGGGAAATTCTCTCCTGTAAGAGTTAATATGGGAAAACAATTTCTCCTTTCCACTGATGCTTTCCAATCCTTGTTCCACAAAAAAACCCAAATTTTCAAAAAACATTTTTCATTGGGACAAAAAAGTGAGGTGAAATCTTCTGAAGAGGAGGAAAGACAGCAAAACAAATGTCACAGGGGTGATAACCCTTCCCTATGTTTTCCAAAAAGCTTAGAAAAGATTTTTTGGCTGGAGCTAAACACGTTAAAAATGTTCAAAATTACAAACAGATTCTACTTAACAACAAATCTACAGTCCCTGTCTTGTTTGCACCGCCTGTATACTGCTGTTCAGAGTATATAGGGCCTGGTGGCCCCACACCTTTCCTTATTTTAATTTGGGTGCGGGGTTCCCCTTAATATCCATACAAGACCCAAAGGGCCTGGTAATGGACTGGGGGGTACCCATGCCGTTTGTCTCACTGATTTTCATCCATATTGCCATGACCCGACATGACATTAAACCCGCAAGCAGTTTTAAATGAGATTTTTTCCTTTAAAAATGACATTTGGTGCAGGGACTGTTCTAAACATGGGAAACACGCGTCACTTTACAGGCATACTATAGACACCCCCCAGGTACGATATTTAAAGGAATATTTCACTTTTTTTTTTTTACTTTAAGCATCATTAAAATCACTGCTCCCGAAAAAACGGCCGTTTTTAAAAGTTTTTTTTGCATTGATACATGTCCCCTGGGGTAGGACCCGGGTCCCCAAACCCTTTTTAGGACAATACCATGCAAATTAGCCTTTAAAATGAGCACTTTTGATTTCGAACGTTCGAGTCCCATAGACGTCAATGGGGTTCTAACGTTCGTGCGAACTTTCGGTCCGTTCGCGGGTTCTGGTGCGAACCGAACCGGGGGGTGTTCGGCTCATCCCTAGTGTTCAGTTTACCATTGAAAGTGTTTTGTCTGTTTGATAATCTGTTCGATAAATGAAATATATAAATAAATGTTGATCCTGCCAGAAATCTTGTGAGCTGATACATTCCTGTGCTCTCTGCCTGCAGTGACTGTAATTATTTACATTGTTAACAGGACTGTCCAGATCTATGGTATTGATAAGAGGGGGAGGTGTTCTGTAGTCCTGTCCTAGCATGACAATGCTGCTTCTCCATATAGACAGTACGATGAATGAGTGTTTTCCCTGTAGGACAGGAGCTGGGTTACTGGCAGGATCAGCATGTGAAATTAAAGTAAAGAAAAGACAGGAAAAAAAAAAGAAAACAAATGCAGCCACCACATTTAGGGGTAGCCTAGGGCTGTGTATAACTCTGCAGCATACTACATATCATTACAGAATGGTATATTACCCTACAGGGCAGTATATAGGGCATTGCGTTGTTTATTATTCTGTATAACAGTATATGGTATCATAGGGCATTATGGCATTCTGTATAGCACTATAGACTCACCAGGCCACTTTGTTAGGTACACCTGTACAACTGCTCTGTAACACAAATTGCTAATCAGCCAATCACATGGCAGCAACTCAATGCATTTAGGCATCTAGACGTGGTGAGGATGACTTACTGAAGTTCAAACCCGAGCATCAGAATGGGGAAGAAAGAGGATTTAAGTGACTTTGAACGTGGCATGGTTGTTGGTGCCAGACGGGCTGGTCTGAGTATTCCAAAAACTGCTGATCTCCTGGGATTTTCATACACAACCATCTCTCGGGTTTGCAGAGAATGGTCCAAAAAAGAGAAAATATCCAGTGAGCGGCAGTTGTGTGGAGGAAAATGCCTTGTTGATGTCAGAGAAGAATGGGCAGACTGGTTCCAGATGATAGAAAGGTAACAGTAACTCAAATAAGCACTCGGTACATCCAAGGTATGCAGAATACCATCTCTGAACGCACATCACATTGAACCTTGAAGCAGATGGGCTACAGCAGCAGAAGACCACACCGGGTGCCACTTCTGTCAGCTAAGAACATGAAACTGAGGCTACAATTTGCACAGGTTCACCAAAATTAGACAACAGAAGATTGGAAAAATGTTGCCTGGTCTGATGAAATTTCAGCTGTGACATTCAGATGGTCAGGTCAGAATTTGGTGTAAACATGAAATCATGGATCCGTCCTGCCTTGTATCACCGGTTCAGGCTGGTGGTGTAATTATGTGGGGGAATATTTTCTTGGCACACTTTGGGCCCCTTAGTACCAACTGAGCATCATTTATACCCCACGGCCTACCTGAGTATTGTTGCTGACCATGTCCATCCCTTTATGACTACAGTGTCCCCATCTTCTGATGGCTCCTTCCAGCAGGATAATGCACCATATCACAAAGCTCAAATCATCTCACCGCTGGACAATGAGGTCCCTGTACTCCAATGGCCTCCACACTCACCAGATCTGATCCAATAGAGCACCTTTGGGATGTGGTGGAACGGGAGATTCGTATCATGGATGTGCAGCTGACAAATCTGCAGCAACTGCGCGATGCTATCATGTCACTATGGACCAAAATCTCTGGGGAATGTTTCCAACATCTTGTTGTATCTCCGCCACGCTGAATGAAGGCAAAAGGGGGTCCAACCTGGTACTAGCAAGGTGTATCTAATAAAGTGGCCGGTGAGTGTAAAACTGGAGTTGGAAGTGAGATCATGAATCAGGACTCTGCAATCCCCCACCTAAAATCACATATGACCCTAAAGTAAGTGACAGGGCCTCTTTATTACTTGTGGGGGTTACAGATGAGCTACGGTCCACCCAAAACATAATGCAACAACACCAAGCCAAACCACACGAGGCTCGGTGGGCCCCACCTTTCAGCAAAACGATCGCCCGATCTGAAACGTGCCACTGGGATTTGGAACAAGCGATCTGCGCTCTCCACCCGTTCCACCCAATCTGTCAAAGAGATATTTGTGCCCTGGAATTTTAGGATAAAGCCTAAAGCTGCTCCATAAGGCACCCTGGCCACCCCCTAGGCACTCCCATCACTGTGCATAATGAATGGTTCTCATATCCTGCCAACTACGCCAAACGTGGGAGCTGAAAAATAAACAAAATAACAGCTGTGGAGACGACCGCTGTTCCTAAAGATTAAAAAAAAAAAAAAAAAAAAAAGATTAATTGTATATTGTAGCCTGACATTTGTTGCTTACAAGTTAAAATCAGTATTTTTTGCTAGACAATTGCTTAGAACTCCCAAACATATATATATATTTTTTAGCAGAGACCCGAGGGAATAAAATGGCGGTCATTGAAAATTTTTATGTCACACGGTTTTTGCACAGCGTTTTTTTTTTTTGGGGGGAACAAATACACTTTAATGAATTAAAAAAAACAAAATACTAAAGCTATTCCTATTTTTTTTTTTGTAAAATATGAAAGATGATGTTACACCGAATAAATAGATACCTAACATGTCATGCTTTAAAATTGCGCGCGCTCGTGGAATGGCGCCAAACGATGGTACTTAAAAATCTTCATAGGTGACGCTTTAAAATTTTCTACAGGTTACCAGTTTAGTGTTTATTAAGAGGGCCTAGTCCTAGAATTAATGAATGCTCTCGCTCAGACGTTCGCGGCGATACCTCACATCTGTGGTGCAAACATCGTTTAAATATGTGGGCGTGACCTACGTATGTGTTCACTACTGGACGCAGGGATGGAGGCGCTTAAAAATTAAATAAATAATAATTTACTTTATTATATTTTTTTAATTTTACACTGTTCCTTTTAAAAAACATTTTTTGATAACTTTTATTGCTGTCACAAGAAATGTAAACATCCCTTGTGATAACAATACAGCATTACAGGTCCTCTTTTTGGAGAGATCTGGAGTCTAAAAGACCCCAAATCTCCTGTCTACCCTTAAAAGCAAAAGATCAAAAAGAAAAAAAATGTATCTTTTAAGAAAAAAAACAAAAAACATGTTTACATGGCTCAAGAATGGGAAGTGACATGTTGTTGTCACTCGGGTCCTCCAAGGGCATAGAGCAGGGATCCTCAAACTACGGCCCTCCAGCTGTTGCAGAACTACGTGTCCCATGAGGCATTGTAAAACTCTGACATGACTAGGCATGATGGGAATTGTAGTTTCTGAACAACTGGAGAGACCATAGTTTGAAGACCCCTGGCATAGAGCATCTGGCCAACACTAATTTCTATGCTAAAACATAGCTGACGCTGGATGGTTCCCGGGCTCAGCAAAGTACCAGGAACCACCAGGAAGCGGGGGGGGGGGGGCACCTCTCCTGGTGCTTATAAAAGTGATCTTGCGGCGAATCTGCCGCTGGGATCACTTTTTTCAGAAAGCCGACCGCCTGATGAAAAAAAAACATATCGGGCTTATGGCATCTAGCTGCAGCCATAACCTTATTCTGTAAAGTAATGACGTGTGTGTACAGTTAGATGGTCGACAAGTGTTATATCATTGTTCTCAAAGCGCTAGTAAACCGCTACTAAAATAAGCATAAAGTGGGCCCCCTGCAGGTTTAAGTCATAATGTATTGTATGCACCACATACTGGCACATTAGGACAGACTTAACCTGTAAAGCGAATCCCTCCTGCGCAGCGCTGTCACGGCTCCCCGGAATTGCCATCTTCACCTGGCCTTCCTTCTGGGTCTGCAGGCTTCGGCTGTCGGGGGCGCAGTGATGTCACTCCTGCAAATGCGCGCCGGAGCCCTTAGGTCTGGCACGGAGCTCTGAAGATACAGCACAGGATGGCGTCCCTTCAGAGCACATGCTCCGGTGACCTCATCGGCACCATCGCTTGTGAAATATCTCTTAACCACTTGCCGACCCACCGCCATCATTATACTGCGGCAGGTCGGGCCGCGAACTGTCCTAGCTGTACATCGGTCCTTTTAAGCGGGGATAGCAGGCGCTCGCCGCTGCACAGTGGGGGTGCCGATGCTCGTGACTGGCGGTCCTGATGACCGCCGGCCACGAGCGATCGCGGCCACGAGAGGCAGAACAGGGACGTGTGTGTATAAACGCATATAATATTTAGGTATCATTCACACTTTTTCTTGGTGCTTTTGGAAGCCCATTCAAATGAATCGGCTGCCTTAATGTCACGGGCGTCATAGCATGCATGCGCTAATGCAGGGTGACAGCGTGATCCCGACCCTATATTTCTCTATATTTGATAATATTCTTATTTTCCTATCTGTGATAATATCTGTCTGTGACATTGTTGGATCGATGTGAGTGGCTCTGGTCCCCAGTCCTCTCCCATCTGTTCCTCTCTCATACGTCACGCCATTCCTGAGTGCAGCGGCCTGTCCCTCCGTCCTGTCTCTCTGGAGACCCAACAAGAGGACAGTGTGTGCTCGGCCTCTTCTCTGTATACAGACAGTGACCCTCTGTGTGCTCGGCCTCTTCTCTGTATACAGACAGTGACCCTCTGTGTGCTCGGCCTCTTCTCTGTATACAGACAGTGACCCTCTGTGCTACAGGAGAGTCTGCGGGGAGGTGTGACGGCCGCTTCTGGTCTCATTATTCTACAAAGGGCACAGCCTGTCCCAGAAAGAAAAATAATCAGTTTAGTTTTTTTTCTAAAGAATTTCTAAAAACTTGTTTTGCAAAATCTACAGGAAACATAATGTGATCATTTAACCACCTCAATACAAGGCATTTTCGCCCCCTTCCTGCCCAAGCCATTTTTCAGCTTTCAGCGCTGTCGCACTTTGAATGACAATTGCGCGGTCATACAACACTGTACCCAAATGAAATTGTTATCATTTTTTCCCTACAAATAGAGCTTTCTTTTAGTGGTATTTGATCACCTCTGCGGTTTTTATTTTTTGCGCTATAAACAAAAGAAGAGTGACAAGTTTTTAAAAAAACACAATAATTTTTACCTTTTGCGATAATAAATATCCAATTTTTTTTTCTTTAAAACAAATTTTCCTCAGTTTAGGCTGATATGTATTCTTGTACATATTTTTGGTAAAAAAAAAAATCGTAATAAGCGTATATAGATTGGTTTGCGCAAAAGTTATAGCGTCTACAAAATAGGGGATAGATTTATAACATTTTTATTTTTTTTTATTTTTTTACTAGTAATGGCGGCGATCTGCGATTTTTATCGTGACTGCGATATTGCGGCGGACACATCGGACACTTTTGACACATATTTGGGACCATTCACATTTATACAGCGATCCGTGCTATAAAAATGCGTTGATTACTGTATAAATGTGACAGGCAGGGAAGGGGTTAACACTAGGTGGTGATTGAGGGGTTAACTGTGTTGCTAGGGAGTGATTCCAACTGTAGGGGGCGGGGACTCACTAGGGGAGGAGACCGATCGGTGTTCCTCTGTACTGGGAACACACCATCGGTCTCCTCTCCTCTGACAGGACCGTGGATCTGTGTGTTTACACACACAGATCCACGGTCCTGCTGTGTTACCGGTAATCGCGGGTGCCCGGCGGACATCGCGGCCCCATGATCGTACCCCATGATTTCCAATGAGTACCGTTCATATCTGTGCGACTTCAAGTCACAGCGACTTCAAAGTAGTCCCTGCACTTCTTTGGTCCGACTTTGATGACACTTGAGGTCCATAGACCTCAAGAATACACAGGCATTGCTTCAAGTCGGTTGACTTTGGGGTTGCAATAGTGGAAACCTAGCATTAATTTAAAGTGTATCTAAAGCTGATATACAGTGTATATATACAGCAGGTATAATAATTATTGAACACGTCACCATTTTTCTAGGTAAGTATATTGGTAAAGGTGCTATTGACATGACATTTTCCCCACACGTCGGTAACAACCCATGCAATCCATTCATACAAAGACACCAAAACAATTAAGTTCAGAAATGAAGTTTTGTGTAATAGTATGGAAGGACACAGGGGAAAAGTATTGAACACGCTAACTGAAATGTATTTATTACTTGGTACAAAAACCTTTGCTGGTAATGACAGCTTCGATACGCCTCCTGTATGGAGAAACTAGTCGCATGCGTTGCTCAGGTGTGATTTTGGCTCATTCTTCCACACAGTCTTCAAATCTTGAAGGTTCCGTGGGCCTCTTCTATGAACTCTGATCTTTAGTTCTTTCCATAGATTTTCTATTGGATTCAAGTTCCGTGATTGGCTGGGCCATTCTAGCACCTTTATTTTCTTTCTTTGAAACCAATAGAGAGTTTCCTTGACTTTGTGTTTGGGATCATTGTCTTGCTGAAATGTCCACCCTCATTTCATTTTCATCATCCTGGTAGATGGCAGCAGATTTTTATCATGAATGTCTTGGTACATTTTCCATTCATCCTTCCTTCAGTCAAATGAAGTTTGCCAGTACCGTATACTGCAAAAAGGCCCCACGCCATGATGTTCCCACCTCCAAACCTCAGTGTTGGTATGGGGGTGTTTTTGGGGTGATGTACCATTTGACCTCCAAACATGGTGTGTATTATGGCTTCCAAAGAGTTAAAATTGGTCTCATCTGACCAGACTATATTCTCCCAGTATTTCACAGGCTTGTCTAAATGTTGTGCAGCAAACTATAAACGAGCTTCAACATGCTTTTTCTTCAGCAATGGAGTCTTGCGTGGTGAGCGTGCATACAGGCCATGGTGGTTGAGTGCATTACTTACTGGTTTCTTTGAAACAATTGTACCTGCTAATTCCAGGTCTTTCTGAAGCTCTCCACAAGTGGTCCTTGGCTCTTGGGCAACTCTTCTGATAATTCTTTTCACTCTTCTGTCAGAAAACTTGTGAGGAGCACCTGGTTGTGGCCGGTTTATGGTGAAATTATGTTTTATTCCAGTTCCGAATTATGGCCCCAACAGTGCTCACTGGAACATTCAGAAGTTTAGAAATCCTTCCGTAACCAATGCCATTAGTATGTTTTACAACAATACGGTTGCAAAGGTCTTGAGAGAGCTCTTTGCTTTTACGCATCATGAGATGTTTCTTGTGTGACACCTTGGTAATGAAACATCTTTTTATAGGCCATCAGTTGAGACTGAACCAGCTGATGTTAATTTGCACTGACAAGGGGGCAGGATTGCTTTCTAATTACTGATAGATTTCAGCTGGTGTCGTGGCTTTTCATGCCTTTTTGCACCTCCCTCTCTTCATGTGTTTTCGATACTTTTCCCCTGTGTCATTCCATTTTATTACACATAACTTCTATTCTGAACGTATTTGTTTTGGTGTCTCTGTATGTATGGGTTGCATGGGTTGTTACCGACATGTGGTGAAAATTTCATGTCAATTGCACCTTTAGATATATATTTACCTACAAAAATGGTGACTTGCTCAATACTTATTTTACTCGCTCTATATACTGTATGTGTGTGTGTGTATAAAACATTTTATTTTATTTTTATTTATTTTATTTTTGCTATCTGTGGACCACTGTGGAGATTTATATTCTTTTCTTGTTCTGTTCATACACTTTAAATCCTGGAAGTGATGTTCTGGTTCACAAATCTCCAAGGGAGATGACCATTTTCACTTAGCTGTCCCAACCACATATCCTAGATTTGATCTTCTAATAAACGGTTCCTCCATCGTGATCAAAGAGGCAGCATCCTAAAGGAGCAGAACCAGTACTGAATATCCAAAAGGGCTAAAGGACAATGAGCTCTGATGGTCCCGTAATATTGAAGTCAGTCATATAGAAGGTTTCTTCTAGTGTCATCCTAAAAGCAGTTCCTGTATGGGTTCCATGGGTAATGCATGGGTCTTGCTGCCCTGTTCAAATTGGGGGATCCTAAAACACAATAGCTAAAGCAAGAACAAAAGGGAGGACGCACCAGCCTCATGCATTACCTTGAAAGCTATTTATTTAAAAAGAAAAGAATTCCAGTAGTACTTACTAAAAGTATGTATAATCAGGCATATTAATAAAATCCAGTAAATGATCTAATAGCAATATTCAAGTGATGCCCATCGACTGGAAATGAGGTGTACATGTTTCAAGGGCAGAACCCTCTTCATCAGAGCCCAGGGCTCTGATGAAGAGGGTTCTGTCCTTAAAACTCTTAAGCCTCAGTCCCAGTTGATGGGCATCACTTGTATAAACCTTGCTGCCCTCTTCAAATTGGGGGAACCTTAAACACAATGGCTAAAACAACAGAAGAGAGGGCACACCAGCCTCGTGCATTAACGGAAAAACGATTTATTTAAAATTAAATGAATTCCAGTATATTCGCAGAAGTAAGTATAATCAGGAATATTGATGAAATCCAGTAAACGAACCAATAGTAATACTCAAGTGATGCCCATCAACTTGGAGTGAGGCTTACGCATTTCAAAGGTTGAACCCTCTTCATCAGAGCCCAGGGCTCTGATGAAGAGGGTTTCGCCCCTTGAGACGCATAAGCCTCAATCCCTGTTGATCCACATTACTTGAGTATTGCTACTGGATAGGTTACTGGATTTCATTGTTGTGCCAGATTATACTTACCGTTGTGAGTATATTGTAATTCTTCTCATTTTAAATAAATCATTTTTATGGTAATACACGAGGCTGGTGTGCCCTCTCTTCTTTTCTTGTTTTAGCCATTAAGAGCAGAACCAGGCTACACAGCATACTTTCACAATACCTCCTTAAAGAAGAAACCCCCCTTGGATTCACATCAAAACCTATTTTTATTTCTACTGGTCCAACTCTACTACATATCTACCAATTCCTATAGACACTTGAGGATGTCTCTCCAGCTGAGGAAAATTGCTTCTTGTTCCAGATTTCACAGGAACATCGACATTGAAGAATTTTCTAACTACTTGTGCTCAGGTGACAACTCAAACATTTGGGATCTCCTATCACTTTCTGCACCCCAGGACTATCGGCAAAAATAATATTTGGCTTAATGTAACAAAAATAGAAATTGAAGTGCCATACCATGAAGGTCCACATATGAGTTTATTCCAATGAAAGTCAAAGCGGCACGTTTTAAAGCGCGTTGGCTACTCACCCTGACTTTTATTGGAATAGTTGTATCTGGACCTCTTCGCAGTGGTGTGGAACCTAAATTTACATTTTTGTGGGATTACACTACAAGCCAAGGAGGCAGTGGAAATCTTCTGGGGTGTAGATGCCACCTGCCCGGGAACTAGATCATAATATCAACATCAATACTTAAGATAGCAAAACCAGAGAGATAACCTTATGGGCCCAGCGCTATTTTTTCATTTTCCCGACTAGCAAAAAAAATCCTAACCCCCTCAGCTACCCCATCCAAAACGTAATGTTGGCCTTTGCAACGCCTCTACAGGTGAGTGAGGCTTTTGCTGGGGGAAAGTAAAGTCCGGAGCTCCGTCATCACGGCAGGAATCTTCCATTTGCACATTGATGCCACAAAGCGTCCCATCAATTACAGGCAATGCAAATGGCTTGCAGCAATCTGATGTTTATATCATGGAGAATGATTGGTCACATGCTTGATGCTGGTTAGAGAGATTTTTCAGCATGCTGAGAAGAATCCTGCGACTGTTGTTTGATCCATAAGAAAATGAGCAGGAATGTGCGGTGATCTCCTTACCAAACCTGTTGAAGGAAACCTAGTTAACCTTTCCCTGTCTGTCTGCTGAGGGTAGATTAACCCCTCACTATCATGGAAGGGGAAGATTAACCCTTCCATGTCAATAGAGGGACAATTACCCTTCCCTGTCCATGGAGAGGCAGGGTAGATTTAACCTTTCCTGTCTTTGGAGGGCACAGTAACCCCTCCAAGCCCGGATTTACCTTTCCCCCTCCATGAAGATTGGATTGACCATCCTCTGTCCATTGGAGGCAGATTAACCCTTTCCTGTCCATTGCGGGCAGAATAACTCTTCCCTGTTCATGGGGGGGGGGGTGCAGATTAGCCCTTCCTCGTCCATAGAGGCAGATTGACCCTTCCCAGCCCATGGATGGCAGATTAACCCTTCCTTGTCCATGGAGGGAAGATTAACCCTTCCTTGTCCATGGAGGCAAGATTAACCCTTCCTTGTCCATGGAGGGAAGATTAACCCTTCCTTGAACATGCAGGTCAACATGTCCACAGAGAGCATATTGACCCTTCCCTGTGCACGGAGAGCTGATTAACCCTCCACTGTTCATTATGGGCAGAATAACCCCGCCCGGTCAATGGAAAGCATATTAATCCTTCCCTGTCTACGGGGGGGGGGGAGCAGATTGAACATTATCTGTCCAAAGAGAGCAGGTTGATTCTTCTCTGTGCGTGGAGAGCTACCCTTTGATGTCCATGGGAGCAGAATAATCCTTCCCTGTCCATAGAGGGCAGGTTAGCCTTTCCTTGTACATGGAGGGCAGATACACCCTTCACAGAGCAGTGTACTGGGTCATTTAGTATGCTTAGCCTCTTATAGGAAAGTGAATGTCGGAGGGCCATTAGGAACCATTGTGGGTTGGCCCTCCAGGCTTAAGAGGAACTTTGTGCTTCAATAAGATCTTTCATTTCCCTTGCCTCACTGCCTCATGGATTTAATGCTCTGTATCCCACATTCATCT
Source organism: Lithobates septentrionalis (assembly GCA_037952835.1). Taxonomy (NCBI): domain Eukaryota; kingdom Metazoa; phylum Chordata; class Amphibia; order Anura; family Ranidae; genus Lithobates; species Lithobates septentrionalis. Next base: position 58,358 of record JBBDGP010004578.1, on the reverse strand, counting down.
TCTTCTAGAGGGATTTTACCACCATTGTACTGAAGGCGGCTCTATTCATCGGGTCCCGCTTTGTCACAGCCAAGGCCCCCCGCAAGGAGATTCTCCACATTTCAGACACAGACTCCCTGGAGGGGCACTTATACCGCTCTATATCTCGAGACAATGGCCTGATTTGGATGTGATGGCAGTGCTTCCCCTAGGGGGTCATAGCTTAGTCCTTGTCTCTCTCCTGTTCCTTAGGGGGCCACATGTACCTCTCAGGTAGGGTTGCCACATCATCCCTTTAATCCAGGACGCATATTAATTACACAGGTTCTGAGGCTGATTTAATGCAGATAAGGCACCAAATGAATTTAATTACCACCTTAATCAACCACAGAACCTGTGTAATTAATGTGTGTCCTGGATTAAAGGGATGATGTGGCAACCCTACTCTCAGGTACATAGACATAGAAATGACTTGTTTGTCATGCTCAGGGCGCCGTTTGCTACAGTTGATTGTGATGGAAGAAGCCAACTCCAGCCAAAATTTGTTTTCAAGGGTTCAATTTTTTGTCAAGCTTGTACCCCTTTTGAAAGACTTCCCCTCACTTCCTGTTCATATGTGTGTACAAGAAATGGGCCGTCACTGACCTTCCCCTCAAGAAATGCCAGTTTCCTGGCTGTCATGTTCTTGCAGTGGAACTTCCTCGCGCCCAGCCCATATTTTTTATACATCCCCATCCTAACAGAGCTTCAGCTGGTCCTTTTACCCAAAACGTTTGTTGTCCCAACCAGGAGTGCATATCAGGGTGGCTACAATGGGGCTTCAGGAAGACCTTTCATAGCAGCATAGACACCCTATAGGCGGAAATAACAGATGCATCAATTGTGTAGCAAGATTGTACTCCAAAGTCAAAGGGCACATCAACAATAGAAGTGCCTTAGGTGTGGCGGTACAGATTAAATTTGTTAACGAGTGTTTGATAGCAATTTAACATCTCTGCAAACTTTTAGATCTGGCCCACAGAGGACACAAAAAATACAATTATCCTGAAAGATCGTTACATAAATCACTGCTCCGAGTTAGGATTCGGCTGGTTGCCTTTAAACAAGAGCAGATGCAGCAAAGAATTCTGGGAAAGGGGGTAATTGTTCATACGGTGACACCGCAAGTTTCTGGAGTCACAACTGTCACACTTAATTATTTTCTGGCCACCGTCCACGCTGCTATCTGGTGGGAGCGAGGAATGACGTGTCACCTCTTTGTATCAACGAGGTTAAACGATCGGATGTTGTCCCAGCCAGCGACAATACACACCGCTGATGGCGTGGAAGTGAGAAGAATCTCTGACAAGGGAAATCGTGTCACATATGATGTGTAATTTATAGTAATATCCCTGATTCTCCTTTAATAAGTCCTCCGCTTGCTAATAAATCTGCTTCTTATTTGGGGACCGCATTGCAGTGGAAAGCCATAGGAAAGTGTCACATCTGGTCACCATGCCTAACACGTCGCAGTGACACTGGGAGATGAGATCTTTGTGCTGATAACAGCAGAACGTTCCACTCAGCGATCTCCTCCGAGACCCCCATTGTGTCCCCCATGAATTCTTCCATCCAAATGACAGTAGAATGTGCAGAATCTTCAACGTATAATGGCAGTGTGCAGGGGATCATCGTATATTCCCTCATATATGAGATAGACTGGAGGACTTACCTGGGATGAGTATTAGAATATGCTAAATTGATTCTAAAGGGTCACTCCACCCAAAACGGATATTTTAGTGTTTGGTTGGTGCAAAAGAATTAGTTTTTTTTTGGTCTTTCAGGGACTGTATTGGTAACATCATTTTGCTTGGTGTGCACACTTCTAGTGCCCATTACAAGCAGTTCCCACCATCTTTGCACTGAGTTCCTGGGTCTGTACACCCACTGCGCCCATTATGAGTGGTCCCCACCATCCCTGTGCTAAGTTTCCGGGTCTGTACACCTGCTGCACCCATTATTAGGAGTTCCCACCATCTCTGTGCTGAGTTCCTGGGTATTTACACCAGTTGTGCCCATTATAAAGGGGTTCCCACCTTCCCTGTGCTGAGCTCCCGGCTCTGTACAACTGCTGTACCCATTAGGAGGAGTTTCAACCACCCTTGTGCTGAGTTCCTGGGTCTGTACACCTGCTGTGCCCATTATAAGGGGTTCCCACCATCCCTGTTGGATTTTTTTTATTTGCTTGGTATTATGAAGAATGTAACAGGAGTTCAAGAACGCACACAGGTGGGCGAGGACACCCTATGGTGGGTGGGAGCACACAAAATTCCTAGTTGTGTAGAAACATTGGTGGGGTTGGAGTATCCAGGACATATAAGAAGTAAGGGCCGACTCAGCACACCATGCTTTACCTTTTATATGCCACTTTTGGGTGGACTGACTCTTTAACATACCTGGTTGTAATGATTTTCCAGTATGTCTCCGAGGAGGGAACAGTGATCAAGCAAAACAAGCCTAACTACATTTTTGGGCAACATTGAAGGCTTCACTGAGCAGTGGGTGTTGTAAAGCTCGTCATACATGGTTCCATTTTTTTTCATTCAGCCAGTGGACTGAACAATAAAAAACTGACCCGATTCACCATCCTCTTATTCGAAGTGGATGTGGCAATTCCCTCTCCTGTGTCGTTGTATTCTGATACTGATAGCTGAATATGACTGCTGGGAGGGGCTAGTAGGGCACTGTACACATTACAGCACCCAGCCTCAGTACTCCTCTTAGGACCCCCCAACCCAGATGCAAGCAGTAAAAGGAGCTATGAGTAAGGCCTGGAACAGCTGAAACGCGCCAGCATACCTGCAGGGCTGCTTTTTAGCCATTTGATCTCATAAAGGATACCAAGGATCTTTAATGGAGCGCTGACCTGTGTCGGCAAGCAGCAAAATCCCATAATGGGTGGAGGTGAGTCTGGAGAAGTTGGCATTTCTAGGCAGGCTGAATTTGCATGCAGATTGCCCTAGGTCATGCTTAAATGTGATGCTGAGCCTCCACGATTGAAAAGAAATGTAATCCAATGATTGAAAGGGGCGGGCCGGGGACAGTCAGGCTGGGGAGGATGATGCTGGAAGTCCTCCAGCCAGGAAATGTGTTGCTGTAGTTTTTAATGCACATTGTGAGAAGCTCACAGTGTGCAGTGAAATCACAGTAAGCCATTTCAGTCCAGGAGAGAAGCCGGGACAACCGTTCTAGACTGAAGGGAAGACTGGAAGTCAGATTTGATACATTGTTTGATTTTTTTGTTATACAAAGTTACGATTGATCTCACTGATCCCTTACAATCCCCTCTGAGTCTTATATCTTCCATGTGATGGGGGAGGTCCCTTTCTGTAATCCTTGAAGCTGACGATCTATTTATGTCAAAAATTGGATCTGATCCACAGATGGGTTTCTAAACAGGAGCAGCTGTCTCAGATCTCAGTCATCGCTCAGCATTTCACGTCCCATCTGTAAACAGAAACGAAAACGGGAGTCACGCCTCCGCCGCCAACGCTGCTGTCACCAAATCTGCTGTCCCTCATCACTCCTGTGTGCCTTTTAATAAAGTGACAATCGGAAAGGATGTCATTGTATCTGTGATCCCCAACTAGGAGTGTCCTTCAGCACTGTGACAGCCACAATCATTGTTCTGCTTAGTCACTGTACACACACACATTACACTCTGACTGTACAATCTTCATTACACAAATATGTAGTACAAAGGTCTATAGCAGGGGGCTCCAAACTTTTCATTACGAGGACCACATCGAATAGTGCAATAATATATGTGGGCCAAAAAATATATTAGGTTTATATATGAATGAGTCCCCCTTTGCATCAAGTTTTGCGTCAGAGTTGCCCCTTACATCAGCTGAACCCCGTCAGAGTACTTGCCTTACACCTGGTGAGCCCATCAGAGTCCCCCCTTATATCAAGTGTCCCCATCAGAGTCCTCCCTGACATCAGGTGCCCCAATCAGAGTCCCCCATTACATCAGCGTCCCCATCAGATTCTTCATTAAATCCAGTGTCCCCCTCAGAGTTCCTCCTTTCATTAGGTGTCCTCATCAGAGTTCCCCCTTTCATCAGGTGACCCCATCAGAGTCCAGGGCTGGTGCAAGGATTTTTGACACCCTAGGCCGCCCCCCCTGGCTCCACCCCTGGCTCCACCCCCTTTGCCCTGCCCATGTATACCCCACCTTTTTAATTAAGCATCCATTAAATGCTGCTTCACCAGCGCCCATCAATGCAGCCTCCCCAGCGCCCATCAATGCAGCCTACCGGTGCCCATCAATGCAGCCTACCAGCGCCCATCAATGCAGCCTTAACAGGACCCATCTAAGCAGCCTACCAGCGCCCATCAATGAATGTTTGCTTGCTTCCATTCATTCAGGAGTTGGGACACAGACACAGTCCTCCACCGCCACCACGCCTCTGACACTATGTGCAAACGGCAGGGCGGCTGCCTGCTAATGCTGAGGCTTAGTTGCTTGCTGCAGAGAGAAGAGAGTAGGAACACCAGTGGTTGGGCGCCTTAAGCAGCAGTGCGCCCTAGGCGGCTGCCTAGTTTGCCTAGTGGTAGCCCCGGCCCTGTCAGAGTCCCCCCCATCACATCAGGATCCCCATCACTGTCCCCCTTAAATCAGGTGTCCCCATTAGGGATGCCTCTTACATCAGAGTCCCCCGTCACATCAGAGTTCCCATCAGAGTCTCCCCTTACATCAGCTGTCCTCCCTTGTAGCTACGACTAAGGCTATCGCCGAAACGCGTCAGCTTTATTGTTTTATTGTCACTCTGATGTACCAATAAACGACACTTCAAGGATTACAGTTTTGCCGGCTCTCCTTATTACTGTTGCATTGGAGTGTGTTGGGACACATAGAGCCTTGGCACCTGTGAGTGGACCTAATGTATGGATTGAGTTGTCCCTGCCGAGATCGCTGTTACCTTTCTTCTTTTCCATGCCCATTAGAGTCCCCCTTACATCTGAGTTCCCTCCTTACAATAGGTGTCCCCCATTACACCAGGGTCCCCATCAAAGCCCCCTTACATGAGAGTCAGCCAGCGGTCCTAGAAACTAGTGACAGGGATGATGCAGGGGAAAATCCTGCACAGGAGAATGTGAGCAGGGAGGGAGGGGAGACCATAAGCAATCTCTACTGACCTGAGTCTTCAATCTGTGCACATTGAGGACCGCTACTGCCACTGAACCTAATTGTGAGCCAGATAAAATCATGTAGTGGGCAGGATGCATTTCGCCTTTTAAAAGTGCAAGTATATCCATCTGTACGAATGGGGTCAAAATTAAAATTCAAGTTATTTCTTGCACTGGTCAAATGTTTTTTATCAATTTAAATCAGAAAATACTGAACGTGGCCACTAGATGGTGTTAAGTATCATAGATACTTCTTATGACACTAAGTGCCATCTAGTGGCAAAATGAAAAAAAAAAAAAAAGAAAAACATTCAACCAGCACAGGAAATACCCTAATAATAATCTTTTTTTCTTTTTCTTTTGCTCCATTTGCACAGGAATAATGTATATGCACTATCACTGGGATAAATACTATTGGATGTCAGGTTTCTTGTGCAGTTGCAAAAACTACCAATTAGTGTATTTTTCATCCTGGCTGAGCCAGGTTCCTTTAGGCTTTGTTCAGATGGGCAGCCAGGGGGCGGTAGAAATAGGTGGTTTTACTGTCCCTATTAACCGCTTCAGCCCCGAAAGGATTTACCCCCTTCCTGACCAGAGCACTTTTTGCGATTCGGCACTGCGTCGCTTTAACTGACAATTGCGTGGTCATGCGACGTGGCTCCCAAACAGAATTGACGTCCTTTTTTTCCCACAAATAGAGCTTTCTTTTGGTGGTATTTAATCACCTCTGCGATTTTTATTTTTTGCGCTATAAACAAAATAAGAGCGACAATTTAAAAAAAAAAACGCATTATTTTTACATTTTGCTATAATAAATATCCCCCAAAAATATATAAAAAAAACATTTTTTTTCCTGAGTTTAGGCCGATACGTATTCTTCTACATATTTTTGGTAAAAAAAAACACGCAATAAGCGTTTATTGATTGGTTTGCGCAAAAGTTATAGTGTTTACTAAATAGGGGATAGTTTTATGGCATTTTTATTAATTTTTTTTTTTTCACTAGTAATGGCGGCGATCAGCGATTTTTATTGTGACTGCGACGTTATGGCGGACACATCGGACATTTTTGACACATTTTTGGGACTATTGTCATTTATACAGCGATCAGTGCGATTAAAAATACACTGATTACTGTGTAAATGACACTGGCAGTAAAGGGATTAACCACTAGGAGGCGGGGAGGGGTTAATCAGTATTAGGGGAGTGTTTTCTAACTGTAGGGGGGAGGGGCTGTGTGTCACTAGACTGATCACTGCTCCCGATGACAGGGAGCATTGATCAGTGACACTGTCACTAGGCAGAACGGGGAGATGCTGTTTACATTAGCATCTACCCGTTCGTCCTCTCCGTGAGGCGATCGCGGGTATCCCCGCGGCGATCGAGTCCACGGGACCCGCGACCCGACTCACGGAACCCCCGGCCGGCGGCGCGCACGCAATGGCATGGCAGGGAATTCAAAAGGACGTACAGGCACGTCCTTTTGCCCAGCCGTGCCATTCTGCCGACGTATATTGTCGTGCGCCGGTCGGGAACCGCTTAAATGATTGTAAAGTCTCGTTTTTTTTTTTTCCAATAAAAATACCAAACATGGTATACCTACCTGCCCTGTGCAGTGGATTTGCACAGAGCAGCCCGGATCCTCCTCTTCTCAGGTCCCTCTTCTGTGCTTCTGGCCCCTCCCTGCTAGGGTTGCCACCTCATCCCTTTAAACACATATTAATTACACAGGTTCTGTGGCTGATTAAGGTGATAATTAAACTCACGTGGTGCCTTATCTGCATTTAATTAGCCACAGAACCTGTGTAATTCAAAGGTGTTCGGGTTTAAAGGGATGAGGTGGCAACCCTAGCTCTGATCCAGTTTCTTTGTAAGTTGTCTACATTTTATTGATTAAAGGGTGTTTTATGTGCACTATGTGCAGTTTTCAGGCATTTTATCGCTAAAAATAGTGGCGGAAAAGCGTCTGAAAACTGCCTCTTATTCATTTGAATGTGTGCTTTCACACTGGGGTGGTGCGCTTGCGGAACAGTAGAAAAAGTCCTGCAAGCAGCATCTTTGGGGCATGCTTGGAACGCTGTGAATAGCGCTCCAAAAACTCCCCTGCCCACTGACATTTTAAGGCACTTCCAAAGCGCTTAGAAAGCGTTGCAAAATGGGTCTTTTTTTTTTTAATTTTAAGGTCCTGTTGTCACGAGACCTTAAAAAAAGGGACCCGCTGGCGCCCGAAAACCGCTGCAAAAGGGCCGCTAAAATGCCGCTAAAGCACCGCAAGAATGACCGCCACTTTAGCGGCTGTTTTATCAGCGCTTCAGTGTAAAAGGGGTCTTACTGGTGTGCTCTGTTTTGTTTTATTTTTATGCCAGTGGTTTAGTGTAAAGGGTTAAGTGAGTTGGGTGTAAGTGTCAAGGGTTCTTCCTGCAGCTGAGGGTTGTGTGGCTCTTATCTCAGCCTTTTCCTGGTTCCGGCCGTTGTGCGGTCAGCGCCAATGCTGATTCTCAGCCCCGGAGATTCTGGGAAGCAGCATGCAAAAAAACACAGGCGTCCTGTTTATATAGTACGCAGCCTGCAGGACGTCAAAGCACTCATTAAAAGGTAAGACATTTGTAAAGGCCGTCGACATCACTATATATAACTGTTTTGATTTGCAATGGGAGTACAGCCAATTTACAAAGTCTTGGGAATGACACCTTTAAGTGTCTCTTTTTATATCCCTCTACTGGATTATGGGAGCTGCTCGGCTATGACATGCTCAGGAAGGGGAATGGCCATGACCTGCATCAAACATTCCTGGCTTGAGTTCCATATTAACTTTACCTACTTTTTCATTCTTATAAAGTTTCTATTAGTAGACATTTTTGACACTTTACTCTCATGTTTGTTGCCTCGTGTTATATCTGTAATATTTTTTTTCATCCTTCAGATAACTCTTCTCTCCAAGATGATGATGAGCTAGACATGGAGACCGTCGTTTGGCCATCCAACACTTGTCCAGTTAATGGTCACACCGAAACCAGTACTCGTTTTCCCAGTTGGGTCACTTTTGAAGATGAAAATGCTCCATCTTCCCCAAGGGACGCTCCTCAAAAACCACGAGAGAGCCCAAAATCTCCTTCAACACCGGACTTTGTCTCTAAACCTGTTGGAGCCTTAAAAAAAAGGGAAAGGCCGAAGAGCTCATTGGTTGACCTAAACAGGACGCAGAGGCTTGACATTTCATCTTTGCACAGGCAGCTCTCGTTAAATTCCACCCCCACAAAGGCACCCAACCCGTTTTTAGATGAGGCCCTGAAAGATGTCCAGCCATCACCAATCAACCCGTTCAGCTCGTGGTTTGAGGAGCAAGAACGGCGTTCTCAACACTCTTCGGTATCCAGTGGCCCAGACTCAAGCCAAAGAAATTCCATCTCCCTTCTTGCTGAAGAACTCGATACCGATCAGTTTGAGGATTACCGAAAGAAGGCTTTGCAAGCCGATGCTGTAGAACATCTTAAACAGATTCAGATTGAAGACCCAGATTCCCCTGGTAGCCCCACTCTGCCAGACGACCCTCTGAAATACGATGAACCCCTTGGCCCTTGTTTGACTTTTACCAAGCCCCAGCCAAAGGATGGCTGGCCTATGATGCTTAGGATTCCGGAGAAAAAGAACATTATGTCCTCTAGGCACTGGGGCCCTATCTACGTCAAAGTCACAGAAGCTGGGTTTCTGCAGCTCTTTTATGAAAAGGGTTTGGAAAAGCCTTTTAGGGAATTTAAATTAGAAGTCAACCATGAGATTGCAGATCCTAAACTTCAAAACTATGATGAAAATGGCAGGATTCACACTGTCCGTATTGACCGGGTGCTGTACAAAGAGAAACGCAAGTACCAGCCAATGCCTCTGGTCAGTCACACAGGGGAGAGAGAGCAGGTGGTCAAACTGGGGACAACAGACTATTCAGACTTTATAAGCATGACCGCCTCTGTCCAGGATATTCTCTTCCGCCTTCCGGCTATAGTAGACCTTAGCACTGTGCACCAAAATTACATAGAGGAGGAGATCACTGTGGACGTGAAAGATGAATTCCGTGGAATCCTTGGTAAGGGGGAAAGCCAGCTCCTCGAACACTCTGTGGTCACACGCGTCCATGCTCTTTGCTTTATCTCAGGTATGGCGGACTGCAGTCTAGGGCTTAATGACATCCTTATTAAAGGCAACGAAGTTGTCTCCAGACATGACATTATGCCAACCACTACTACCAAGTGGGTGAGACTCCATGATTGCCAATTTCACTCGTCTGTAGACGATGAAGCATTTCACAGCTCCAGAATGGTGATGTTCACCCCATTGGATGCCTGTAGGTTTGAACTAATGAGGGTAAGGACAATATTTTCTGAAAAGACTTTGCCTTTCACGCTCAGGACCATGGCTTGCATTCGTGGGGCAGAGGTCGAGCTCCAGAGTTGGTTGGTCATGTCATCGGGCTTTTCCTCCAACAGAGACAGTCTGTCGCAGGTCCCTTGTGAGAACATCACTATTCGGCACCCAGTACCACCAGAGTGGGTGAACTATTTCCGGAGAGACAGTGTACTGGGCGAGAAGTCCTTGAAGGCCAAAGTCAACAGGGAGGCCAGCTTCGGTTCTCCCAGCTTATCTGGGACAGAGCCAGCAATGAGAGTAACACTGGGAACAGCTAAGTACGAACATGCCTATAGCGCCATCGTGTGGAGGATAAACAGACTGCCAGATAAAAACTCAGGTGAGAAGCTTTGTTCTGGGATTCCTGCCAATACTTTATTTACTACTTTGAGCAGTATTACAAGTACAATTTAATTTCTGGTATGGAAATCTCCTGAGACTTGTATGTATTTATCCTTAAAGCCTGACTCTAATCTTCAGGCTTTAACTTGCTTTGAGTCTGACTCTTCAACTTGAGAGTCAGCAGTCAGAGGCTATCTAATGTGTGATGGTTGCTGCACTGTCAACACGCTATCCACCAGCTCCTGAATGTGCATAATAGCTGTTTACATTCTTATGTGTAGCTCTTATTTGAAACTGTAATTCACTTTCAAAAGACAGTATGTTAGACCAATAATTGTCAGAGTTTAGATGACCAAGGACCATGAGGGCTAATGTGTCAGTCTCTGACAAAGTAAGCCGTTATAAGGTACATGAGGGGAGCAAAGAATACATCCTTCATAAGTGAGCCTGCACCAGCTGATTAATTCAACATTGATTGTTCATATTCCCGCATACACCCAATTGTTTTATTGAAATGCAAGTCTCCCTCTAGTGGCCATCTATTTACCAGACAATGTATTCATTATCCCTGCAGATTGGCTACTGAGATACCAGGATCAGTCCCATAGCCCATTGTTTCTCAACTCCAGTCCTGAGGGCGCCCCAACAGGTCATGTTTTCAGGATTTTCCTCCGATGAAACAGCTGTGGTAATTACTAAGGCAGTGAAACTGATCAAATCACATGTGCAAAATAATGGAGAGCCTGAAAACATGACTTGTTGGGGTGCCTTGAGGACTGGAGTTGAGAAACACTGCCATTGCCTATTGCTTTAAGGCTTCATGTATACAGGATATTTGAAAACCTCCTTTGAACGCTGGAAACTTGACAGCTAGTAACCAACGTTTTAAAAACGTAAATTTTGCGGCTTTTACATACATCGTTTCTTCGCGTTTAGTGGTGGTTATGAGCGTTTGCGTTTAGAAGAGTTATTTACAGGTAAGCTCAGGGGACCCTCCCAAATGCCCACAATGCAGGAAAAACAAGTATTAATAACTATTTTATTTTTATTTCTCCCTCCCCCCTCTCTTTTCCTATCCCTCTTTCGTCCTCCCGTTCTCTCCCTTCCCCTCACTCCCTCCCTCACTCACTCCCTTCCCCTCTCTCTCCTTCTCCCCCCTCTCTCTCCCTCTCTTTCTCCCCCTTTTCTCCTCTCCCTCCTCTCCCTCCTCTCTCTCTCTCTCTCTCCCCCCTCTCTGTCCCTCCTCCTCTCTCTCTCTCCCCCTCTCTCTCTCTCTCTTTTCCCCTCGCCCTCTCTTCCTCGCTCTCCCTCCCTCTCCCTCTCTTCCTCCCCCCTCTCTCTCTTTTTCCCCCTCTCTCTCTCTCTCTTCCTCCCTCTCCCTCCCTCTCCCTCTCTTCCTCGCTCTCTCTCCCTCTCCCTCCCTCTCTCTCTTCCCCCCTCTCTCCCTCTCTTCCTTCCCCTCTCTCTCTCTCTCTTCCTCCCCCCTCTCTCTCTTCCTCCCCCCTCTCTCTCTTCCTCCCTCTCCCTCCCCCTCTCTTCCTGTCCCCCTCTCTTACTCTCCCTCTCTCCCCCCCTTCCCCCTCTCTCTCTTCCTCTTCCTCCTCTCTCTCTCTCCCCCCTCTCTCTCTTCCCCTCCCCCTCTCTTTCTCTCTCTCTCTTCCTCTCTATCCCTCCATCCCTCTCTCTCCCCTCTCTCTCCCTCCATCCTTCTCTATCTTCCTCCTGCTCTCTTTCTCCCCCCCCTCTCTCTCTTCCCCTCCCCCTCTCTCCCCTCTTTCTCCTCTCTCCCCATCCCTCTCCCCCCCTCTCTCTCTCTTCCTCCTCCCCCTCTCTCTCTTCCTCCTCCCCCCCTCTCTCTTCCTCCTCCCCCTCTCTCTCTTCCTCTTCCCCCTCTCTCTCTTCCTCCTCCCTCACTCTCCCCCTCCCCCTTCTCTCTCTCCCCCCTCTCTCTTCCTCTACCTCCCCTCTCTCTTCCTCTCCCTCCCCTCTCTCTTCCTCCCCTCTCTCTCCCTCCCTCCCTCTCTCTCTCTTCCCCCCCTCTCTCTCTCTTCATCCCCCCTCTCTCTCTCCCTCTCTTCCTCCCTCTCCCTCTCTTCCTCCCCCCTCTCTTACTCTCCCCCCCTTCCCCCTCTCTCTCTTCCTCCCTCTCTTCTCTCTCTCCCTCCCCCCTCTCTCTTCCACTCCTCGCTTTCTCTCTCTCTCTCCCTCTCTCTCCCTCCATCCCCCTCTCTCTCCCTCCATTCTTCTCTATCTTCCTCCCTCTCTCTTTCTCCCCTCCCCCCTCTCTCTCTCTCCTCTTTCTCCTCTCTCCCCCATCCCTCTCTCTTCCTCTCTCTCTCCCCCCTCTCTCTCTTCCTCTCCCCTCTCTCGCTTCCTCCCTCTCTCTCCCCCTCCCCCTTCTCTCTCTCCCTCCCATCTCCCCCCTCTTTCTCTCTTCCCCCCTCTCTTTCTCTCTCACTCTCTCTCCCCCTTTCTCTTCCTCTACCTCCCCTCTCTCTTCCTCTACCTCTCCTCTCTCTTCCTCTACCTCCCCTCTCCCTCCCCTCTCTCTTCCTCTCCCTCCCCTTTCTCCCTCCCTCCCCCTTCTCGCTCTCCCCCTTCTCACCCTCCATCCCTCTCTCTTCCCTCTCCCTCCCTCCCTCTCTCCCCCCATCTCTCTCCACCTCGCCCCTCTCTCTCTCTCTCTCTCTCTCTCTCTCTCTCTTTCTCCACCTCGCCCCTCTCACTCTCTCTCTCCCCCCCTCTCTCTCTCTCTCTTTCGCCCCCCATCTCTCTCCCCCTCTCTCTCTCCCTCTCTCTCTCCCTCCCTCTCTCTCTCCCTCCCCCTCGCCCCCTCTCTCTCTCTCTTTCTCTCCCTCCCCCCATCTCTCGCCCCCTCTCACTCTCCCTCCCTTGACAGTGGGTCAAGCTTTCAGGCAACAACATGTGGTGAAAACTGTGTTTTTGGTGTTTTTTCCCCACATTTTACATATTCAAATGTTATCAGAAATGTGTTCCCCTTTAAAAATGCTTATAAACCTATATGTGCATAAACGCGGGTTACCGCGGTTGCAAGCATTTGGCATTTGAAATGCCGGTAAACTACAGTCCTGAATGCGATTTATCTGCTTTCAAAAAAATGCCTGTAACCTCTAACCTACTATGAACGACTGAGTGTACATGGAGACATAAGATTACATAGAGGAGAGTTCAGGTGCTGCTGAAAAAAACGCCCAACTGTTCCTAAACGTGAGTTTAACAGCTGTAGTGTACATGAGGCCTAAATCAGTCTCAGGCAACTGGTGGGCTTTCATCCACTGAAAGGAACAGTAAAGCACAATCAGTAAAAAGAAAGGAGAATTTGTATGATGAGTCAACATGATTGTCCCCAGTATACATATAAAATATGCCAGGCTGAGTCACCCCTTGTCTGTGCCCCTACCTACCTCCAAGCAACGTCCCTTGGTTCTACCCCTTACCCACCTCCCAGTACCGCCCCTTTTAGAGAATGCAGAACCAGGTATCATTTTGTAGTGCTAAATAACTTGTATGAAATTTGTTAATAACAAGAAAAGCAGACCAATAGGTCCCCTGCAACCAGCAACAATAGACCCCCCTTAGTAACAATAGATCCCCCTTGGCAACAACTGAACCTCCAGCAACAACTGACCAACCCCCCCCCCCCCCCCCGAAACAAAATACCACCCCAGCAACAATGGACCCCCAATAGCAACAACAGGTGATCCAGCAGCGAGCATCAATACACCCCTCCCTCAACAATAGGTCCCTCTCAGCCAGGGGCGTTGCTAGATCAACAAAACATCTGGGGCTAGAGCCCATAGCAGCGTAGTAAAGTCATACGCTTGGGCAGCCCCCCTTACATTAGGGTCCCCAGAGAGCCTCCCCCTTAAAATCAGGGTCCCCAGAGAGCCCCCCACTTACATCAGGGTCCCCAGAGAGCCTCCCCTCCCCTTGGGGACCCCTGCAGAGACTCGGGGCTATGGGCCCCAAATTCAGGGGCTATAGCCCCAAAAGCAACCCCCTAGCGACGCCACTGCTCTCAGCAATAATTGATCCCCCCAGCAAAATTAGAACCTCTCCCAGCAACAATAGGCATCCCCAGCAACAATAGACCCCCATGCAAAAATAGAGCCCCACCACTGACAATAGACCCTCCAGCACACCCCAGCACACCTTGCCATTACATACATTCAGTGTTGGACGTGCCAGAACTGTGTTTCTGCTGAACTACACTAATAAATTGCTGATAAGATTATTTACAGATCCCAGTATTGTTCATAAAAAAAAATAAAAAATAAACTTTTAATATTTCATCGTGCCTTTGTGTAGAGTATCACTGACTTCTGTTGTTCCTTTAAGGATCGGGTCATCCCCACTGCTTCTACTGCCACCTGGAGCTTGGATCAGACCGGGAAGTGCCACGGACCTTCGCGAAACACGTGGAGGTAGACTACCACATGCCAGCAGCCTCGGCGTCAAAGATCGCCGTGCGTTCCATCTCTGTGGAGGACAGGACAGAAATCAAAAAGTGGGTGAATTATTCCGCCCATTATCACTACAAGGTGAGACCTGATTAGATTTATTTCCTATGGGAATAATATTATGATATAAAGGAGGCAACATTCACATTAGTCTGTGCCCAGGAGCTTACACTCTAATGTCCCACCACAGTCACACACCATTATTATTATTATACATTTATATAGCTCTGACATATCCGTAGTGCTGTACAGAGAACACTGAGCCAGTCACATCAGTCTGGGCACCATAGGAGTTTACATTCTAATGTTACCCCACGGTCTTGTCCTATTATTATACAGTTATATAACTCTGACATTTTCTGTACAGAGAACACAGAGCCAGTCAGGTCAGTCTCTGCACCAGAGGAGCTTACACTCTAATGTCCCACCACAGTCGCACGCTATTATTTTTATACATTTATATACTGTAGCTCTGACATATACCACAGTGCTGTGCAAAGAACACTAAGCCAGTCACATCAGTCTCTGCACCAGAAGAGCTTCTCCTCCACCCCAAACTCACTCAGGCCAAATGGGGTTGAGAATCAATCACCAGTAATGTTGTTATTGCAGTGTGGTTGTTATATAGCTAGCGTTAACCCCTTCCCGCCGAGCGTACGCAGATGTGCGTACTCGGCTTTCGGGGGTTATACCGGGATGATGCCCGCAGCTGCAGGCATCATCCCGGTACTGTTTTTTAGAGAGAGCCGGCGATTGGCTTTCCAGCGATAACAACTGATGCGGCTATAAGCCGCTCGGCTGTTATACCGGAGGAGCGGGAGGGGACGCCCCCCCCCCCTCCCGCCCGCTCTTACCGTGCCTCCCGTTCCACCGGGAGGCCCGATCGACAATCCGCCACCTCCGGCGGCTAGGAACAGATTGGAATGAAGCCATAAGCGGCTTAGTTCCAGTCTACTAATTGTAAACACGGAAGCGACGTCACAACGTCACTTCCTGTTTACTCAGCTGCCAATGTTGCCGGTTTAAAAAAAAATATACAGTATTCAGATTCACTGAAAACGCCGATCTGAATACTTTGAAGTGCGAATGAGGGATTGGGGGTATTTTAGACCCCCCGATCCCTCCATAAAGTGTACCTGTCACCACCTTTTACTGTCACAAGGGATGTTTACATTCCTTGTGACAGCAATAAAAGTGATCAAATTTTTTTTAAAAAAAAATTTAATAATATTAAAATAAATAAAATAAATAAGAACATCTTTTTTTAAAGCGCCCCCGTCGCCGCGAGCTCGCGCAGCAGAGAAAACGCATACGGAAGTTGCGCCCGCATAGGTAAACGGTGTTCAAATCAGACATGTGAGATATCGCCGCAATCGTCAGAGCGAGAGCAATAATTCTAGCACTAGACCTCCTCTGTAACTCTAACCTGGTAACTGTAAAAAAAAAATTAAAGTGTCGCCTATGGAGATTTTTAGGTACCGTAATTTGTCGCCATTCCACGAGTGCGTGCAGTTATAAAGCGTGACATGTTTGGTGTGTATTTACTCGGCGTAACATCATCTTTCACCTTATACAAGAAAATTGGGCTAACTTTACTGTTCCTTTTTTTTTAAATTCATGAAAGTGTACCTTTTCCCAAAAAGTTGCGTTTAAAACACCGCTGCACAAATACCGTGTGACATAAAATATTGCAACAATCGCCATTTTATTCTCTAGATTCTCTGCTAAATATATATATATATATATATATATATATATATATATATACTGTGTGGGGACTCTAAATAATTTTCTAGAAAAAAATACGGATTTTAACTTGGTAAACACCAAATGTCAAAAATAGGCTTAGTCATGAAAGGGTTAAATATAGAAGTTTAAAGATATGGCAGCAGAAGACATTTACCACATATGATACAGCAATGTCAGTTCAGTAGAGTGTACAGATGGACAGAAGACATTTACTAAATATAAAACAGCAATGTCAGTCTTACGGTGTAACGTTGTACCACATTTACACGTTACTGTTATTTAACATTTTTATAGCACCGACATATTCCATAGTGCTGTACAGAGAAGCACAGTCAGTCACATCAGTCTCTGCACCAGAGGAGCTTACACTCTAATATCTCACCACAGTCACGCTATTATTATACATTTATATAGCTTTGACATTTTCCACAGTGCTGTACAAAGAACACTTGGCCAGTCACATCAATCTCTGCACCAGAAGAGCTTACAGTCTGACATTGTACCACAGTTATATGCTACGTATATAGCTCTGACATATTCAGTGGTGCTGTACAGAGAACACTGAGCAATTAGCTGGAGGAACTGAGTCATCTAAGTTAGATTTGTTTGTTATTTTCCTCTAAATTCTCATTTACGTGGCTTATGACAATTTGCTGCATCTGCACGTTGACGAATTGATATATTTGGGCCATCAGTAATCGCCATCCTTCTTTTCTGGCCAGGTGGAGATTGAGCAGAAGAAGACGTTGAACACGGACATGGACAGTGAAATGGTAGACAACCCTTTGGAATGTGTCACTCAGTAAATTTTCTGGGAACTAATAAACAGA
Organism: Lithobates septentrionalis; assembly: GCA_037952835.1. Classification (NCBI taxonomy): domain Eukaryota; kingdom Metazoa; phylum Chordata; class Amphibia; order Anura; family Ranidae; genus Lithobates; species Lithobates septentrionalis. Next base: position 41,405 of record JBBDGP010004578.1, on the reverse strand, counting down.
GAATGAACCTGGGCATCATGACTTCCGACCACACACACCAGACCTGCCAGGCAGTGATGGAACAAATACTTCCTATAGCTGGAATTACAAATATGGTGACATTTTGTTGGTGGCCTTTTCTCTGGACTTCTACCCGAGGATCATTTTTGGATGAAACATTAGAAGTCTAGTTTTTGGGATTCTACATGATAGTCGGTGGACCGCACCTCGATTCTACCACCCCAGACTGTGGTCTGGGTTCACCATGGAGGTTCCTGCGGCATTGGATGTCTGATATGAAGTCAGTCTTCGAGCACGTCTTTTACCATTTCCAAAGTTCGGACCATGTCACAACCCGTTCTCGGCACAGTGCGAACATTTCATCTGTGAATGCACAGAAAACAAACCTTCAAGGACAATTAAATGACATCCTGCGTCGGAAAACACAGGGAAAGATTCTTTTTTTCTTGTAGAATCAATTTGCACAGAAGTTTTTTTCATATTTTATTAGGGAATATTTAGGGATTTGCAGTAAAGGGCTGAATCATATCTTGCTTTACATATCAGATTACTTCTTGGTGAGATTGTAGCACCATCATCTACATCTCAGTAACAGGGTTTTATTGGGTGAGGTTTGTTACATTGTACAGGGTGACTTCACTCTGGAATATCATTTGACCTTTATCGAGGGCTGCTCTGTGCACCGACACCCACTCGGCCAGCATCACAGCGCAGCTGTGAATGGATCAGTGTCTGTTATGTGTCCAGCATCATCTGTTCCACAAACACTGGATATTAACGCAGTCCATTCCTCTCCGGACCCTCCTCGTCATAGAAACTCAGCTGTGAGTTGGGTACAGCCATGGGCACGGCTCCCTTGTCCTCCCTGCTCAGAGCTATTAAATGGACTGTTGTTTACACCCAACACTAGGCTCAATTCACAAAGTTTACACATCAGTATAATTAACTTTTTTTTTTTTAAAGTGACAGTTCTTTTCAGTTGAGTCCAATGAAATATGAAAATTATAGTCACGTGGCTGAAAAATAGAATGCCTTGGGTCAAAGCTTTGTGAATTGAGCTTGCTGTGTGCTATTACTGCAACAGCATCGCCACCTACAGTCATTCTAAACCCTCCAGCCCTTCACATTACGGTGATGTCCTCCACCCTCAGTAGCCCTGGGCAGGGCCATATTTTCATGATTTTTATCACCTTGCTCAGATGATGCAGTCATTTTTTGCAGGTTCAGTAATTATCACAGCTTTTCCTGCTGAAAAAATGACCAACTGAGCAATAAGGTTGGGAATCATTTATTTAAAAGTTAGCTGGGCGATTGCAACAACCATTCACCCAGCCATCACAAATAACAACGGCAATTTGTCTAATATTTTTATTTCTTATGATTGTCATCTCCATCTAGTGGCCATAATCTGGTATTTTCCTGATCATAGTATTCCAGGAAAATACCACATTATGGCCACTAGATGGAGACAATCAAAGGAAATATTCATATTAGACAAAATACAGAGATAACTCATGGTGGCTGGGTGGTTGCTTGTAACATTCGCCCAGTAAATATTTTTTTATAAACAGACCCCTTAGGGTTTATTCACAGCGCAAAGCATGGATGTGTGTTCCCAGCATTCACAGTGCACTGCAACGCACCTATGTTTTAATGCACTGCACGGATGCATATGCTCAGCACACTGCCTTTTTGGTGTGAATAAGCCCTCAGGCATGTAAGCGCATGTTGTGTTAAGGCAGCTCATTTACTTTAATTGGTCTTTTACAAGCCTTAACATATGGGAAAAAAAATCCTACCCTATTTTTTTTAGCAACACAGCAACACCACAACTCATATTGCATTAAAATCTGTGCATTATGGTGCTCACAAGGGCAGTAGCGTTTGTTTATACTGTGTATGTGTAGTTGGGGTGGCAATGCACATATACCGTGTACTGTGGTGCGTGTGTCTGCATGTGTGTGTGGGTTCGTAAGTGTGAATCCCCCATCAATGTTATTCTCAGCACATTGTAATAAGCACAAAAAATCCCGTACTCTGCTGTCAACTTTTACAGGTAAATGTCCTGCCTAAGAGCAGACACTGTAGAATGCCTTTTTTTATTTAAAGTGTAACTCCACTTTTGTTGAGAAAAAACAACCCCCTCTGGGTGATTTTAAAGCGGAATTCCAGCCACAAACATTTTTTTTTTAAAAAGTCAGCAGCTACCAACACTGTAGCTGGTGACTTTTAAGAAGGACACCTGTCCAGAGAGCCCGCGATGTCGTCGTCCCCCCCCCCGAGGCCATTTCGTCCATCGGATCGAGTTTCCTACTGGGCATGCCTGAGTCACGCGGTGCTTGTCTTCTGGGACACACATAGGTCCCAGAAGACAACGGGGGGAGGGGGCTCGCCGCACAAGAGGACATGGCGTCCTGCGCCGTGGCCCAGGTGAAACGGAAGTACACTATGTACTTCAAAATAAGGTACTAAAGAAGAAAAAAAATGTAAATATCCAAAAACAAGGGGTGGCCTTTCGTTTAAGACCACCGCTCAAAAGTGGGTGGAACTCCGCTTTAAAAAATAAACAAACGTCCTTTGCAGATTGATTCCTCAGTGGGAGGGGTCTGATTCCTGAATGGGAGGGGTCTGATTCCCCAGTGGGAGAGGTCTGATTCCTGAATGGGAGGGGTCTGATTCCTCAGTGGGAGAGGTCTGATTCCTGAATGGGAGGGGTCTGATTCCTCAGTGGGAGAGGTCTGATTCCTGAATGGAAGGGGTCTGATTCCTCAGTGGGAGAGGTCTGATTCCTGAATGGAAGGGGTCTGATTCCTCAATACCGCATTTTGGCCTCTAGATGGAGTATTAAAGATAATATTAGGAAATTTCATCCACCCTGCACAAATGCGCATGACATTCGCCAAACTATAGTTTCATAAACTGACCCCTAAGTGTTCCTGCAGTGTCAGCATCCCTATAAAAGTAGTTAAACCTATGGAGTATCTTACCAAAAAATGAAGTTCCCATTGCAAGGGATGCCTAAAACTTGACTCTGGTAGTTATTTACTAACACTGGAGAGTGCAAAATCTAGTGCACCTCTGCATAGAAACCAATCAGCTTCCAGGTTTTATTGCCAAAGTTTGATTGAACAAGCTGAAGTTAGAAGCTGATTGGCTGCCATACACAGCTGGGCCAGATTCTGAGTGCTCCAGTTTTGGTAAATCTACCCCAGTGTCTAAGACCCTATACACACTATTAGATTTTCTGCAGATTTTTAGCTTCAGATTTACCAAAACCATGTAGTGCAAGGGCCTGCCTGATTGCATACAAATTAAAACTCTTATGCCCTGTACACACGATAGGATTTTCTGACAACAAAATCCATGTTTTTTTTCCGACGGATGTTGGCTCAAACTTGTCTTGAATGAATGAATGAATGAATGATTTGTATAGCGCTGCAATTGCGAACTGAATCGCCTCAAGGCGCTAGTCTTGCATACACACGGTCACACAAAGTTGGTTGGAAATTCCGAACATCAAGAACGTGGTGACGTACAACACGTATGACGAGCCTAGAAAAATTAAGTTCAATGGCCAGTGCAGGTCTTCTGCTTGATTCCGAGCATGCGTGGAACTTTGTGCGTCGGAATTGTGTACACACGATCGGAATTTACGACAACGGATTTTGTTGTCGGAAAATTTGAGAACCAGCTCTCAAATTTTGTGTGACGGAAAGAGAGAGAAAATGTCCGATGGAGCCTACACACGGTCGGAAGCTCCGACGGAAAATCCGACCGTGTGTACGGGGCATTAAGGTTTGACCTCATATTATATGTTTTTGGTAAATCTGAAGATAAAAATCTGCATAAAATCTAATAGTATGTATGGAGTCTTAGGGCAGATGTCTGAGAAAATCAGTGAGCCAATCACACAAGCAGGAAATTATATTTTAAGGGGCATTCCGTGCACCAGCTGTGTACAGAACGTCTCCAGGTTGCCATATTGTAATTTTTTTTGATAATTTTTAGAAAATTTCAGCGACTTGGGATTGAAATAGGTCATTTTTAATCACATTAAATTACAAAATGGTCTGTGTACGCTATATTCATTTTTTTGAACAAAGTTGAAGTTGCCTTTTAGACACACAATACAGAGAACGAAGGGACAAATAAACTATTGTCAGCAAATATTTGGCACACGGAAACCTGCACAATAAGAGGATGATGGCGCAAGACAGTTACACATTCTACTATGTGCCAAATAAATGATATGCACTGCAACATCAGGCCAACCATAGATAGAGCACATTTTTTTACTGCAACCAAGGTTCATTGATAGGGGCAACCCTCCCGCCAAACCACTGTGTTCTCCCGGCAGGGGGGGGGGGGGGGGAGCCATCCCCACCAGGAGATCTCAGTGATTATTGCTAGCATCTATAGCCACCGCTTGTAATAATAGCATGTTATCTGCTTTAGGCTGGTTGTACCCAAGTTGATCAATCGATCAGCTTGGGTACATTCAGCCTGAACCATACATGGTTCGTACCTGCTGAACCAGCTGAGATTTGAACCATCTATGGCCAGCTTTATTGTTTATTTGGAATGCGATGCACCAAAAGGTCACGTGCAACATTTTTGCATTCCTTAACAGCCGTCAATTTTTGTTTATCTGGCTTTGTGTCTACCAGCTCAAAGGGAAGGTGAAAGCATATCCCCAGAGTGCTGACTGCGTGTTACTAAGGGGTATATTTTAGGGCTGCAACTGACGATTATTTTCATAATCGATTAGTTGGCCAATTATTGTTTTTGATTATTCGGATAATAACCTTTAAAAAAGTGGTATACAATTTAGTTAATATGTAAAGTTTTTAAAAAAAGGCAATTTATTCTTAAATATCTCTATGCAGTGGTAAATATAAATAACCAACTATATGGTTAATTCTAAAAAAAAATCCAAAATCTCTAATCCACTCTGAGAATTAAAGAGGAAGTAAACTCTCCCACTCTGATGCTTCTTTTCATTTAGTCCATTATAATAAGTAATTATCAAACTATAACAACTGTAATCCAGCCCAAATCGCATATTACTTACTGTTTAAAGAAACTTTAAAAAAACTTGTTTCCAGGGTTAAGGCAGCACCATCTTAAGTATTGTTTTCTGAGTCCACAGTAGAGTGTATTTCCGCCCTTACATTGAGCGCTTCCTGTACTGTTAACCAAGCCTCCTTCTCAATCCAACGTTTCTATGGCAACCCTGCTTCCCTGCTAATAGCTGACTTGTTTTATTTCATAGTATTTACTTGTGCCGATTATCTAGTGTTTGCCTATGTCAGTCTTATCAGCTTCGGCTGATAAGACTGCAGTAATGCTGTCCGATGCCTAGGACATGGTCACATGGGGTGTAGTAGGAAGCTCTGAGTGATTATGCAGTCTCGTGGCATTTCAGTGTTGTGCCGTAGGAAGTCCTGATAATAGACAGACAAGCACACAGAGTGTGCCGTAAATCAGGGGAGATCTGGGCATACTCAGTGACGTCATTCTAAAAAACAAAAAGGATTACAACAATACTAAGCAAGTAAGGAGATATCTACAAGCAATGTTCATTAGGGTTTTTTTATGCTGATTTACATGGGACAAAGTTGTGGTTGTTTACAGCCACTTTAAGCCCCATACACACTATTAGATTTTCTGCAGATTTTTGTCTTCAGGTTTACCAAAACCATGTAGTGCAAGGGCCTGACCGATTGCATTAAAATTGAAACTCTTAAGCCCCGTACACACGATCGGACTTTCCGATGGGAAATATTCGATGACAGGCTGTTGGCGGAAAATCCAACCGTTTGTACACCCCATCGGACTCCATCGGACAAATGTGTGTTGTCGGATTTTCCGAACTTGTGTACACAAATCCGCCGGACAAAAGTCCAAAGTACAAACACGCATGCTCGGAAGCAAGGACGAGCCAGAAGCGGTCGATCTTGTAAACTAGCGTTCGGAATGGAGAATTTGTGATGCGGCAAATTATGAAATCTCGCAATGCAGCGCACAATTCTCTTCTTCTTTAATGGGATAATAATGAAGCTGCTTTGCTGGTGATACTGATGGAGTTATTGCAAACAAATTTTCAAAGGCTTTTTTTTCTAGTGATATCAAGAATAATATTATTATGCTTTTTTTTTTTATTTGGGCAAGTTACCACAACACCATTATCCTGTAGTTTATAAGGCCCCTTTCACACGATCGGACCGTTCAGGTCTGCCTGTCAGTTTTGACGGCGGACCTGAACTGGCGCTCCATGTTAGCCTATGAAGCGACTGATGTCAGCGGAGACATGTCCGCTGACGTCCGATCCGCTAAAAGCAGACGGATGGCCCTACGCCCAGGTCCGTCGCTGGTGGATCGGGTGAGATCTGATGAAAACGGACATGCTGTCCGTTTTCATCCGATCCCTCCATAGGCGGCAGCCTCCGATCCCTCCTGACAAGCCCCTCCCCGCTCAGTGAGCAGAGAGGGACCTGTCATCCGCCGGCTCAGTGGAGATCAACGGAGATATCTCCCGCTGAGCCGGCAGACCGAGGCGGACTCCGTGGAAGCGGAGTCCGCCTCGTGTAAAAGGGGCCTTAGATTAAAGATACAACGATGTTGGTGTTAATTTTACATTGTATTTTTTTAAACGTAACTGCCTACTCCCAAACTGTCATTTGAAGTAAAACACATAGCCAAGTATTATTCTACACAATTTTTTTATTGTGCATTAAAAAAGAAAACAAAATTAGACATGCTATCTGCCAAAACTTAACCAAAAAGTGCATTCTATGCATCCAAAAATATAGAAAATATACCAAATCAAATCATTATTCAACCAAAAAAAAAAATAATGTCAAAGCAATAACTCCAAGGCCAATAATAAATAACACGTTATCTCCTCCGATTCCACAACATGGATGATGAACGTCGGTTCACAAATGAACTGAAAAGTGCGAAATGAAAAGCGCGAATCAACACTCACCAAACTTCTACTAACACAAAATTAGCAGAAGGAGCCCAAAGGGTGGTGCTAAAGAGCTGAAAAACAACTTAGTACGTCACTACGTTCGTATTTGTTGGCCAACAATCCCTTGCCGTTTGTATGCAAGACAAGTTTGGGCCAACGGCCTTTGGACAAAAATCCACGGTTTTGATGGCCAACAATCCGATCATGTGGCTTTAAGAGGCTTTAAGGTTTGACCTCATAATATATAGTTTTGGTAAATCTGAACACAAAAATCTGCAGAAAATCTAATAGTGTATATGGGGCTTAACAGACAGAAGAGATATACTGTATATACTATTAGAGGAGATATACTGTATATACTTTTAGAGGATGAATCTGACTGTGAAACAGTGAAGATAATAATATATATTACTTATATCATATATATAATAAATACACCCAGAAGTAGGATATATGGGCATTTTTTAACTAGGAGTCAGACATGAAGCTATATGAAGCGTGAAAGAGGGATATAAATCTTTTATATTAAAGTAGTACTAAAAACTGATTTTTTTTTTTAATATGATCATTTTAAATATAATACACAATACTGGTAAAAGTTTACTTTAAATGCAATTGTAATGCCTTATATTACCTCCAGTCTATTAGCCTCCACCTTCTCTGGGTTCAAATGCAGATCTTCCCTGCACAGAGTCTTTAAAGTGATTTTTTTTAAAAACAACAAACATGTTATTACTTACCTGCTCTGTGTAATGATTTTGCACAGAGCAGCCCTGATTCTCCTCTTCTAGGGTCCCCCACCGACACTTCTGGCTCCTCCTGCCTTCAGGGTGCCCCAATAGCAAGCTGCAAAGTATATTATAGAGTGCCCCAATAACAAGGTAATAAAAAGAAAAACTTGTCAGGTCACCTGAGACCAGGTGACAGATGCACTCCGTAGGAAACGGAAGTGCACCGCTAAGATAGTGGACCCTAGGACTGACTGCTGCGGATAGCACCCAGGGGGGGTTCAGGAAGCAGGTCTACTGGATCACTAGCATTGATCCCAGTGGGAGCTAGAGCATAGATTCCCCAGGGTGCGGAGTCTAAGAGCCAGCAGGTGTTCACCAGAGCCTCCAGTGGTGAGGATGGACTGTGCTGCAGTCTGGCTCCAGGTCGAGGCCCCCAGGGTCTCACAGCTCATGCTCACTGTAGACTACAGGGGATAGAAGAAGCAGCAGGCTGTAACAACAAGGATAGTAAAGGGATAAGGCAGAGGTCAGGGCGACTAGCAGACAGGAACAACAGAGTCCACGCCAAAGGTTCAGGGTCACAGGCAAACAGGGATAGTCGGGGACAGGCCAAAAAGGTCAGGATCACAAGCAGACAGGAATAGTCGAGAACACGCCAAGGTCGGTAACAGAGACAAACGAAGAGCACATGGCAAGCAGGAAACAGGAAGCCAAACACACAGTGAATACAGAATGGTTGATCAGCCAGGTTGGCTTGCAATGCCAGGGTTAATATAGTGTTCCTAATTAGAAGCTGGGGTGGAGCTATGCTGAGGGAAGATTATTTAAACCGTCAGGTGAGGGAGGCTGGTCTCTAAAGAAACACATGGAGGAGGTAAGCTGACAGACACACATCACTGCATAACCATGACAGTACCCCCCCTCTTATGAGGCCTTCCCCTCCCCCGCCTGGGCCCAGGCTTAAAGGGAAACTCCAGATGAAACCTCCTCAACAGACGAGGAGCAAAGATCTCAGATGCAGTGATCCAAGACCTCTCCACAGGACCAAACCCTTTCCGATGTACGAGGTACTGAAGAATGCCTCTACGGAGCCGGGAATCCAGAACTTGACTAACCTCGTACTTTAGATTATCCTCAGAGATCGAAACCGGGGTAGGGAGAGGACAAGAAGACTTTTTGAGGACTAAAGGATTCTTAGGAATGGGTGAGGGCATGAGAAGACCTTCAGGAGTCTGAGCAGATTCCCCCAGACCCTTATGCCGCGTACACACAGGCGGACTTTCCGACCGGGCTTTCCGCCGGACTTTTGACATACTTCCGCCGGACTTTTTTTACGAACGGACTTGCCTACACACAACCGGACTACAGACGGACTTGCCTACACACGACCGGACTTTCCGGCAGACTATGGCCGCCGGTCTTCCCGACGGAATTACGGCGGACTTTCCAAATGAATGGACTTGCCCACACACGAACAAGTCCGTTCATTTTGAACGTGACCCGGGTACGACGGGACTAGAAAAGGAAGTCAATCTCACCGCTTTAATCGGCGAGATTGACACCTTGCTAGCCCCGTCGCGGGGCATACCAGGCCCTTAGGTCTGGTATGGATTTTCAGGGGAACCCCCTACGTCGAAAAACCGGCATGGGGTCCCCCAAAATCCATACCAGACCCATATCCGAGCACGCAGCCTGGCCAGTCAGTAAAGGGGGTGGGGACGAGCGAGCGCCCCCCCCCCCCCTGAACCATACCAGGCCGCATGCCATCAACATGGGGGGGTGGGTGCTTTGGGGGAGGGGGCACCCTGCGGCCCCCCACCCCAAAGCACCTTGTCCTCATGTTGATGAGGACTAAGGCCTCTTCCCGACAACCCTGGCCATTGGTTGTCGGGGTCTGCGGGCGGGGGCTTATCGGAATCCGGGAGCCCCCTTTAATAAGGGGGCCCCCAGATCCCGGCCCCCATCCTATGTGAATGAGTATAGGATAACTCGTACCCCTACCCATTCACCTAGGGAAAAAGTGTCAATTAAAAAAAAACACACCACAGGTTTTTAAAGTAATTTATTAGACAGCTCCGGGGTTCTTCTTCCGATTTTGCCGGGTGATGTTGACCACACCCCCTTATAACGTCACAGTCCCAGCATGCCCAGGGACTGTGACGTTATAAGGGGGCGGGATCACCGCCTATATAAGTCATTGCGGAGCGCTCAGAGAGCATTACAGCTGGAGAGAGCATCGTGTCAACATCGGAAGAAGAGGGAAGAAGACGACGCAGATGTCCGGGCCACCGCTAGCAAAAGAGTGGCAGAAGATAGCGGAGGAGCCGGCAGAAGAACCGGACACTGGGTGAAGAGGTGGAACACCGGGAGAAGAGGCCGGAGAGAGCGGCAAAGTCGGAAGACCCCCGGAGCTGTCTAATAAATTACTTTAAAAACCTGTGTAGTGTGTTTTTTTATTGACACTTTTTCCCCTAGGTGAATGGGTAGGGGTACCGATAAGGGATTCCGATAAGCCCCCCGCAGACCCTGACAACCAATGGCCAGGGTTGTCTGGAAGAGGCCCTTGTCCTCATCAACATGTGGACAAGGTGCTTTGGGGTGGGGGGGCCGCAGGGCGCCACCCACCCCCCCCATGTTGAGGGTATGCGGCCTGGTACGGCTCAGGAAGGGGGGGTGCTCGCTCGTCCCCACCCCGTTCCTGACCAGCCGGGCTGCGTTCTTGGATAGGGGTCTGGTATGGATTTTGGGGGGACCCCACGCCGTTTTTTGGCATAGGGGGTTCCCCTTAAAATCCATACCAGACCTAAGGGACATAGTTGCCTCACGCTCGCCGCAATAGGAAAATTTGTTTTTCCTATTGCAGCGAGCGCGAGATGTAGTACCCTGCCCTTGCGTTGTATCTAGGTCCGTCAGACCAGCATACAGACGAATGGGCTTTCCATTAGGAACCGAGTCCGACGGAGTTACGACGTAAAGATTTGAAGCAGATTTCAAATCTAAAGTCCGTCGGATTTCCGACCGGAACATCCGTCGGAAGTCTGATGCAGCCCACACATGGTCGGATTGTCCGTCGGACCAGTCCGGTCGGAAAGTCCGCTCGTGTGTACGCTGCATTAGAGATGAGCTGGACATCCAGCACAGGACCATCAGACTGGGCAGAGGTCAGTGGGTCCCTGAGACCAGGTTGGTTAGAAGGTGACGCATCACAAAAGTCAAGCTTGATAGCTGAAACAAAAGCAGAATGCAGAGAGCCCAGAAAAAAAGGTTGAAAACCCCACCTTGCCGAATGAGGCAGTTTATTCAAAGGATGGAGTGAGGCCAGGTTGCAGAAAGTCCTGAATAAGAAGCAGGAAGCTCACTGGGCATAGGTTGGACTGGCATAACTGGTGCAGAGGCCGACTGAATAGCATCGCCAGGTGCAGCTACTACCACAATCGCATCGCGGGGCATAGCGACTGTGGAACTGGTGGACGAGTTAACCTGGGTGTGCGTCCAAGGGGGTCTAGGGACAGGCAAAGGTAAATGGCCATGCAAACTGGAGTGAATGATCGGTTTAGGTTCACAGGTGGGCTCCTCTTCCAAATTGCCACACGACCCAGAGAGTGTCTCAGCCTGACTATTGCAGGAGGCCTCCCAGAAATCGCTATATACAGCGGGAAGAGCAGAAGATACTGGGATGGTGGTAACAGGAAGTTTCTCTTTTGGGGTAACCTTGAGTAGGCAGGAGGAGGAAAAAGAGGAACCCCAAGTCAAGATCCGACCAGCAGTCCAATCAACGTGTGGAGAATGGAGCCGTAACCAAGGAAGACCTAATATGATAGGAGATGAAGACTTAGGTAAGACAAGGAAGGATATCCACTCCTGGTGGAGTGTCCCTACCGACATCTTAACAGGAAGGGTCTGGAAGCAGATAGGGCCCCCTGGGAGAACAGTGCCATCAATTGCCAAGACCACCAATGGCGTTGTGAGGGGCAAAAGGGTAAGTCTTATGGAAGATGCAGTTTCCCAATCCATTAAATTACCAGCGACTCCGGAATCCAGATGTGCCGAGACCGAACGAGAGGAATTGCTGACATGAAGGAACACAGAATGGAGAAGACGAGAAGGTGAAGGTGATATTTCAGGGTCTAATACTCCACCTTCCAGATGTATTAGCCCCGAGCGTTTTTCCGGATGAAGAAAACAAGTGTCATGAAAACTACCTTAGACCCCACAATAGAGGCACAGGCCCAGAGTTCTGCGCCTAGCACGCTCTTCGGGAGATAACTTGGTCCGGCCCAGCTGCAGAGGTTCCTCAACAGGCAGGAGGTGCGCCTCGGAACGAAGAGAAGGGACAGGGAGCTCAGGCTGCCTAAAGAACGGGGAGCGCTGGCGTCTTTTTTCCAGGACCCTCTCCTGAAAGCGAATATTGATCTGGTTACACAAGGTGATGACACAGTCCAGATCAGCAGGGAGGGACCTTCCTGATAATTCATCCTTCACTCCATCAGAGAGGCCATGTAAAAAGGTTGCAACTAGGGCCTCATTATTCCAGCTCAGCAGTCAAAATACGAAAATGAAGAGCGTACTGTCCCACGGAAGCGGACTCTTGACGGAGACTTAAAAGAGCGCTGACACGACCTGGTTCCTCAAAGATATTCCGAAAAAGTTTCAAGAAATCAGACAGGCTAGAAACCACTGGATCATTCAGTTCTCACAAAGGAGCAGCCCAGGCTAGGGCCTCCCTGAACAGAAGGGATATAATATAGGCTACCTTCGCCCGATCGGACAGGAAGTCTTGGGGCTGGAGTTCAAAATGAATTGTTCACTGGCTAAGGAACCCCGTGCAAGCCTTGGAGTCCCCAGAGAAACGGGCCGGAGCTGGCAGTTGTAATGAATGCGTGGCTGCGACTGGTGCGATAGGTGCAGCAGCAGATAGTGGTTGAGGTTGTTGAACCGGGGGTCCTAATGAGGCCTGAACCTGTTCAAAACGGGATGCCAAATCTTGAATGATCCGCATCCCCTGGGTCTGATGCGATTCCTGGGTCTCAAGTCTGCGAACTAAGCCCTGCAGCGGATCATCTGCGGGGTCTATGGCTGATCAAACTGTCAGGTCACCTGAGACCAGGTGACAGATGCACTCCGTAGGAATCAGAAGTGCACCGCTAAGATAGTGGACCCTAGAACTGACTGCTGCGGATAGTACCCAGGGGGGGTTCAGGAAGCAGGTCTACTGGATCACTAACACAGATCCCAGTTGGAGCTAGAGCATAGATTCCCCAGGGCGTGGAGTCTAAGAGCCAGCAGGTGTTCACCAGAGCCTCCAGTGGTGAGGATGGATTGCGCTGCAGTCTGGCTCCAGGTCGCAGCCCCCCAGGGTCTCACAGCTCACGGTAGACTACAGAAGATAGAGTAAGCAGCAGGCTGGAACAACAAGGATAGTAAAGGGATAAGGCAGAGGTCAGGGCAACTAACAGACAGGAACAACAGAGTACACGCCAAAGGTTTAGGGTCACAGGCAGACAGGGATAGTCAGGGACACGCCAAAAGGTCAGGATCACGAGCAGACAGGAACAGTCAAGAACACGCCATGGTTGGTAACAGAGACAAATGTAGAGCACAGGGCAAGCAGGAAATAGGAAGCCAAATACACAGTGAACAGGGGCGGACTGCCCGTGGGCCCTGGGCCACTAGGGGGCCCCATCGGTGTTGCTAGCCTCAGTAAAACCAGGGACAGTATGTATAAATCTGTGGTTTTTTTACATCTGTCTGTGTATACTGTGTGTACATGTATGTGTATACTGTGTGATTGTATACTGTGTGATTGTATACTGTGTGGCTCCATAATCTCCGATTGCCCGGGGGCCCCATGAGTTATCAGTCCGCCCCTGACAGTGAATACACAATAGTTGATCAGCCAGGTTGGCTTGCAATGCCAGGGTTAAAATAGTGTTCCCAATTAGAAGCTGGGGTGGAGCTATGCTGAGGGAAGATTATTTAATCCGTCAGGTGAGGGAGGCTGGTCTCTAAAGAAACACATGGAGGTGGTAAGCTGACAGACACACATCACTGCAAAACCATGGCAAAACTTCTGCTTTTAAAGCCACTCACTTCCTGCCCAGGCATTGCTCCTCACACATTCACAAGTTCTCAGGCACGTCTTGACATGTATGGACGGTGTACAGAGCAGTATGTGTGCTTCACTGAATTTCCCGATATGTAAATAATGCATTCTGTATGCAGGCCAACTAATCGGCTGGCTAATTAATCGATTATGATAACTGTTTTCATAATCGATTAGTTGTCGATTATTCAGTTGTTTCGGCCCTAGTATATTTAAAATAAATTGTGTAGCTGTTTGATGAAGCTGCATGCAAATTCATTTTGTGCAAATGTGCAAAAAAAAGAAAAAATGTTGCCAGGCTGTTTTCTCTGCAGGTTGAATGTTCTCTATTGAAAACAAAAAAAAAAACTATGTGATTTGGGAAAATACTGCATTATGGCCACTAGATGGTGCTAAGTATCGTAGTAAATACATATGCTTCTTAGCTCAGTCTAGTGGCCAAAATGCAGTATTTACTCCAACACTTTTTATTTTCAATAAAAAACATTCGATCTCCAGGGATTATAGCCTGCAAACATTCTATTTTGCCCAACCATGAAGTTTTAAAGGAAGAACAGCTATGCAGATTTTTTTTGTAAATGCATGTTTTTATTACTAAACAACCAAGAATGTACATAAGTAACTCTTTCAGGCTGTCTCTACTTACATCCTCAAAATGTCTGCAACATCAACCAGGGTCTTAAAGCAGAGGTCCTCCCCAAAAAAAAAAAAAAAAATTAAAAGCCAGCAGCTACACATACCGCAGCTGCTGGCTTTTAACAATAGGACACTTACCTGTTCTGGAGTCCAGCGATGTCGGCACCGCAGCTGATGTTTCCATCAGCTTTCGGGTGGTGCCGCTGTCATTGCGGGTAAGGGAACCCAGCAGTGTAGCCTTACAGCTTCACGCCGGGAACCCTACTGCGCATGCGCGAAGTTCCGCTCCTCTCTTACTGGCCCAGAGACAGAGGGAGGAGGAGGAGGGAGCCCTGCGGTGACGTCATGGGCCACGGCGCGGACTCCTAGAAGTGGGAACAGGATACCTGTCAAAGACAGGTAACCTGTCCCCCCGAAAGGTGCCAATTGTGGCACCGGAGGGGGAGAGGAGACAAATGAGCGGAAGTTCCACTTTTGGGTGGAACTCTGCTTTAAAGAGGGTGGGGAGACTCTTCCCATCTGATGTAAGGGAGATGAGGCACTCTGGACAGATACAACTGGCCCTTTGAGGGCAACTATAATGAAATGGAGTTTGACACCTCTGTTCTAGAAGTACACTTTAATACGTTTACAAATACAAAGGGGGGTCTTCCAAAGTTTTATATATATGTGATTGTCGATTTAATTTAATTTTAAGGTAAATAAAAAGGACTGTTACATGGAAGGCTGATGTTGCAGTTTTAGAATGTTACATTGTAACAAGATCTCCTTAGTAGTAGAGATGATCTAAACCCAGGTTCCCATCTCTGCGTCTGGGAACGTACGCAAAATCGCGTGTTTTCCCGACCCGTAGAGAAATGCGCTGCAGTTTAGCAGATGCGCAAGGGTGCCACTAATTCTTAACGGCACCTCCGCACATCAGTACCCATAGAGCATTTTCGTGTGCGCTTCAATGCGATTCGTTGCAGCGCGATTAAAAAAAAATACTTTCCCTTTTCTTTGACTTTAGCAAACTCGCGCGCACATATGTGAACCAGGTCAAAAAAATATAATACATTTTTTTGCCATAAAGCCTCTTCCCTGCACCTCTCTGATTTTGTTTCACTTTATTACTGGAAACAAGGGACAGTCTGCTACCACCCCCCACCAAAAAAAAAATACTTCCACCTCCGGGCTATAGTGCCTCCAATTTTATTCCATGATTACGGCACACGTGATATACGCAGCTCTGCACTGGTAGTCCAGAAGATCTGTGCAGAGCCGCCAGGATTCTGAGAATTGTGACTGTCAGGAACCATGAATCAGACGGAGACAGAAAATGCAGTAAAAATCACACCTTTTAATATAGTGGTAAAAATGGTATAAAAAATCAATGTAGTCAAAACACAGCCAGGGTTCGGTAATCAAAGCGGGTAGTCAGTGCAAGCCAGTAAATCAGGAAGCCAGAGATCAGTGTAGACAGACAGCAAACAGGATCAGGAACCAGAAGGGATATCAGCCAGGCAAGTCTTAACAGGAACACAGCAGAGAATCTTCAGATATGTTGACCAAGGCGAAGTGTGGTAGAGATGTGGGGAGGAGGACGAGGTGGCGGTGCACTGCTGAATCTGGGGTAGGCTGCTGCCGGGAGCCAATGCTTCTCCTGGCCAAACAGGAGGCGGGTGCTGAGACCCGTCCTAAGACTCCAGACCAATCGGGTCACAGGAGCGGTTTCCTGAATGGCCGGGAGGACTAGCAGGAAGTAATTAGCGAATATTAATTTGCTAATGTCACACAAGGGGGTGGGCTCGTGGCACCCCGAGCACACCCTTTTTGAAGCCAATTAGAGCCTCCGGCTCTAATCATGTGCTTAAAAAAAAATACTCACATTGAAATCCATACCTCCGGCACCCTGCAAGGAGGTTAGGGGCCGTGCGCATGGAATAGGGCGGGCTGCGCCCCTAATGGACGGGTGGCCACTGCTGGGTTCACACTGCTGTGCAGAGTGGCTCACAGCAGGGGTCCGGTGCATCCATGTTCTTCGTTTCAGGTCCGATTTTGGTCCAAATTTTTGGCTGAATTTGGACCTGAAACGGACCAGAAGACGCACAGGACTCTTCTGCAAACCACTTAGCAGCCATCCCGGAGATGTGTGAACTGGCTCCGTTGAGAGTCGGTCAGAATTTCCTGACATGCGAATTGGATGCGGAAAAGCCACATGCAATTCGCATTATAGTGTGAACCCAGCCTAAATGTTTCGGAACTCTCACTGGGGTCTGCTCTGGAGATCAGTTTTAGGGAGGAAGGGTTTAGACCCCGGGATCGTTATCTATTCATCAATACGTTCTAGATATGGAGTGAGGACATTGTGTCTTATCTGAGGCTTTCCTCCACCTTTAACTGCTTAAAATTGTGTGTACATGGCATTCTCAGATCTCCCGGAGGTGGGGAGAGGGCTCTGATCAACCACAGAACAAACATGATTACTTACAAAGTATTGGTCTAAGTGAAAGTGATATTTCAGCAGTAAGTGAAGTCTATTAGGTTGTTACCTACTAGTCAACCCCCTTTGGGATGTTAACCCCTCATAATTGGCACAACAGGTGTTCATACCCAGGATCTCAGTACAGGGATGGTGGGAACCCCTCATAATGGACACAACGGGTATACAGACCTGGGAACTCAGTACAGGGATGGTGGGAACCCCTCATAATGGGCACAGCAGGTGTACAGACCCGGGAACTCAGCACAGAGAAGATGGGAACCCCTCATAATGGGCATAGCAGAAGTACAGATCCTGGAACTCACTGCAGGGATGGTGGGAACCCATCATTATGGGCACAGCAAGTGTACAGACCCAGGAACTTATTGCAGGCATGGTGGGAACTCAAAATGGGCACAGTACATGTATAGAACCAGGAACCCAGCACGGGGATAGTGGGAACCCATCATAATGGGCACAGCAGGGGTACAGACCCAGGAACTCAACACAGGGATGATGATGATGGGAACCCCTCATAATGGGCACAGCAGGTGTACAGACCCAGGAACTCAGTACAGGGATGGTGGGAACCCCTCATTATGGACACAGCAGGTGTACAGACCCAGGAACTCGGCACAGAGAAGATGGGCACCCCTCGCATAGCAGAAGTACAGATCCTGAAACTCACTGCAGGGATGGTGGGAACCCATCATTATGGGCACAGCAAGTGTACAGACCCAGGAACTTATTGCAGGGATGGTGGGAACTCAAAATGGGCACAGTACATGTATAGAACCAGGAACCCAGCACGGGGATAGTGGGAACCCATCATAATGGGCACAGCAGGTGTACAGACCCAGGAACTCAACACAGGGATGATGGGAACCCCTCATGGGCACAGTACATGTATAGAACCAGGAACTCAGCACGGGGATAGTGGGAACCCCTTATAATGGGCACAGCAGGTGTATAGGTCTGGGAACTCAGCACAGAGATGGTGGGAACCCCTCATAATGTTTTGCATTTTGCCAGTTTCTCTCTATACCAGGATCTATAGTTGTTTCTTCCAGCTGTTATGGGGGAACAGAATAAACCTTGTCAAAAGGAATGTGACTTACCTTCCTAGGCGGGAGGGTGGTCTAGGGATGGTCAACCCTGTAGTCTTTTTCGCTCTGATGTTTGTGAAGTACAATCTTGGTAACATGTCGGCAGAGAGACCACCTGGGTGGGTTGGTATTTTCCAGTCCTGGTTTAGGCCCTTTCTGCGAGACTGGGAGAATGGTGGGCCAGTGAAAAGCCTGAGGGTCAAGCATGATAAGCTCCCGGCTTATGTTGCCCCGTGTTTGAAAATGCTTCGGTAGTGGCAAGTAACAGCAGGAGAGGTCAGATCTCTTCCAAGGAAACTTCTTGAGAAGCGGATCATGAGCTTTGTTTTTTGCGAGCCACTGGCCTTGAGGGATTGCCCAAGCCTGGTTTTGGGGGGTGGATTTGCGATTGATTAATTTGGAGAGAATCCCAATGAAGTTTAGGGATCAGGCTTGGCTTGCCTTTCATGGAAAACTATATGTGAAGGGCAACTTGAAGTTTCTTTCCATGAGTGATCGGGGCTGCCCGAGTGTGGAGGAGTGGTGGAGTCCATGGATCACTTTCTACTTCAGTGCCCTTTTAATATAGAGGTGTACAAGAGGGTTGGGAGGGCTCTGAGTATACCCTTCCTCCCCCATATGAGTTATGCAGAGTGGGTGTATGGGGCATTCCAGACTTGTCGGGATTATGATTTGGAAACACTTTTTTTAGTCTAGTAGTCCGTTATTTCACGTGGAGTGCACGGTGTCAGGTATCCTTTACGGAGTGAAATCCTCCCTGTCGAAGTGGTGGTGCAGGACATTCTGGGTGAGGTTGGGAAGATTCGGGGTCTTGAGAAAGGCAGGAGGCAGCAGGAGGCCTGGATAAGGGCGTGGAGGAATATCAGGACTCTGTAGCTGCTGCCTGTTGATCTCGGGGTGTGCGGCTTTTCTTTGGATTCTTGATTCACTCCCCTAGATTTTCTAAGATCAAATCTATTTTTGATAAAAGGCTCCATGCATGGTGACGGTGATGTTCCTTAGTCTGGCTCTCCCATAGGGATTGTGTTGTGTGCAATTTGGTTTGTACCATTTATAATGTTCTTGTTTTGTATTATCATATTCAATTATTTTGTAAATGTTTTATTTATTATGGTTTTATTGTATATAAGTTGTTGTTTGTAAGATTTTTCAATAAACAAAACTAACCCCTCATAATGGGCACAGCAGGTGTAAGGACCCAGGAACTTAGCAAAGGGATGGTGGGAATCCCTCATAATGGGCACAGCAGGTGTAAGGACCCAGGAACTTAGCAAAGGGATGGTGGGAATCCCTCATAATGGGCACAGCAGGTGTAAGGACCCAGGAACTTAGCAAAGGGATGGTGGGAATCCCTCATAATGGGCACAGCTGGTGTATAGACCTGGGAACTTAGCACAGGGATGGTGGGAACCCCTCATAATGGGCACAGCAGTTGTGGGACCTGGGATCTGAGTGCAGATATCTAGTTAAGGAAGTCAAATGAGGAATAATAGAGATTGTCAGGTGGTTTGTCTCTCCAGCATACACCGAATACTAAATTATCAGTTGTGTGGAGTGACTCCTATCATCTCGTGTGGCTTTTAACACCATGTATGGATCCGTCTCTGGCGCCGCCGCGTGCAACATGTTTTCTTTTGTTTTTATAAATATTTTATCTTGGAAGGCTCAGCATGCTGCCCTATAAATATATAATAACATATAAATCCCAGCAGGACACTCACCACACAGCAATAATAGAGAATTCAGCTCAGCACCTCATCAATTCTCAATATAGTGAGGGATAAGCCAAGTGGAGCCATCATCTGTCCTGAAGATAGAGAGAGCAGCTCTGCCCCTTGGTGGTGATCTCTGGCATTGCAAAGCACCATCCGGATAATGGGGACGGCACCACCTGGTGGTGATTTCTAGCATTGCACACCACCCTCCTGACCATGGGAACTCATTCTAACTTGGCAGTTTTCACTTCCTCGAACATTTTGTTCAGCCGTCCCACGGGCACGTTTTTCATCAAATTTTTTTTTCACCGCAACAACATTTGTGTATTTCCTAACATTTTCTAATGATAGGGATTGGAGGACTATCATCTGTCTTGAGGATACCGGGAGCAGCTCTGCTCCCTGGTGGTGATCTCTGGTATTTCACACCACTGTCCTGACTATGGGAACTTAGTCCTGCTGAGCAGTTTTCACTTCCTCAAACACTTTGTGCAGCTGCCACCTGGGTATATGCATGGGTGCATTTTTTTCAACCGCCACATGCCATGTTGACTATTTTAAAGAATTTTAGAAAGAAACAACATAAAATACAATTTCGGTTTCTGATCCCTTATACAAGTTCCTGTTCAGATCAGCTACACACAGCTTTAAAGCTGGACTCCAGGCATATATAAAATAACACCTAATTTTTATTATATCTATATTTAGCTATATATATTTTTATACTTAAATACAAAATGTAAGGGTCCATGTAAATGTTTGTGGTGTATTAACACACTTGCATTAATGTCCAATATGTTACAATTGAATGTGCATTGTATTAAGGTAGTCTATTGAAATCGATGGGCTTCCAAGGTACAATAACATCCTAAAAATTGGACATGCCACACAATTTGTAAAGCAATGTTCCAAAATGCACTTTCCTACTGCCTTCATGGCAGCATACACATGTGGGCACCAGGAAAGGAAAATTACAGTAAAGTTAAGTATTAAATTTTCCCTTATGGTGTGTTTCAGCACACAGTGCAATTGAGTCTCCATTCAAAATGAATTGAACTGCAATGCAACCATGCATGTTACATGCGTTCCCAATCCAAATCGGCCCCTAATGTTTTTTTTTTTTCTTTTATGCAAGTGGTGTAAGTACTGGATTTAGCTTACAATGAGAATGTAGTAATACTCTCACAGTAAAAAAGTAGAAGAGGGAAGGGCGGTGACCTGCAGTAAGAAGGTGATGTGTCATTATAACCCTGAATATGCCAACCCATCCTCTTTAATAGGTTGTTTTTGGCAGCGGTACCTCCCACTGAATGTGACATTCCATTACATTTGTGCTACAGCTGTGAAGCAAAGCAGTGTGGCCACAGTATGTGTGCAGCCCTAAGGATCTAGAGGCCCTAGTTTAGGTGGACTTTCAGGGGCATGGGGCAGTAAAACAGTGGCCCAACTGCCTGTTTTACCACCCCTAGTTCACCCATGTGAATGAGCAGGGGCGGAACTACCACCATAGCGACCCATGCGGGTGCTATGGGGCCCGCAGCCGAGTGGGGCCTGGTGAGGATGAGAGCACCGCCGGCACAGTCTCCCAGCCAGGGGAAGAGAGAGGAGAGGAAGAGGCGAGCTGTTTGTATCAGCAGAGAGCTGAATTGCCCGATGTAATAGCTTTCATTAGCACTTCCAGTGTTCCCGGGGCTCACGTCACATAGCTCCACCTCTTGGCCCGGTGCCTTTGATAGACAGAACGCCGATCCAATGCGGGACGTGTAACGTCATCAAAGGCGTCGGGCCAAGAGGTGGGGCTATGTGACGATAAGCCCCGGGAAGACAGGAAATTCAAATGAAAGCTATTACAGTGGGCAATCCCGCTCTCTGCTGATTCAAGCGGCTTGCCTCTTTCTCTGAACAGGTGAGGCTGTATTGGGCACAGGCAACGCTGTATTGGGCACAGGCAATGCTGCATTGGGCCCAGGTCACGCTGCATGGGGCCCAGGTCACGCTGCATTGACAATAGGGCAACTGTGGGGGGGGGCTGTTTGCAGGGGGGCCCCATACAACATTTTGCTATGGGGCCCTGCTATTTCTAGTTACGCCCCTGTGAATGAGCAACACAATGCATGTTGATGTGTGTGCATTTAACACACTATTGTGGACCAGGCTAGTATGAATGGGCCCTAAAGGAAACCTCTACAGAAAGCAATGTGTAGCTGGTGGACCTGTGTCTGACGATACCAGTTGTCTGTCTCTGGCCTCAATAACAGTCACCAACCTGAAAAACTCAGCCAGTTTTCTGATATATACATCGATCAACCTTACCATTATGATCACTTACCATAATCCATCAAGGCATGGACCCCACGAGTAATACTAGTTTGTGCAATAAATATTCTTCCTGGTATAAAGCAGCGTGGTCCGCCCGTGACTTCTTTTTCAGGGGGATTTTTCCTTCTTCCCCCTGTATTACTATTTTCACTTGATTTATAAGTCACGGAGACTGCACCTTGAATTGGTGAGTCTGCGTTTCAGGGACGCTGTATCTGGTATGCACATCTATGGGATGGTGCAGCGTATACTTAGTGGTGAGTTGATGGTCTCCAATTTTTGCTTATGGACTCCACTAGACCTCTGAAGGTAGGCTGTGGTACGTGGCACCAAGTCGTCAGTAGCAGATACTTTAAGTCCTGTAAGTTGTGAGGTGGGGCCTCCATGGATTGGACTTGTTGTTCCAGCACATACCAGAGATACTAAACTGGCTTGAGATCTGGAGAATTTGGAAAACACCCCAAGCTTGTGTTCCTTAACCCATTTTTGAATTTATCAGACCAGGCCACCTTCTTCCATTGCTCTGTGGTCCAGTTCTGGTGCTTACCAGCCCATTGTAGGCGCTTTTGGCTGTGGACACGGGTCAGCATTGACACCCTGACCGGTCTGCAGCTACACAGCCCCCATACACAACAAACTGAGATTCTCTATGTTCTGACACCTTTCTTTCAGAACCAACATTAACTTTTTCGGCATCTGGACTTACAGTAGCTTTTTTATTGGATCAGACTACACAGGCCAGCCTCTGTTCCCCAAGTGTATTCATGAGCCTTGGCCATCCATGACCCTGTTGCTGGTTCACCAGTTTTTCTTCATTGGCCCACTTTTGGTCGGTCCTGACCACTGCAGACCGGGAACATTCCACAAGAGCTGCAGTTTTGGAGTTGCTCTGACCCAGTCATCTACACATTACATTTTGGACCTTGTCACAGTCGTTCAAATCCTTACCCTTACACTTTCAGGTACCATTGTTATGAGATAATCAATGTTATTCACTTTACCTGTCTAAGGTCATAATGTTATGGCTGGTTGGAGGTATATACAGTGGGTATAGAGAAGAATCACCCCCCCCCCCTTTAAAATAATACAATTTTTGTTGCTTTGCAGCCTGAAATGATGACAGGCACAGTTTGTTTTATCCAGTTATATTTACTCAGTGCAACTTATAATATCCAAGTGAAAGATATAACACCAACATATCAGAAAAAAAATAAATATAAAAAAACAGAATAATTGAGTTGGAAAAAGGATTACCCCCTTATGTCAGAATTTTGACCATAACACCTTTTTCCACGTGGCCTCAGAATCTTAAAGATGAGACCAAGATTGAGTTATTTGGCTTCAACATCAAATAATATGTCTGGCGGGAATCCAATACAGTTCACCATCCAAATAACACAATTCCTACAGCAAAGCATGGAGGTGGTAATATCCTCTTATGAGGGTGGTAATATCCTCTTATGAGGGTGGTAATATCCTCTTATGAGGGTGGTAATATCCTCTTATGAGGGTGGTAATATCCTCTTATGAGGGTGGTAATATCCTCTTATGAGGGTGGTAATATCCTCTTATGAGGGTGGTAATATCCTCTTATGAGGGTGGTAATATCCTCTTATGAGGGTGGTAATATCCTCTTATGAGGGTGGTAATATCCTCTTATGAGGGTGGTAATATCCTCTTATGAGGGTGGTAATATCCTCTTATGAGGGTGGTAATATCCTCTTATGAGGGTGGGAATATCCTCTTATGAGGGTGGGAATATCCTCTTATGAGGGTGGGAATATCCTCTTATGAGGGTGGGAATATTCTCTGAGGGTGGTAATATCCTTTTATTGGGATGCTTCTCTGCAGCAGGGACTGGAGCATTTTTCAGTATAGGAGGAAAAATGGATGGGGCAAAATACTGTCAAATCCTTGAGGAAAATCTGATGCCCTCTGCCAGAAAGTTGTCAATGGTAAGAAGGTTTCCTTCCAACATGACAATGACCCAAAGCACACAGCAACAATGAGCACACAGAGAGTGAAGGAGAAAAGGGTGAATGTCCTTGCACGGCCTAGTCAGATCCCAGACTTAAACCCCATTGAAAAACTGTGGAATGACTTGAAGACCGCAGTCCACAAATGGTCACCATCAAATTTAACTGAACTTGATCAGATCTGCACATAAGAGTGGGTAAATATTGCAAAGTCTAGATGTGCAAAGTTAGTAGATACAAATCCCAACAGATAGTCCAACAAAATACTGGCACAAGGGGGTGATCCTTTTTCCAACTCAAGTGATTCTGTTTTTGAATTTTCTGACATGTTGGTGTTATATCTTTCTCTTGGATGTTTTAAGTTGCATGGGGTAAATACAGCTCGATAAAACAAAAACTGTGTCTGTGTTCATTTCAGGCTTCATTTCAGACTGCAAAGCAACAAAATGTGATTATTTTAAAGGGGGTGATTCTTTTCTATACCCCCTGCATAGTTTGAGTATTAAAGCCACCATATCGGCATAAGTAGGCAACCAGTATCTTCAGAGGTCAGGAGAGGCCGTCTATATATCCCCTCCATACAGGTTTTCTATGAAATCCTATTTAACACTTAGATGGTGACAGTATCATGCCCAGCATATTGCTACATTTTGTAATTTATTTTTCAATTTCTGGCCTTCCCATGGTGCCCAGAATATTTTACTAAAGATCAGGCGGAGGTCACATTTCATAAATCCCTCCTTCACTATTCGCTGAGTGGCGTGCAGAACACTCCAGCGGGTAAAGGGTTAAGTGTTTTTTGTTTTTTAATTGGATCTGTCAGTAGATTGCACAGAACAATGAGGCACACAGGGTGATATAAGCAGGGGCGGGACAAGGGGTGGGCAAGAGGGGCGGCTGCCCTGCGCAATGTGGTATCATGTGAGGTTCGGGGGCACCACAAGGAAATTTGAGAGGTAGACGATTTGTGCTAGGAAACAATTTTTTTTTTGGGGGGGGGGGGGGGGGGGTTGTGCTGGAAGCATATGTGAAATGAGAGGATTTGCGCTAAGCATGCAGATTGGCGCTCAAATTTTTTGGGGGAGGGGATTTATGCTGGCACATAATGCTCATACATCTTGGTACATCTTGGGGGGGGGGGGGGGGGTGCAATTTGGTATGTTCGCCCTGGGCTCTAGATAACCTTGTCCTGGTACTGGATATAAGCTCCGGCACAAAGACCCGTCTCCCGCACATTCTGGGTGCAGTTCCATCGCCCCACCTCAGTGTGCTGCACTATGGGACAGCTGTGCTTCGATGTGGGCGTGGCTAACTAGAAACAAAGTCAATATTTGCATAAGGGGTGCACCTGGACTCTTAGCTTCTTTTCCTTTTTCACCTGCCAGTTTGTACTGTGCATTGTGGTGACAGGTTCCCTTGCTACTACTGATCTCTCTCCACTTTCTATGTACAGACTAAATCTGGCCAATCTCCTTCAAACTTAGTAGTTACAAAGTTAGTAGATACAAATCCCAACAGACTAAAGGCTGGGATTAAAGCAAAAGATAGTCCAACAAAATACTGGCACAAGGGGGTGATCCTTATTCCAACTCAAGTGATTCTGTTTTTGAATTTTCTGACATGTTGGTGTTATATCTTTCTCTTGGATGTTTTAAGTTGCATGGGGTAAATACAGCTCGATAAAACAAAAACTGTGTCTGTCTTCATTTCAGGCTTCGTTTCAGGCCGCAAAGCAACAAAATGCGATTATTTTAAAGGGGGTGATTCTTTTCTATACCCCCTGCATAGTTTGAGTATTAAGGCCACAATATCGGCACACCAAAGGTGTGCAATATGAGGACACGCCTAAGAAAATGCATCACAGGCAGGTTCTTGCACCACATTGTTGATCTAAACGAGATTGTACAGTCAGGTTGTATAGTGTTTGGCTACTTTAACCACTTTTGCCGACCAACTGCGGCAGGTAGGCTCGGCTGCGTGAATCGCAGTAGCTGTACGTCGGTCCCTTTAACAGCTATAGCAGGCGCGTGCGTCGCCGGAACCGATGCGCGTGGCCGGGCGGCCGCAATGTCCGCCGGCCACCTGCGATCGCTCCACAGAGAGCCAGAATGGGGATCTGTCAATGTAAACAAACAGATCAACGTTCTGACAGGGGAGTAGAGCGATCGTCTGTACCTAGTGATTAGGAACAGTGATCTCTCTCCTCCTCCAGTCAGTACACTCCCCCCCACAGTTAGAAACACCTCCCTAGGGAACACTTAACCCCTTGATCGCCCCCTAGTGTTAACCCCTTCCCTGCCAGTGCTATCTATACAGTAATCGGTGGCTATTTTTAGCTCTGATCACTGTAATAATGTCACTGGTCCCAAAAAAGTGTCCGATCTGTCCGCCGCAATGTCACAGTGCCGCTAAAAATCGCTGATCACCGCCATTACTAGTAAAAAAAAAAATTTATAATAAAGATGCCATAATTATATCCCCTATTTTGTGGGCGCTATAACTTTTGCGCAAACCAATTAATATACGCTTATTGTGATTTTTTTTTTTTACCAGAAATATGTAGAATACATATTGGCATAAACTGATGAAGAAATTTTTATTTTTTTATTTTTATTTTTTTGGATAGATATTATAGCAAATAGTAAAACGTATAGTTTTTTTTTTTTTCAAAATTGTCTTTTTTTTTGTTTATAGCGCAAAAAAAAAATGCAGATTGATCAAATACCACCAAAAGAAAGCTCTATTTGTGGGAAAAAGAGACATTGATTTTGTTTGTGTGCAGAGTCGCATGACCGTGCAATTGTCAGTTAAAGCGACGCAGTGTCGTATCGCAAAAAATGGCCTGGTCATTAAGGGGGTAAAACCTTCCGGGCGTTAAATTGGTTAAAGTGATATTAAACCCTCATTTTTTTTAAGTACTTTCAGCAGCTGATTAGATCACTTACTTGAGTATGCAGCTTCTTCGTCTTTTTATCCTTGTCTGTGTTCCAGTTTAAGGTGGTGCCAGGACCACTGCATCAGATTTCCTGCTTCTCTTGCAGGATCCTATGGAGCCCCCCTTTCCTGCAGGGACCAGAGTTGTATCTTCCTACACACTGTGTACATCAGGGATATGCAATTAGCGGACCTCCAGCTGTTGCAGGACTACAAGTCCCATGAGGCATAGCAAGACTCTGACAGCCAGAAGCATGACGCCCAGAGGCAGAGGCATGATGGGACTTGTAGTTTTGCAACAACTGGAGGTCCGCTAATTGCATATCCCTGGTGTACATCAATTGAAACACATAGCTTCACAGCCTAGGATGGAAAGGTTCCTCCCCTGCGTTTCCTTCCTCCAGGTTCACAGACTGGCTCCAGACTGTACTGTCCACTGTGGAATTCCGGCTATACACCTAACTAACCTTAAAACTGTCCCCTCCCCCTCCTAACACCTATGCCAACTAACTTGTGTAGGAAAGATATACAGCGTGTAAAATAAGTATTGAACACTTCACCATTTCTCTAGGTCAATATATTGACATGAAATTTTCCCCACATGTCGGTAACAACCCATGCAATCCATACATACAAAGACACCAAAACAATTAAGTTCAGAAATGGAGTTCTGTGTAATAAAATGGAATGACACGGGGAAAAAGTATTGAACACATGAAGAAAGGGAGGTGCAAAAAGGCATGGAGAGCCAAGACACCAGCTGAAATCTATCAGTAATTAGAAAGCAATCCTGTCCCTTGTCAGTGCAAATTGATATCAGCTGGTTCAAGTCTCAACTGATGGCCTATAGAAAGGTGTCTCATTACTAAGGTGTGTGATGGAGATTTAAACATAGCCAAAACAGGTGTCACAAGAAACCTCTCATGATGGGTAAAAGCAAAGAGCTCTCTCAAGATCTTTGCAACCTTATTGTTGCAAAACATAGTGATGGCATTGGTTACAGAAGGATTTCTAAACTTCTGAATGTTCCAGTGAGCACTGTCGGGGCCATAATCCGGAAGTGGAAAGAACATCATTTCACTGTAAACTGGCCATAACCAGGTGTTTGTCATAAGATTTCCGGCAGAGGAGTGAAAAGCATTATCAGAAGAGTTGTCAAAGAGCCAAGGACCACTTGTGGAGCGCTTCAGAAAGACCTGGAATTAGCAGGTACAATTGTTTCAAAGAAAACAATAAGTAGTGCACCCGCCGTGGCCTGTACGCACGGTCACCATGCAAGACTCCATTGCTGAAGGAAAAGCATGTTGAAGCTTGTTTAAAGTTTACATAAAGAGGGGAAAGACCCCTTGGAACCCGGATCCTATAGACCTATCTCTTTACTTTGCTCAGATGTTAAGATCTTAGCAAAAGTCCTAGCTACCAGACTAAAGAAAATAATTCATAAAGTAGTTCACCCGGATCAGAAGGGATTTATCCCTCATAGATCAACCAGTATGAATATTAGGAGAGTTTTTTTTGAACTTACAGATTCCCACAGAGAATATGGGCTCAAGGGCGGTTATGCTGTTAGATGTGGTAAAAGCATTTGACAGCGTAGAGTGGGAGTATATCTGGCGGGTATTGAAGGAGTTTGGTTTTGGCCCTCCTTTATTAATTGGGTTAAAATACTTTATAATGACCCAAATGCAAAAGTTAGAATTAACAATGACTATTCGGCCGGGTCTCAATTAGAAAGAGGCTCAAGGCAAGGTTGTCCTTTATCTCCCCTGATTTTTGCTCTGGCAATGGAGCCGTTGGCTATTACAATAAGACAAAGTAGGATGATGGAAGGGTTCCGAAGGAAAGATGGAGAAGAGCGGATCACATTATATGCGTACGATGTCCTCATTTTTTTGGGTGACATGGAGCATTCCCTTAGACAGGTGATGGATATTTTCTCGAGTTTTGGTAGACTGTCGGGTCTGTCCATAAACTGGGAGAAATCAGTCTTATTACCAATAGATCCCATCAGAGAGAGCACCCCTTTAAGTAATATCCAAATGGAAATAGTTGAGATAACAAAATTGAGAGAACAAATTTTTTTCCTGTTATATATATATATATATATATATATATATATATATATATATATATATATATATATATATATGGTATATTTAAAACTTTTTGAAAATTTGTATACTGCGAAGAATTGAATAAAGATTATTTAAATTTAAAAAAAAAAAAAAGTTTGCTGCACAACATTTAGACAAGCCTGTGAAATACTGGGAGAATATAGTCTGGTCAGATGAGACAAAAATTTAACTCTTTGGATGCCATAATACACACCATGTTTGGAGGTCAAATGGCACATCACCCCAAAAACGCCTCCATACCAACAGTGAAGTTTGGAGATGGGAACATCGTGCTGTGGGCCTTTTTTCAGGATACAGTACTGGCAAACTTCATATCGTTGAAGAATGAATGTAAAAATGTACCAAGACATTCTTGATAGAAATCTGCTGCCATCTACCAGGATGATGAAGATGAAACGAGGGTGGACATTTCAGCAAGACAATGATCCCAGACACAAAGCCAAGGAAACTCACTATTGGTTTCAAAGAAAAAAATAAAGCTGCTAGAATGGCCCAGCCAATCACCTGACTTGAATCCAATAAAAAAATCTATGGAAAGAACTAAAGATCAGAGTTCATAGAAGAGGCCCACGGAACCTTCAAGATGTGAAGACTGTGTGGAAGAATGGTCCAAACCTGACACCCACACCTGAGCAACACGTGGGTGTCAGGTCACCTGAGAGCAGGTGACAGATGCACTCCATAGGAGTCAGAAGTGCACCGCTAAGGTGGTAGACCCTAGGACTGACTATTGCGGATTGAACCCTGGAAGGTTCAGGAAGCAGGTCTACTGGATCACTAACACAGATCCCAGTGGGAGCTAGAGCATAGATTCCCCAGGGCGCAGAGTCTAAGAGCCAGCAGATGTTCACGAGAGCCTCCAGTGGTGAGGATGGACTGCGCTGCAGTCTGGCTCCAGGTCACAGCTCACACTCACGGTAGACTACAAAAGATAGAGGAAGCAGCAGGCCACAAGAGTCAAGCTGGATAGCTGAAACAAAAGCAGAATGCAGAGAGCCCAAAAAGAAAGGTTAAAAACCCTACCTGGCCCAATGAGGCAGTTTATCCAAAGGATGGATTGAGCCTCTTAGACAAGTTTGAATAGATGTAGTAGTAGTAGGGTGAGGCCAGGTTACGGAAGGTCCTGAATAAGAAGCAGGAGGCTCACTGGGCATAGGCTGGACTGGCATAACTGGTGTAGAGGCCGACTGAATAGCATTGCCAGATGCAGCGACTACCACAATCGCATCGCATCGCAGGGCGTAGCGACTGTGGAACTGGTGGACGAGGTTACCTGGCTGTGCATCCAAGGGGGTCTAGGGACAGGCAAAGGTAAATGGCCATGCAAACTGGAGTGAATGATCAGTTCAGGTTCACAGGTGGGCTCCTCTTCCAAAGTGCCACATGACCCAGAGAGTGCCTCAGCCTGACTATTGCAGGAGACCTCCCAGAAATCGCTATGTGCAGCGGGAAGAGCAGAAGATACTGGGGTGGTGGTAACAGGAAGTTTCTCTTTTGGGGTAACCTTGAGTAGGCAGGAGGAGGAAAAGGAGGAACCCCAAGTCAATATCTGTCCAGCAGTCCAATCAACTTGTGAAGAATGGATCCGTAACCAAGGAAGACCTAATATGATAGGAGATGAAGACTTAAGTAAGACAAGGAAGGATATCCACTCCTGGTGGAGTGTCCCTACCGATATCTTAACAGGAATGGTTTGTAAGCGGATAGGTCCCCCTGGGAGTGCCATCAATCGTCAAGACCACCAATGGCGTTGTGAGGGGCAAAAGGGTAAGTCTTATGGAAGATGCAGTTTCCCAATCCATGAAATTACCAGCGGCTCCGGAATCCAGATGTGCCGAGACCGAATGAGAGGCAGCACCGACATGAAGGAACACAGAAAGGAGAAGACTAGAAGGTGAAGGTTATATTTCAGAGTTTAATACTCCACCTTCCAGATGTATTAGCCCCGAGCGTTTTTCCGGATGAAGAAAACAAGTGTCACGAAAATGACCTTTGGCCCCACAATAGAGGCACAGGCCCAGAGTTCTGCGCCTAGCTCGTTCTTCGGGAGATAACTTAGTCCAGCCTAGCTGCATAGGTTCCTCAGCGGGCAGAGGGTGATCCTCGGAACGAAGAGAAGGGACAGGGAGCTCAGGCTGACTAAAGAACGGGGAGTGCTAGCGTCTTTTTTTTTTTCCAGGGCCCTCTCCTGAAAGCGAATATCGATCTGGTTACACAAGATGACACCGTCCAGATCAGCAGGGAGGGACCTTCCTGCTAATTCATCCTTCACTCCATCAGAGAGGCCATGTAAAAAGGTTGCAACTAGGGCCTCATTATTCCAGCTCAGCAGTCAAAATACGAAAATGAAGAGCGTACTCTCCCACGGAAGCGGACTCTTGACGGAGACTTAAAAGAGCGCTGGCCGCTGAGGAGACATGACTCGGTTCCTCGAAGATATTCCGAAAAAGTTTCAAGAAATCAGACAGGCTAGAAACCACTGGCTCATTCAGGTCCCACAAAGGAGCAGCCCAGGCTAGGGCCTCGCGGGACAGAAGGGATATAATAGAGGCTACCTTCGCCCGATCGGACAAGAAGTTTTGGGGCTGGAGTTCAAAATGAATTGTGCACTGGCTAAGGAACCCCCTGCAAGTCTTGGAGTCCCCAGAGAAATGGGCCGGAGCTGGCAGTTGTAATTAATGTGTGGCTGCAACTGGTGCGATAGGTGCAGCAGCAGATAGCGGTTGAGGTTGTTGAACCGGGGGTCCTAATGAGGCCTGAACCTGTTCAAAACAGGATGCCAAATCCTGAAGGAATCACATCACCTGGGCCTGATGCGATTCCTGGGTCTCAAGTCTGCGAACTAAGCCCTGCAACGGATCATCTGCGGGTAGTGGCACATCAGCCGGGTCCAAGGCTGATCAAACTGTCAGGTCACCTGAGACCAGGTGACAGATGCACTCCGTAAGAGTCAGAAGTGCACCGCTAAGGTGGTAGACCCTAGAACTGACTGCTGTGGATTGAATCCTGGGAGGTTCAGAAGCAGGTCTACTGGATCACTAACACAGATCCCAGTGGGAGCTAGAGCATAGATTCCCCAGGGCGCGGAGTCTAAGAGCCAGCGGGTGTTCACCAGAGCCTCCAGTGGTGAGGATGGACTGCGCTGCAGTCTGGCTCCAGGTCGTGGCCCCCAGGGTCTCACAGCTCACACTCACGGTAGACTACAAAAGATAGAGGAAGCAGCAGGCTGGAACAACAAGGATAGTAAAGGGATAAGGCAGAGGTCAGGGCGACTAGCAGACAGGAACAACAGAGTACACGCCAAAGGTTCAGGGTCACAGGCAGACAGGGATAGTCGGGGACACGCCAAGGTCGGTAACAGAGACAAATGTAGAGCACACGGCAAGCAGGAAACAGGAAGCCAAATACACAATGGTTGATCAGCAAGGTTGGCTTGCACTGCCCAGGTTAATATAGTGTTCCTAATTAGAAGCTGGGGTGGAGCTATGCTGAGGGAAGATTATTTAAACCGTCAGGTGAGGGAGGCTGGTCTCTAAAGAAACACATGGAGGAGGTAAGCTGACAGACACACATCACTGCATAACCATGGCAATGGGACTAGTTTCTCCATATAGGAGGTGTCTTGAAACTGTCATTACCAACAAAGGATTTTTTTACCATGTATTAAATACATTTCAGTTAGCGTGTTCAATACTTTTTCCCTGTGTCATTCCATTTTATTACACAGAACTTCATTTCTGAACTTATTTGTTTTGGTGTCTTTGTATGTATGGATTGCATGGGTGTTAGACGTGTGGGGAAAATTTCATGTCAATAGCACCTGTACCAATATACTTACCTAGAAAAATGGTGACGTGTTCAATATTTACTTTACCCGCTTTATATACTTACCCTTTTGTTCATTTTTTTTGGTTCAGTCATGTAATCAGCCAGCAGCGACTGCAGGGAAGAGGAGGCAAGGCCAAGAATGGACGGGTCACTGAAGCTTATGGCTTTACTAGTCATTGACAGAGCGCTCTCTCTTCTGCCCGGCAGCCCCCACACTGACTGACACAGGGGAGTCGGATCAAGTGCCCAGAAAGGAGCAGCCTGAAAGTAGGTATGTACATCCCAGATAGCAAGGATAACTTGCCACAAATTTGTGGCAGTGTTGAATTGTAAGTCTTATTAAATTGCTGCACATTTTCACTGGAGAGTTGTACACTTGCAGAGCTCTTGAAGCACAAGTTCTAGCTGACACTTTCCCAATTTGTACCAAATTTGTGTGGCAAGTCTCTAGCAAGAGCAAAGTTGCAGTGGTGAGTCTACAGCAAGAGCTCCGTAAGTCTACAGCATGAAAATTCAGCCACAGCGCCCCCTGTGGTGGGATGACAATTACACAACATAACTGAACCTGAACTTGCAGTAGACTTGCAGAATGTTTGCAAATAAAGTTGATCTGGAGTCATGCAATGTGGACTTGCTGCAATTGTGCGACAAACGTGTGAAGGCTGGTAAGTCTAGCAATAGCTTAGCAAGTCATTTAAACTTGCAGAACAATTGCTTGCTATCTGGGATACATGTTTCTTACACAGATTCGTTATCATGGGGGTTAGGAGAGGACCGTTTTAAGGCCAGTTAGGTGTAAGCTAGAATTTCACTTTCTTTTCTGCGAAGACTGGACGTACAGGGAAGCAGAACTGAGAGAGCATGAGCCAGCAACATTGAAAGTTGCAAGTGCTGGGAATAAAAATAGTAATAGTTTTGTTGGAATACATTGTTCATGTATTCTTGTACTACAGATATATTTTTCAACCAGTAGATGTCAGTGTTTATAAGTTTGTAGCTGCATCTATGGTAATACTCTACGTCTTTTCTCTGATAATAAAATTTCTGTTTCCTGTCTGCAGTTAAGCAGCAAAGCCCATGGGGATTGTGCACTTTCTGTTCTGTAGGGCTATATACAGAATTTCTAACAAGTTTTCTGTATTATTTTATTGTGCTCAATGCATTGAGCTAAAAAAAACACAAAAAAAAAAAAAAAAAAAAAAACAGATTTAATACTGCTGCCATAATTCCATACGACTTTAAAGTATCAATAATCCATCAAATATAGACCAGAGAGATCATTTATCACACATTCATCCTCATATTTATTATAGAAAAAAATTGAGGACTTTCAGCTCCTTTCTTCTCCAGCATTTACATCTAGCATGTATCTTCCTGGATGCCGAGGCTGGGCGGGATGGGGTTAAGAGATCTCTCTTTGATCTATATATAACAGATTATTAGTCCTTTGAAGTCCCATGAAGGTATGTCATGTTTATACTGTATATAGTAATGCAATACTTGGACTACAAATGAGTTGCATTTTCCATGTACAGAGTCCAATAAAGGCATTGTCGCTGTGTCACCTCTCCTTGTCCTTTGCTGCTTCTCTGGAGCAGTTGGGAACTTGGCGTGGCCAGGAATGTATAGATCTCCTCCGCTAATACAACGGGGAAAATAATGATTGGATCCCCTGCAGATTTTGTAAGTTTGCCCATTTACAAAGAAATGAAGGGTCTATAATTTTTTTATCATAGGTGTATTTTATATGATAGAGACAGAATATCAACCAAAAATCCAGAAAAAAAAACGATACAAATGTTATAAAATTAAGTTGCAGTTCAGTGAGTAAAATAAGTATTTGATCCCCAATCAAAACATGACTTAGTACTTGGTGGAGAAACCCTTGTTGGCAAGCACAGAGGTCAGATGTTTCTTGTAGTTGGTGATCAGGTTTGCACACATCTCAGGAGGGATTTTGGTCCACTCTTCTTTACAGATCTTCTCTAAATCCTTATGGTTTCTTTGCCATCACTGGACAACTCGAAGTTTCAGCTCCCTCCATAAATTTTCTATAGGATTAAGGTCTGGAGACTGGTTAGACTACTGCATGACCTTATTGTGTTTCTTCTTGAGCCACTCCTTTGTTACCTTGGCGGTATGTTTTGGGTCATTGTCATGCTGGAAGAGGCATCCGTGGCCCATCTTCAGTGTTCTGGCTGAGGGAAGAAGGTTCTCATCCAAGATTTTACTATACATGGCCCCGTCTATAGGCCCCCCCAATGTGGCAAAGTCGGCCTGGACCTTTAGCATAGAAACAGCCCCAAAAGCATCATGTTTCCACCTCCATGCTTGGCTGTAGGGATGGTGTTCTTAGGGTCATAGTCAGCATTTTTCTTCCTCCAAACGCGGCGAGTCGCGTTAATGGCAAAGAGCTCAATTTTGGGCTCCTCTGACACCCAGCACTTTCTCCCAATCCTTCTCTGAATCATTTAGATGTTCACTGACAAACTTCACGCGGGCCTGTACATGTGCCTTCTTGAGGAGGGGGACCTTGCGGGCGCTGCAGGAAGTGGGTCTGACTTTGCGAAGGGACAACAAGTCACATCCAAGTTGCACCCATCCAAAGTTGCGTCAAAGTTTTAATTCAAAGTCAGGCTGATGAAGGAAGTTAGTTCTTCCGAAACACGTACACACGCGCTCTCCTTCTATGGTGCTTCCAGGCTGTCTTACCCTTCCTGCACGGCAGTTTCTTCCAGCGAAGCTTCGTCTCTCCCCATCCGACTGTGAACACCAATGGCTGCAGCTCCGCTCCCCCGCGTCTCTAGCGACTTCCTCCCCACCAAACCTCCAGCGGCTCAAGCCATCATCTGCCTGCGCCCATAAACTTTTTCTACCATGACATACCTGACATTGCTTCAACCATGTGAGTGCACAATAATCATACGTTTTTAAATATTCTTCTAATCGAATGACTTCACCAGGGGCGTTGCTAGGTCTACAAAAGATCTGGGGCTAGAGCCCATAGCTGCATAGTAAAGAAAGTCATACGCTTGGGCGGGCATACACATGTATATACAATATGTGTGTGTATATATCCCCAGAGAGCCCCCCACTTACATCAGGGTCCCCAGAGAGCCCCCCACTTACATCAGGGTCCCTAGAGAGCCCCCCACTTACATCAGGGTCCCTAGAGAGCCCCCCACTTACATCAGGGTCCCCAGAGAGCCCCCCCTTACATCAGGGTCCCCAGAGAGCCCCCCCTTACATCAGGGTCCCCAGAGAGCCCCCCCTTATATCAGGGTCCCCAGAGAGCCCCCCCCTTATATCAGGGTCCCCAGAGAGCCCCCCCTCTTACATCAGGGTCCCCAGAGAGCCCCCCCTTACATCAGGGTCCCCAGAGAGCCCCCCCCCCTTACATCAGGGTCCCCAGAGAGCCCTCCCCTTACATCAGGGTCCCCAGAGAGCCCTCCCCTTACATCAGGGTCCCCAGAGAGCCCCTCCCTTACATCAGGGTCCCCAGAGAGCCCCTCCCTTGCATTAGGGTCCCCAGAGAGCCTCTCCCTTGCATCAGGGTCCCCAGAGAGCCCCTCCCTTGCATCAGGGTCCCCAGAGAGCCCCTCCCTTGCATCAGGGTCCCCAGAGAGCCCCTCCCTTGCATCGGGGTCCCCAGAGAGCCCCTCCCTTGCATCAGGGTCCCCAGAGAGCCCCTCCCTTGCATCAGGGTCCCCAGAGAGCCCCTCCCTTGCATCAGGGTCCCCAGAGAGCCCCTCCCTTGCATCAGGGTCCCCAGAGAGCCCCTCCCTTGCATCAGGGTCCCCAGAGAGCCCCTCCCTTGCATCAGGGTCCCCAGAGAGCCCCTCCCTTGCATCAGGGTCCCCAGAGAGCCCCTCCCTTGCATCAGGGTCCCCAGAGAGCCCCTCCCTTGCATCAGGGTCCCCAGAGAGCCCCTCCCTTTCATCAGGGTCCCCAGAGAACCTCCCCCTTAAAATCAGGGTCCCCAGAGAGCCTCCCCCTTGCATCAGGGTCCCTAGAGAGCCTCCCCTCCCCTTGGGGACCCCTGCAGAGACTCGGGGCTATGGGCCCCAGATTCGGGGCTATAGCCCCAAAAGCCACCCCCTAGCGACGCCACTGGACTTCACTATATTGGGCTCCTTGGCGCCTCTCTCCTCTTCTATCCATTTTTTGTCGATTTTTTTCATATACCTCCCCCCTGCCTTCGTGCCTTCATCCACAGGTCCATATTTACTGGTGGTCACCTCTGCTTATGGATTTCCCCATTTCTCAAGTTTGGGAAAGATTCACGAAAAAAAAAAAAAATCCTTAAAACTGAATTCCGGGCAGATATAAAAGGTACACATTAATGCAGATCTGTAATCATTAATCCAACATTCTGGGGTCTATGTGTAAAAAATGTTTGCTGAAGGAGAGTAATAAACATCCCGCTGGGCAGATGAAGTTGTCAGATGGCTTCGGTAAGCAGGCAGGCAGCTGGTACTGGCGACAGCGGACAGAGTAGTAGAGTCAGGTCAGGCAAGCCGGGTCATACACAGACAGGATGAATTGGGTACCGGGCACAGACAGGAGCGTGGTCAGGGAGCAAGCCGGGTCTGGAACCAATCAGTGAAGTAGGAGCCAAGGGAGCAGACAGAAGCGGAGGTCAGGGGACAAGCCGAGGTCGATGCAGGTGGATTTCAGAAAAGGATCAGGACAAGCTGGGTCAGCAACTGGAAGCAGGATACAGATTCACAGATTAAACAGGAGGCTGAAGACAAAGTAGCACTGATCCTGACCACTGGCTAAGTTTAAATGGCCCTTTTGGAGTTGGCATCTGTCACAGTTTTCTGCAGGCACTGGGCCAATGCGCGGTTGCTCGTGTGCGCGTGCGCGCATGCGCATATTCATTGGCCAAAGCCCAATTCTTGCGAGCACAAAAGGGAATCTGTTTTCGCCTGTGCACAGAAGTCCCTCCAGAGGAGTTATTTTGTTCGCTGGCATGCCTATCCTGATAGGGATGATGTGGAGGGGGGACTCTGATGACCACAGTGACCCCCCCCAATACACACTGTGTGACCTGGCTGGAGCTGTCACACTAAGCTCACCACCTCCATTGCTCAGGTCCAGGGCAGGTTCAGTCAGACAGACCTAATTGGCTTTGATCCATCATCCTCTTCTCTCGCTCCCACTTCTCCTCCTCACATCACCCATCTGTTCAATGTAGTTTGTCATCTCTAGCACAAGTAACATTAAACCCATATTTGTGGTTTTGGGCGCCATATTGTTGAAGATCAACTCTGCTCTGTGTATATGGGCAGACTTCAACATAATGGTGCCAGCAATGGAGACATCGCTTGGTGGAGGGGAGGGGGGAGGGGCTCCTGGTGATGAAGAGATGTCCCATCCAGGCTGGTGTCTGGAGTGTGGCACCACAGACATTGTGCAGGATTCTCATCACAGCAGATGGTGTGTAGCTCAGAGTGGGGAAGGGAGAAGCAGCCAACCAGGTATGTCACAGCGCAAGGAGTATGCTGATAGGAGGTGGGATCAGAGTGAGAGATGAGCTCATCAGTGTGTGCTGCTTCCCCTCACTGTGCAGTCACAGGGTGTAAGTGAAAGTGAAACTACAGCAGGGAAAAA
The DNA here is from genome assembly GCA_037952835.1 of Lithobates septentrionalis. Lineage (NCBI taxonomy): Eukaryota > Metazoa > Chordata > Amphibia > Anura > Ranidae > Lithobates > Lithobates septentrionalis. The sequence continues at coordinate 2,872 of JBBDGP010004578.1, read as the reverse complement.
TTAAGTTTCCCGCCCTGACAGATGGGGCTGTGCTGCGTGGAAGAAGGCTGAAGAAAACAAAAACAAATGCAGCCAACTTATCTAAAGACTGCTGGGCTGAATATATTACATTTTGGCTTTAAAAGCAGCCTGTTGTATGGAATATGGCATCCCTGGCAGTATCCTGTGCTTCATCTGTGTATAGGGATGGCAGGTACCACGTGTGCCAGATTGCCCGGGACAGTCCCGTATTTAGCGGGTCTGTCCTGGGCACCTTCATTCCAGGACAATACAGTGTGAATGAAACCGACACCCACCTCCTCCTAAACCTTCTCCGGGGGCATGCTCAGAGGGAAGGGAACTGCCAGCAACTCTCAATACTCAGAGGTGAGGCCGGGTCCCGGGGATGGATGGGACACCCATAGCTCCCAACTGTCCCTGAGTTTGCGGGACTGTCCCTGAGTTTGCGGGACTGTCCCTCTTTCCCCCCCCCCCCCCTTCTTTTGTCCCTTATTTTGGTCTTGTCTATATATAGATGTTTTTAAAACGCACTTTTTATCTATCATAAAGTGTTTCCCAGTGCTAAACCTTTCATCTGATTTCTAAATTGCTGCATTTGTAAATTCCAAAAGCCAATTTAAAGGAATTGTAGTGGTAAAAAAAGCACTTGTGGGTATAACCAATCTTGTGGTTTTTTGTTTTTTTTTCGTACAGTTCTCCTTTAAGGGGGCGTGGCAGGGGGTGTGTCCTAAGCCTGCATGCTTTTGCTGATAGGTGTCCCTCATTCCCATCTCAAAAAGTTGGGAGGTGGACACCATGTGTGTCATGACTCTGAGGCACTGACTGCAGAGAGGACGGCACATGAACTGGCAGCAGAGGACAGGTGACACCCTCAGAGTGATGGGGGGACATCTCCTTAGATATTGGGGGTTCATGCTGGGACTTGTAGTCCCCCAACTAGTGAAAAACTACAGGTCCCAGCATGAACCTGTGAAATCTTTGGGGTCACACCCTCAGGGGTTCATGCTGGGACTTGTAGTCCTTCAACTTTGGGGGGGGGGGAGTCACATCCTTAGATATTAGGGGTTCACGCTGGGACTTGTAGTCCTTCACTTTTAGGGGATGTGACCCCCCCCCCAAAAAAGTGAAGGACTACAGGACCTAGCATGATTCCTTTAGAGCTGAAGATGTGACACCCCCCCCTAACTAGTGACAAACTACAGGTCCCAGCATGAACCTGTGAAATCTTTGGGGTCACACCCTCAGGGGTTCATGCTGGGACATGTAGTCCTTCCATTTTGTGGGGGTCACATCCTTAGATACCAGGGGTTCATGCTGAGACTTGTAGTACTTCCCTTTTTAGGGATGTGACCCCCCCCCCCCCAAAAAGTGAAGAACTACAGGTCCTAGCATGAACCCCTCAAAGCTGATGTGTCACCCCCCAACTAGTGAAGAACTACTAGTCCCAGCATGAACCTGTGAAATCTATGGGGGTCACAAAAAAGGTATCCTAAATCATCTTTTGGGAAGGGGGGGGTGTGGTCTCCCTAATGCGAGGGGTGTAGATATCACAGCACTGGGCCTGATCACGTGATTACAGTAAGGGTGGAGCTCTTATTTAAGAACTTGTAAATGTCTCAGGATCTGCAGAACAGAAGCAGGCGAGGATGTACGGGAGTGTGGATTTTATTGTACCTTACTGTAGATCCTCACCTCCTTCTGCCCTGTAGGTATGGAGAGATTATCTGCCCTGTACTTCCTTTCTTCAGGATATTACTGACCAAACTAATGCAGTAACAATGACAGACATTTAAAGAATGTAGAGAAGCGGTGACACCGCCTGATACAGCCTCTGATTGGACAGACAGTAACAATTACAGACAATTAAAGTCGTGGAATGCAGAGAAACGATGACCCCGTCCTACGCGCCCTGTGATTGGACGGCTAAATGGCTTAATCCCTTTTAATGAGGTTTAACCCCTCGTTGGCCATGCCCTGAATCCATGTACTGCTGCTGTCAGTCATTTCACACTTGTATGACTCAAAGGGAACCTGGAAATGGGGGAGGCACTCCGAGGTCACCTGACATACTGACCCCCAGCTCCTGAGTGCACACAGGCACTGACCTCTGACCCTCCAGTAAAGTCAGCTAATCAGGAAGAGAAATATTTTATAGGCGGAACAATCCGAAGGATTACAGGATGACACTCTGATGTCTGAGTCCATCCTAGACGGGTTCTCTATGGATTTACAGCACGGCTATGACAGCATTTTATGACTCGGTGACGTCACACTGAGCTCAGGACACAATGTGATGGGTGGAGAATCCAAAGCGTTAATGAGGACCTGTCATTACAGCTCACATATATATATATTGAGGAGCGGAGAGGGATGCTGGGACATGTAGTCCTCTGTATGGGAGAGGGGTGCTGGGACATGTAGTCCTCTGTATGGGAGAGGGTGCTGGGACATGTAGTCCTCTGTATGGGAGAGGGTGCTGGGACATGTAGTCCTCTGTATGGGAGAGGGGTGCTGGGACATGTTGTCCTCTGTGTGGGGGAGGGGTGCTGGGACATGTAGTCCTCTCTGTATGGGGGAGGGTGCTGGGACATGTAGTCCTCTGTATGGGAGAGGGGTGCTGGGACATGTAGTCCTCTGTATGGGAGAGGGTGCTGGGGACATGTAGTCCTCTGTATGGGAGAGGGGTGCTGGGACATGTAGTCCTCTGTATGGGAGAGGGGTGCTGGGACATGTAGTCCTCTGTATGGGAGAGGGGTGCTGGGACATGTAGAAGGATGCCCCACAGATGCTCAATAGGGTTTAGGTCTGGAGACATGCTTGGCCAGTCCATCACCTTTACCCTCAGCTTCTTTAGCAAGGCAGTGGTCGTCTT